>JAGKPW010000032.1:0-385337 GCA_019926035.1 Melaleuca alternifolia | reverse complement strand
TTTATGCTCTACTGACTAGATAAATTACTCATATACACGCTAATTCCTTATCAACTAGATAAAAGGTTCTACTCAACTTCATTACAAGGAGAGTGTGCCTCATTACTTCATTGTTTTTTTTTAGTCAGAATATTTGCAAACGCTCATAATGCATACATGGATTTAGGTGTAAATCAACATATCCAACCTAACAATTTTGATGAGCAACTTTGTCATGTGAAACTAATAAAGAGAGAGAAATATTGGCTAGCTTAATATTCAAAGTAGATCTCAGGCAATATCCCTTCTATGTGTTAGACATTCCTTTTTAGTATTTTGGATATCTTTAATAATATTTTAGATATTTATGATATTCTGAGTATCTTGACAATATTCTAGATATATATAATATTTTTGAATATCTTTGTGATTGATTATAATTTATTATAGTCAATCTGTAAAGTCTATAAATAAGTTTATGTATTTCTTACTATATATATATGTAAATTCTTCTCTTTTGCTTTATATTTAACTATATGAAACTATTGTTATAGTATTATATAACTTAGCATCTCTATCTTGCAATGATTAAATATTAATAATGTGATAATTTTATGTTAGCGTTTTTATTACTTAAGTGATGATACCGAATACAAACCTATAACACAAAGTGATGCTTACTCAACTCCATAATTTGCGCAATTGGTTGGAGCATCAAGGACAGCTCAGGAATGGGATTTAATTGTTCGAATCCCAAAAGTTAAGTGCATATTGTTCAGCCACCTACAAAGTCTAGAAGCCTAATTCGTCCTCAGCGCCCCAAGAACCGGTTAGATTAAATTATTTAAATTACTCAAATGGTCTACCACTTAAATATAATGGGGATGCTCAATAGCAAATAACCTTTAACTTACTTAGGTCAACCCCAGATTTAGCACATTATGGTTCTCACGTGACATCATAATTATGAGATTCGCTCAGTCCATGCAAGCTAATTGCCTTGCAAAAGATCTCATCATACTCTAGAAAAGAAATTTCCCAGATAAAGAATATTACTGTACTGCGTTTTAGCCGCAAAGAGTTGGTAAAAGGTCCAACTCTTATGCCTATTGATCATAAGCGAAGATAAGTCGTTTGATTGGGTCGCTAAGGCCAACGTGTCGGAAAAGTCCAGACATCGAGACAATTCAAGGAGAGATTACGGACCAGTTGGGCCTAAGGGATATGACGGAGAAAGAGCCTGTCAGTGGGCGAGCGGCACTTCTGCACAGCAGGTTGGAAAAACAGGAGGTGGCAAAAAAGAAGGTCCTTATAATACTGGACAACTTATGGAAGGGGCTCGACTTAAAATTAGTCGGCATTTCTTGGAAAACAAAGTCAAGGGATGCAAATTATTGTTGACGTCGACAGATCAACGTGTTTTACGAAGGGAAATGGGCTGCGACAAGGCCTTTCCCCTTGGTGGGCTGGAGAAGGAAGAAGCAAAAACATTGTTTGAGATGATAGTGGGAGACAGAGTTCATGAGGACCCGTTCGAGTCCTTGGTCGATGAAGCACTTAATAAATGTGTAGGTTTGCCTTTACTAATTGTCGCAATGGCGAAACATTTCAAGACCGCTGGTTTGTCTGAATGGATGGATGCTTTAAGTCAAATTGAGTTGTGTACAAACGACGGACTAAGTGCGGTTTATAAATAAGATGTTGCAATTAAGTTATGATCATTTAGAAAGTGAGAATGCAAAAAATTTATTGCGACTCTATTGCTTATGACGTCTCTAAGCCCTTGCTTGAAAACTTGGTGAGGTATGGCTATGGTTTGGGGATATTTCAAAAAAATAGCAGCATGAAAGAAGCCCGAGATAAGTTGACCACACTCATCTGCACTCTTCAAGCCTCCTCCCTTCTGTTAGATAGTAGAGGTGTAGATGGTTTCAAGATACACGATTTGGTTCGTGACTTTGCTGCCCAGTTTGTTTTAAGAGATCAACCTCTTCTTTTGCTGAAAGATAAAGATATGTTGGCGACACACTTGCCATAGGAGAGTCTCTAAAGTTGTATTGCGATATGCTTTCTCTATATTGACATGAAGGAGCTTCCCGAAGAATTTTTTTTTTTGGTCGAATTCCCGAAGAATTAGATTGCCATGAATTGCACACTTTTTTTTGCTTTTCACCAACAATAACTCTCTTGAGGTTTCAGACTCATATTTCAACTCTATGAAGAAACTTGCAATCTTAAATCTTATTGGCAAGAGTCTCACTCATTGACCTAGGCCATTTCAGTTCTTGGACAACTTACATACTTTGTGTCTTCAGAGTTGTTCATAGAAGATGTGGCCATTCTTGGCAAGCTGAAAGGGTTACAACTTCTCAGCTTGGCAAGATCCAAAATCCAGCGAATGCCGAAAGAAGTTGGGCAATTGGAAGAGCTAAGGTTGCTAGACTTGAAACATTGTTTAGAATTACGAATAATTGAACTAGGTGTGCTTGGAAACTTGGTCAGATTGGAGTAGTTGTACATGGAGAATAGCTTTGATCAATGGAATGTTGCATAGCAAACTCCACCAACTAATGCCAGTCTAAGTGAGTTGAATCACATGAAGAATCTTTGCACTTTGCACATGTCCGTTTCCGAACCCAAGTGTGCTCCCAAAGGGTCTAGATTTCGAGAAATTGGTAATCCAGAGTACCGATGGACCAAATACATAAGGTTGAGGATATTGGCGCTCAAGTTAAGCAATGTACTTCGAAAAGAATGCATGTGGAGTATCTTAGGCAAAATAGACGATTTGTTGTTGGAGGATTTTTTTTAAATGGAAGTGAGCAAAGTATTTGCATGTTATTTCAAAAAGGCTTTCCAGAATTAAAGCATCTAGAGATCGCGAATAGTCCTTTCATCTATTACATCCTCCAATCACAATCCCATGCAATTTTTAAGAAGTTGGAGTCATTATTTCTCCTTCATCTCATCAGATTGGACAATCCATATATTCTCCAAGTCGTTAGGCGCATTAAAAGTAGTACGAATCCAAAGTTGTGATAAGATGGAAGTATTATTTCCTTTTTCAGTGGTGAGAGGACCTCCACAGCTAGAAGAGATTGCAATTGCCAATTGCAAGTCAGTCACTAGATCGTAGAAGTTGATGATCGTGGCAAATTGGAGTTGCCTAAGTTGCGTGCATTGGAATTGTATGACTTGCCAAATATCGAGAGTTTTTTTGCCGATGGAGCAGCTTCTTCGATTAGGACATCAAACGACCAAGTTGGCACTCCGCGACCTTCAATGGACAACGTGTAACTTTTTATTAAAAGAGTATTAATAATTTATTAATTTTTCCTTTTTTTTTTGCTAATTAGATGTAACTCATATTATGGTGCCTATTTAATTTTTTATTTTCATTTTATTTTCTTCCTAATTGCCTTGCACGTTCATGCCTTCCGTGTAATTAGCTAAATCAATCTTCCGTTTCTCTTAAGTGAATGGAAATCCAACTAATTGTCTAAAATTAAGTCAAATTAGTTTATGATAGGTTCCTAGTTGCCTATTTCACAATATAAGCACATGCTATGAATTAATAAGACACGTTAAAGCACAAAAAAAAGAGAGTAACTTTCTCTTTCTTGACAGCTTTGCCACGATTGTAGATATTTGCTTATAACTTATCATATAATCCAGGTAGCGACATTCAAGTGCGGAGGGATCGTCGTTGGCATCGTCATGAATCACGTCCTCGTTGACAGCATAGCCCTGACGGATTTCATAACTTGCTGGTCTGGCCTGGCTCGAGCCAAGCCACTATCAGTTTTTCCCTTTCTCGACCGATCGGTGTTGTGCCCGAGGCGACCTCCATGCGTCGATCTCCCCCATCACGAGTATGCTCCGAGAGGTCGGTGGTTCGAAGGCATAGTCAAGCCCCAAACCAAGCCTCTTGTTTACAGATCATTCTGCTTCAAGCAACACGCTCTCGTTCAACTCAAGAAGGTGTCAACAATCACAACCCACAATGGCTCTTCCATAGTCCCTACGGCCTTCGAAGTCATATCGGCGCTCGTTTGGATTTCGCGTACCAAAGCTCTCAGAATCGGTCCTCACGAGACGACAAAGCTTCTCACTGCAGTCGACGGACGGCCCAAGTTTGAGCCCCCGTTGCCGAGCAGCTACTTTGGGAATGGCATTGCTTGGTCCTGCGCCGAGTGCAGCGCTGGCGAATTAACCCACAAGCCCTTCTCGTTCGCTGTCCGCACTGTGCACGAGGCGCTTCAAAGCGTCACCGAGAATTACATAAGGTCGGCCATCGACCTAGTTGAGCTGAAAAGGGTCGAGGTCGATTGTGAGGGTAACACTTGCTGCATCAGCAAGTGGAATCGGCTCCCTTTCTACAAGATGGATTTCGGGTTCGGGAGGCCATTCCAAGTGGCTCCGGCGACGGTCCCCGGCAATGTCATCTTGGTTGCTTCCCAGAGCAGGGAGAGCAACAACTTGGTCGTGTCTCTGGGGCTTCCTCGTGATGCCATGGATGCTTTTTCAAAGTTGATTCAGTATGAGCTCACACTGAAAAAGCAAGTTTTAGTCTCATCCATGGATATGAATAGATGTGCATGCTTTCGTAAGACTCGTGGGGTCTAGTTTTTGTGTCTAAGGAATGCTCTGCGAATCCCCATCACCCTTTTCACACCGATGCCATGTTATTGTTTCACTTTTCTAGTTCTATAGTCTAGGTCGAACAGGCCGAAGCTTGGAGAATCATTGAGCTCGAAAGATCCTTTCCACAACTTCTCAAGAAACCTTTTGGAATTAATTTTTTATTATGCAATAAATCATCATGATCAAATCAAAGTGCATAAAGAAAATGAAGAAACCTAAAAAGTTTTAAATTCTGCAATGTGTACGTAAGATCAGTTTCTGTAAGTGGTGTGCGAGGCCTCCTCTCGTTCTGCTCTGTTTGCTGGTCAGGACTCCCGAAAGTGCATGAATTTTGGTCTTTCCCCCTTCGCCTACTCCGATCGTCAACGTCGACACCTCCAGGAACTTTGTAATGGATCCGATCACGGACCGAGTTCAAAAAACTCACTCTCATCAAGGTAAATTCCACACGCTCTTTTTCTGCTGCTTATGAGCAAAACAGAGCCCGCGAGCTGTACCCAATGTTTACGAGTAATTCAGTTGCCATGGAAGCTCTATTAACAACTCGGATTTGTAATGTTAATTTTATGATAAGATTGCAGCTAACTCAGAAAAGGGGCGCAGTTACAAATAGAAGTGCACTTTTATCCGGTTCGTCACAACAGAGTAGGGACATGAATCGCTTTTGACTATTGTATGCCCTAAAGAGACGATTTCAATTCAACCCAATCAACGTCCCTATCAATGAGCACAAGCATACAGACATCCCATTCACTCATGATAACTTTGGCTGACAAACTTTGGACCAACCAACAGAGAAGTTTGCTACACCGTATTTTCGATAGGCTCTGATGGTCACAGGCCACGGCATGTCCGAATACCAAAGAGTCCCAATTTGCCGGTTTTCATGATAGCATGTCTTCATGCATTCACAAGGAACGCTCTGCTCATGAAGACATTTGACCAGCCGATATATGATTATGACATGGGAATGTAAGCTATACTACAGAGAAAGGCAAACGAGATGTACATTCATGCTAGTATTTGCTATAGTTTTCTGATTCCATGTAAGCAATCTAACTAGTTTAATAAGAAAGTCTTTAATTACAACTTGCAATCTGAAATCAAAACATCCCAATCCTGTGCTTTTAGACTCTACAACAAGTACGTGTAATCGGCATAGGTACATGCGTGAATCTGGTGAATCTCAGAATCACCACTTGCATTGCGATGTGCATCGAGCAAACATGAAAAGCTGCACCCAGGGTCCGAGATGGATACATATACAAAAAAAGCAAGTAATCTTCTTTTCATAGGTAATTCTGTTGAGCTACCTTCCCTTCATTTCTGAACGCAAGTATGAATCAGCTTGCAGTGGTAGCTCTCATGAATAGGTTGTTGCAAGGGAGCAATATCCGACTAGTGTTGCCACACTGATGCAGTGAGCTCAGTCATCCCAAGCGGAGGCCTGTGGCAGTAGTTATGGCTTAAGCTGGACATTTTGTGTCGCCTCTTCTTCCCAACCCTAGGCAGCCAGAGAAAGTACCAAGTAGTCGCCATTAGGAAAAATGAGTACTCCGATTTGAATTCTCTAGCAGTGAGAGGCCTTGAGCAATTGGAACCATGAAAAAGCTGTTCATGAGGGCTCCCTGGAAATTTATACTGTTTGTTCTGACCTGCCCAAAAGGAAAGATAATTCCGGTGAAAAAGGAGAGGCAAAGCCAAAAAGTTAAGTGCACTTTCAATTGATTCATCGCAACTGAATAAAGGAGACATGAATTGCTTTAGTACTATACGGTCTCAAGTGACACTTCCGATGCCCATATGAATCAACCTAAATGATGTCCTTACTTGCATTACTGGAGATGGAGACTTTGACCATAAAATCGTACCTATCAATGAGCTCAAACACGCAGACATCCCCTTCATTCACAGTCAAGCCTCTCTCACAAACGTGCACCAACCACCAGAGATGTTTGCGGGACAACAGTGTTCATGGGTCTTGAGTTGCACCAGCCATGATTTGTCCGAATACCTAACAGTGGCCATTTGCTGGTTCTTGTGAATGTATCTCTTCATGAATTCACAAGGACTACTCTGCCAACATAGCTATTTCTGAACCAATATATGACGAGGAACAGAATAAATAAATGCAAACAATAAAGAGAAAAGGGAAACAATATGTAAATGTATGCTAGTATTTACTAGTTTCAGGAGTTTCAATTAACAATCTAACAGGCCAATGGAAACTCTCAAGCCCAGACTGCAATTTGAAGTCAGAATTTCACAATACAGTGTTCATAGACTCTACAAATGTGTACACTATTTTTGAACTCTCATGGCAACACTTCAGCAGTTGCTGACACTAACCATCGCTACCACATCCTCTTAGTCTATGAATAATAGTAATATTCACTACACCTGATTAGTGAAGAATATATAATGATTTATTCTAGAATTGGTCATCTTGTAAATCCATAGAATAAAGAAAATGAAATTTCAAAATCAAAACTGCCCCAGTTTTACACGTATAACCATTAACCATTCAAGGAAAATAACATCTAATGTGATTCCAATGAATAACCAAAATAACTTAGGAAAACATTGGACTATAGGGCAATGTTGACACCTAATTTTAACTTTAGTATATAAATTGCATAAAAAATGGAAAATAAGAAAAAAGAAAGGAAATTTCGGTTAAATCTCCAAGAGACTTGAACGGATATTTCACTTATCTAAACAGAGCACTTTGAAAAAAAAATCAAGAGAATAGATGAGGTTGAGTAAAGAAAATTTCGGTCAAATCCGTTAAGATTTGATCGAAATCTCTTTATCCCAACATAAGGCAAGAAGATGCGAGGTTTCTCGGTAGAAATCTCGGTCAAATCCTCAAAAGATTTGATTGAGATATTTCTACTTTCCACAGTAAAGCAGGGGGAGACTTATTGCAAAAAGGACAGACATTCACTTACGCACACACAGGAGCATTATTCGGCCAAGGGGGACTTTTTGGGAGCAAAAAGGAAAAGAAGAACACACACAGGAGCTTTTTTTTTTTTTCCCAATTCGAATTAGACAAATGGAAAGAGCAAGGGTACAAGAGAATGAGAATTGACAAAGCTAGGCTCGAAAACGTTGCTCTGGGTTGCTTTGTCGCCTTAGTAGAACCAAAAGCTACCTAGGAAAATAGGCAAACATATTTAAGATTTGGGATAAGTGCATTGAAAGTCTTAGGTTTTTAAAATAAAGTTCAATTAAGTTTTAAAATTTATTACAAAAGTATAATCGCATTTTCAAAATATTCAAAAAGTGCAATTAGCGAAAATATTTATTGGAGCAATTTGACAAATTATTGGACTCGATTGTATTTTTTGAAAGTTTTAGGACTTAATTGCACTATAAATTTTAGGATTTAATTATACTTTTCGCTAGTTTGAAATGATAAGTATTAAGATTTCAAATGTGCTTATCCCTTAAGATTTCACATCATAATTTTCAAAATTTTGTTAGGTCCAAACAGAATTATTCATAAGATCGGGTGTGAATCATATCTCAAAACCTTAACATCAATATGTCGACAATCGAATTTGGCAATGCGATTTTATTTTTCTTTTCCACGATCATTAAATGTCGATAATATTTCCAACCACAAAAGGCATGATATAGACGTGATATATGAATATACACAAAACATAAAAAGAAAAACGTAGAAATTAATCAAGAAAACTCGAATCCGACCAATCGAAACGTGCGAATAAGAAGGACCACACATTGATCTACACAAAACAATACTCCTAGCATATCCATAAGATATATCTTAAACTATGAGAAATATAAGAGAACTTAGGAAACCCTACTAAGCCTCTGATGAAGAGAAGATCTCCACGTGGTATAGAAAGAGAGTTTCAGTATGGTTTTTTGGTGGGATAAGGATCGCCTGGACTGACGTACGTACGGCCGTACGATTAAATTGAACGGCCAGCAATAAAAAAAACAAAAGACCATCCCTAATAAAAGCGAGCCCTCCGATTCAGAAATCGGGCGATCTCCATAGCGAACTCCTTATCCGGATCCTTCTCAGTCCTCATATGACCGAACCTCGAAAGATCAGAGCAACCACAACTTTGCATACCAAGAAGATCATTGACACCATGGCACGAACAATCCCACCAGATCCACTCAGTTTCTGTCGCTGCGCTTGGGCTCGAGTTGGACTTTTCCGGCGACGGGCAGGATATCGGACCCTCCTCGGTCCACGGCCTGACCGTCGCTTGATCGGATGGGCCACGGTGAGACGCCGATGGGCAGGCGATCGGATCCTTGCCCCTTTCCCTCTCCTCCGTATACTCTTCGCAGACGATGTAGCTGCCCTTCTCGCCGACGGCCTTCCCAACGAGGTCCAATCCGTCGCAGGACTCGCGACCCTTCGGAACATTCGAATCTCCTGGCGGGCGTCTCAGCACTGTGGCAAGGTTTTCCGTCGAGTTCTCCGTGGTTGTGGCGAAATCCATCTTGCTGTGGGTGGCTGCAGTTTCCATGGCTGAATGACAGATGCAAAGAGTTGAATGAGAGCTTTGGTGATCAGTGTATCTATATATACTACCGTAGCAAAGAGTTGAGTCTCTTTGGGTCTCCAACTTCGAGTATGATTCTAGATGAAAGATAATGTATTAATATTCTTTTAATTTATATTTATCGCTCTAAATTTGAAATTGTGAAATATTTCAATTTGACTAAAATTAGTGTTGATATCTAAATTTTGGGATTTATTGAAATTGTATAAAGCATTTCACAGAAGATTTTGAGCCGTGACTTGGAAAGGAAAATTTGAAAAGAATTAAAATTTAGATATGATGATATTTCTTAGAAGATTTGATCAAAATTGTGTCCATCCTCTTTTGAAGGTAGATGAAATCTTTTAGAAAAAGGATAAGATCTTCGCGGTCAATGCGCAGAAGATCTTCGTGCTGGCGATTTTGGGGGACAGCAGGGGAATCACAAAAACGGTGCCTGCATCCAAGAGGTCAGAAAAAGAAAGAAAAAAAAAAGGACAGAAGCAGGAGAAGCATGAAGAGGGGACCTGTGCGCGCGGAGAGCATAAAAAGGGAAGAAAAAACGTAGCAAAAAGAAGAGGAGGGGGGAACGCTCTCGGGGGTGGCAAAGGAAGAGGACAACAATTTGTGTTCGGAATCAGTCCTGGTTCTAATGTCGTAAAATTAATACGAAAATTGACAAGATCTTACAATTAAATTGAGGAGAGAAATTTATATGATTCATTTTGAATGTCAATACTTACTTAGCTCTTCATTAATAATCGAAGAATTAGAATTACAATATCTAAGACCCTCTAATGTTTTTTGCATTTAAATTAAGTATAAAAGTGTTTTTAATACTTAATTAAGTTTATTTTATAAGTAAACAATTAAATTGGATGTCCAGCTCATAGCACGCTGTCCCTTTGCTCGAGGCTTGAAAGAATCAAAATAAACCCACACATCATTCTCTTTCTTTTTTCTAAACCACAGAACGGTCGAAGTGAGTTCTTTCTTTTGTCCTGAAGCAACCACTGTCTTGGTTTTCCGGTTGAGGACTCTCACTAGACGACATCTAAACAAACCATACCTTAATCGGTCAAACCTGTCAAAGAGCGACTTATTATCTTCTCCGGCAGACTGAAAAAAAAAAAAAAAGACCAAATCAAGAGGTAAAAACAAAATCGGCAACTTCCTCATTTCAAGACCACTTCTCACCGTTAATTTGGACTAACTCGGATTAGCCTTGAATGCCTAAGTATCGCTATAATACATGGAGTCTATATCCTCCGATCGAATCGGTTTCCGAATAAGCTCAAATTCAAGGACATAATTTAACACTTACAAAGGGTAGGAGTTATTGCATGGTTTCTTAATAAGCCCAAATTCAAAGACATAATTAAACACTAACAAAGTGAAGGAGTTATTGCATGAATCGATGTGAGTGGAGAGTAAAAGGATAGGTAACATGTGTGTTTCTATATAACCGGACAAGTTCAATAACAGATTAAGTATTATTGAGAAGTATCTATAAGTTGTGCGAGACAATACATGGAATAATTAAGATAACATGATTCGCTCATAATGTAAATGTTTAAATTAATTTTTTAGTGAGAGGTGGTCTAACTGGGATCCTTTTTAGCGATCTCTTTAGGAGAAGGATGCATTCTTCCATCAAATGGTATCGTATGTGGACATTTCTCAATCTATTGACTTCTTGTGTTAAGCAAATAAGTTGACCGTGGAAGGTTTTATGCATAGGGCCAGCTGCTTTCTTTAAATTGCTTGTTGTTAGTCCATCTAGTGCCTTTAATTGGGATCTGTCCCAACCAGCCTCCCACTTGACAAATTTCTTAAGAGTCGGAAGCTAGTAGCCCCTTGGCTTATAAAGATAGTAGTTCGACGTCTTTTGAGGAGTTGCCAAGCGGTAGACCTATAAGGGAAACCAAAGGTGAATAATTCAATAAGATCGTTTTCTCCCTTCTCAAGGATAGTTAATTGGTGGCCCATTCTCGGTGTACATTTATATTGGGTTGTTATCTCTAGAAAAATGCAGTTTTAGGGCAACCTTCATGGTTCACTCTACCGGGAGAGACTTGCGGTAAAGGTGGACGTTGTGTTGTAATAATGTGGTCACAATGACAACCTTTGTGGTTCTATTGAAAAAAAAAAAAGAGTAGGAATGAAGGTGAGTGTTCAATAAATTTGATATAATATATATAGATATAAATATATATATGTTTATGTAAAAGGCTACTTGAATTAAAGAAGAGAGACCTATATATACTAAGCTCACACATGAGGTCAAGTTTTAAATTTTCAAATTTGCCTATTAGAACCCTTAAATAACCAATCACCCTTCAACTGCTGAACAGAACTTAAGTTGGGCTAGAAAGGTAGGGGGTCTTTTTTCGAAGAAAAGTGATAACATGGTCTAATTGAACTTTAATAATGAAAATTTTTAGATCAAGCGTCACTAATCAGGATTCTTGCAAATCCCAACGACTTGATTGATTTTGAGTCAAAACCCTGCTCGACTATCTTATCAAATTAAAGTTCAAATTCGCTCAACAAGCTTGTTAGCCTAAGCTCGATTGATTCGTTAATTGCTTTATACCATATTCCTATGGTATGTATAATGATAGATAATGACATTTTATGAAATTCTTGAACAAAAGTCTGAGATTGGTATCCGTCCACTTCGAATATTGATTATTTTTTATTAAATTGAGATGAGCTTGTACTTGTCAAGATCTAGCACTGCCATTTTCTAGAGGGGCCAAGTTCAAATAATGTCAGATTAAATTGATCCATACTTGCAGACAATTAATCAATTCAAACATATACAAAGATGAATTGCACCAACGAAGCAACTCACATTCCACATTTATATCAGTATGCGATGAAACGTTATTGAATTGCGGATTCCGTAGACGTGACACAACATGATATTGGACATTTTCCAATACAAGCTTAGGTTTTACCCTGAGTTTCTATTGCTCGTACCTAAGTCTACTATTTACAAGTATCCCCAAAAAAGAGATAAATTAGTCAGATGTGTTCTTGATATAGGCTTACCAACAATGTGGCAGCCATTTTACAGCATATTTGCTCTAGATCAATATTAGATGGAATTGGGCATATTGCACATGATCGAGGCAAGACACATTATGTGTTAATTGCCAAACTATTTCTAGAATTCAGAAACTAAAATATAGAGAGTTTCGGATGGATCAATTGTAAATTTTGATAATATCTTTTGTGGCAATTCATTTATTTATGAAATTATTGACATTGGTGTTGAGAGAGAGAGAATGAGAGAGAACTTAGCAAGCGATAGAGCGAGCTAGACAGAGCCTCGAGCTGATGGGATGACATGAACACAAACCGGGGCAAAGGATCTTTATCCCTTACTATGCACATAAAAATTTCTTAGGTTGCATGGAATTCATGAACATAAAAATTTCCTGAATAGGTAAAGAAGAGCGATATAACTTGCATGAATCTCGACTAGTCACGTATCATCTAGAAATTTTTTTATTATGTAGTAAATTTGACTACATTTTCACTTTTACATTAAATAAAATATACTCCTCCACTTTTATAACTCCAACTCAACTTTTTGTGGTGTTAACGCTTAATCTTAGATGCAAATTGGGAGTTTCAAACATCAAGCAAGCAAAGTGGTGTTTAAATTGGGAACAACCGATTGTGAGGAGGGCATTTAAAATTTTACACAGATAAAATTTATGGAAAAAGAATATTACATTTTGTTATGACTTAAGTGGATTTTAGGAGATAAGCAAATAGAAATAAGACATTTATACCAAAAGATTCTAGTTTATACATCGAGAAATTTGTCTTAATGAATGTCTTAACGTTCTTCGGGTATCACAAAGCTATATTTACCGCTAACACAATTATGGATGGATGATTAATTAAAATTGCTCCTGAGTTTAATTAAAGATGAGAAATATTTAATGTGATAAATGATTAAGTTATCAGCGACTTAATCAAAGGGTAAAAAGGAAAATGATGGAGTACCATATGAGACAGAGTCCTTTTTATAGCCAAAATCCAAATTTGTGTTTCTCTTTGGTAAACGAAAGTCAATCAAATAATAAAATATGATGATGTTTGCTTCGGGAGTTCTGGAGACTCCTTCATCGTTTCTCCTTCAACATCGTCCTCCAGAAACCGTCAATAGCTGCTCCACCATCGTCGATTTCGCTGACACGAGGTCTCCTCTCGTTCTGCTCTGCTTGCTGGTCAGGACGCCCGAAAGTGCATGAACCTCTTGGTCTTTCCCCCTTCACCTGCTCCGATCGTCGACGTCGACACCTCCGGGAACTTTGTATGGGATCTGATCACCGACCGAGGTACTCTGTCAAGGTAAATTCCAAACACTCTGTTTCTGCCGCTTATGAACGAAACAGAGCCCGCGAGCTCTGGCTAATATTTGTGACTTTCAAACATCAAGCAAGCAAAGTGGTGCAAATCTTTGCTTCGTATCTGCGAATAAGCGCCTTGATCGAAATGCGTATCACATCTTTGATTAAATGCTCGCAAAGGATCAGTCTGCACTTCAATTCAATCCTTAAACCGCAAATCATTATCACATAAATAGAATTTGACCTCGACTTATTGAACCCTTATTGTGGCCAAATTTATTGGAATTTGACACACGCGCATGAACAGAATCGAGCTTCGAATGTGTATTCTGTTGCGAAGGAGTGTGAGATCTCAGCGTGTGCGTAAGAGTGTCGCCATTGGTCTTTGCATTTACGCAACCTGTAAAGAGTCGCCATCGCCCCCTAAACCTGTCGTTATCGATCTTCCTTGCGCATTGTTCTCGTTCTCATCGTCTCCTTATGCGTGTGCACAAGAGGTGGATAATTTCTGGAAATGTCTGGGACTGGATTTCAATCCTCTTGTGGTGACTTTTCTGATGCGGGGGTCTTCATTTCTTATCTCTAACTTGGATGACTCGTTGAACGAGTCAAATAGCTGGACTGGTTATATTTCGGATACATTTGTTTCCGGTTTAATTCTCCTATCTTATTTTCACCAACTAAAGGTAGAAAAATGCAAGTCTCAGTTAGGCTGTCATGTGAATTTCATTTGATTCATGTTCTTCGGGCATTTTCACAACATAGTAGGGGCATGCATTGCTTTTAACAATTCTATGGTCTCTAGTGACCATTCCGAGTCAACCTAATCAACGTCCTTATTAATGAGCACAAACATACATACATCCCCTTCGCTCATAACAAGTTTTGCAGACAAAATAGGACCAACCGACAGAGAGGTTCGCTACACCATAGTTTCAATAGATACTGATGGTCACTAGCCACAATGTGTCCGAATACCAAAGAGTCACAGTTCGCAGTTCTTCATGACACATGTCTTTATGCATTCACAACGCACGCGCTCTGCCCATTAAGACATTTGACCAGCCGATACATGATATTGACATTAGAATGTAAGTCATACTAAAGAGAGGAGGCAAAAAAGATGCACATTTATGCTAGTATTAGCTATAGTTTCCTGATTCAATATTTAGCAGTCTAATGGTTTAATGAGGAAGTCTTTAATTACAACTTGCAATCTGAAATCAAAATGTCACAATCCTGTGCTCCACGAGTACGTGTAATCAACATGGTTACATGCATGAATCTGGTGAATCTCTGAATCGCCACTTGCACTGCGATGTGCATTAAACGAACATGAAAAGCTGCACCTAGGGTCCGAGAGGGATACATGTACAAATGAAGCAAGTAATCTTCTTTTCATCCCCCCGGGCTAATTGGACTAATTTCTAAGGTCTACGGTCAAACTACCTTCCCTTCACTTTTGAACGCAAGTTTGAACCAGGTTGCAATAGTAACTCTCATGAACCGATTGTTGCAAGGGAGCACTATCCGACTAGTGTTGCCGCGCTGTTGCAGTGAGCTCCATCATCCCAAGACTAAGCCTGTGGCAGTAGGTATGGCTTAAGCTGGACATTTTGTGTCGCCTCTTCTTCCCAAGCCTAGGCAGCCAGAGAGTACCAAGTATTTGCCATTTGGAAAAAGGGATACTCCGATTTGAATTCTCTAGTTTTCTCAATGGCAGTGAGAGGCCTTGAGCACTTGGAACCTTGAAAAAACTGCTCAGGAGGGCTCCCTGGACGTTTAGACTGTTTATTCTGACCTGCCCAAAAGGAAAAGATGATTCTGAAAAGACTAACTGGGTCAAAAAGGAGAAGGAAAGCCAAAAGTAAGCGCACTTTCAATTCATTCATCGAAACTGAATAAAGGAGACATGAATTGCTTTAGTACTCTACGGCCTCAAGCAACACATCCAATGCTCAATTCAATCCACCTAAATGAGGTCCTTACATGCAGTATACTTTTGACCATAAAATTATACCTATCAATAAACTCAAACACGCAGACATCCCCTTCATTCAGACAAGCTTCTCTCACAAACGTGGGCCAACCACCAGAGATGTTTGCTGGACAGTGGTATTGATAGGTCTTCAGCTGCAACAGCCATGATTTGTACAAATACCTAAGAGTGGCAATTTGCTGGTTCTTCTGAGTATTATCTCTTTGTGAACTCACAAGGACCACTCTGCCAATGTAGATATTGTGAACCAATATGATGAGGAAAAGAATATATACATGCAAATAATAAAGAGAAAAGGGAAACAATTTCTATATATATGCTAGTATTTACCAGTTTCAGGAGTTTGAATTAACAGTCTTTAACTGGCTAATAGAAGCTCTCAACCCCAACCTGCAATTTGAAGTCAAAATGTCACAAAACAGTGCTCATAGACTCTACAATAGTGCACACTATTTTTGAATTCTCATGGTAAGACTTCAGGAGTTCTTAACACTGATTGTTTCCACCACATCCTCTTTAGTCTATGAATAATACTAATCTCCTCTACACCTGATTAGTGAAAAAAAGACAATGATTTATTATAAATTGGTAATCTTATAAATCCATAGATTAAACATATGAAATTTCAAAATCAAAACTGCCCCAGTTTTACACATATAGCCATAAATAATTCAAGGAAAATTACGTCTCATGTGATTCTAATGAATAACCAGAATAACTTGGGAAAACAGTGAACTATAGGGCAAGATTTACATGGCATCATGGTTGAGATATGCCCATGACGAAAGGACATAGGGCCTTACCACACTTCTATTCTTAATAAAAGTGGCCACCTCATCTGTTCAAAAGAGGATACTCCTCTTTTCATGACCAAGTAAAGAATGTCATGTTGTACACGTAGGCATAACTTAGAAACCAACAAGTCACACCTCTGAATTCTCATGATGGGCGTTTCAAGTTTTAAATTTCACTCTAATCTTGAAGCACATCATTTTCGGCTCATTTATATTTGGAGATGCGGCATTAATGAGTGTGCATCTATATTACTGTGAACCTCAGAAACACAATAGCAATGGAAGAAGTACGCTCCACTGATTCACCAAGACTAGGAGATATGTAAGTATGAACACTGAATTTATTTTGGATGAGCCAAAGTGAAACTTTCCTTTCGATCAAGGTAAACCAAGTCCTTACCAGCACCAGTGGACATGTAGACTCTGAGCACACATCCTCCCTATCGGTGAGCTCAAGCACACAAACATTCGGTACATGCTTCTCTTGCAAATGTGGGTCAACCATGAGACAAAAAAGCCCCCTAATCAAGTCCATGGCTCCTGAGCTTCACCATCCACAACCTGTCTGAATACCTGAGAGTCGCAATTTCCTTGTTTTCCTGAATTCAGGAGCACACATCCTCCCTGTCTGAAAACCAACTTGTGGTGAAGAAAGACCGAAGCATAAGCATACATCCATGAAAGAATCTAATCACACGCACGGGCGTGAATTCAAGGAAGCAGTTGCTACTTTCAGGAGATTTAATTGACAATAAACCATAAAATGAAAGTCGACAATCTCAACCTACAAAAAATGTCAAAAAATAGGCTTTCAGAGTTCAATAAGGTACATAACCAGGAAAAGCCTTCTATGTCCTATCTATAGTTGAAACCATGAATTTCAGCCACATGCACCACAAGCGCCGGGGAAAAAACAAGGACCTGGATGACCTGAACACGGATGGAATTGAAAAATTCTAACTTCAGCCGTTCAATTCTTTCAAGCGCAGCTCAGATGTTTATCAAACTACTGATTCAATTCGACAAAGTAAACTCAACTTCTTAACTCGCGCTTTTAGACTCTAAGGCAGGCTTACATGATCAAAAGCCACAGGCGCAAGGGAACGACACAACAAATACATACCTGAGAGTAGCAATTTCCTTGTTTTCCTGATTAGGTTGGCTGATGAATTGAACAGGAGCAGTCTCCCCATTTACACGGTTGAAAACCAACATACTGTGAAGAAAGACCGAAGCATAAGCATACATCCATGAGATAATCTAATCGCACACGCGGGCGTGTATTCAAGGAAGCGGTTGCTACTTTCAGGAATTTTAATTGACAATAAACCATAAAATGAAAGTCGAAAATCTCAACCTACAAAAAATACACTTCTAGAGTGCAACAGGGTCCATAACCAGGAAAAGCCTTCCATGTCCTATCTATAGTTGAAATCATACCAGAAGCCATGATGATGTTCAAGGAATGATGGAAAAATCATTGCTTTTTTTTTTTCTTTCAGATAAACTTTTCAACGATGGAGGTGAGATCGATGGGGCTGATGATGCTGTGAGCGGCTGCCATTTAATTGTCTCCCTCTCTCTCTCCATTTGCAGCACCTGCCTTCCCCATTTTCAGTTTGAAAGAGTAAGGTAAAAAAACAGAAAAAAAAAACACTTGTAAAGATAATAATAATGGAGGACAAGAACAAGATTAATTGCATCTTACTAATTCCATCTGCATTTATTTATGCCGCTAACTTTCGTAAGGCTGCATTAAGATCGCCCTTCCGGTTCACGTCCCATAATGATCCGAATAGTTCCACATATTCTAGTTTTGGTGTGCTTAGCGTACCCTTAGAAAAGATCTTCATTTTCGGGCACTCTTCCACTTCAATCCAGAACAAGGATGGAAAGCTGAAGCTGCAACTTGTGGTGGAGGAGAAGCATTCTAAGCTTGGCAGTTGCTGGAGTGTTAACTGATTTAGCTTCCCAAAAGAAATAACTTTTCCTTCTCCGTTTTCATCGTTTTCCACTACTTCTTTCAGTCTTTCACATCCTATTATGGTCATCTGAGTGAGATGCACCAAATTTGTGACCGCTGAAACTGTTACTAAATGTACCAATCCGGAAGAATTCGACACCACTAACGTTGTCAACTTCTGAAAAGATGCCATGGTTGGAAATAATGTCGTCAAACTAGGACAATCATAAACCATAAAGGAATCAATACTCTGAAGAATTTTTGAGACCACATAGTCTTCCCTCCATACACGCTTCAATTTGGGTAGCTCCATCAACTTAAGTTCTCTTAAATTTTCCAGCACCAGATGTTTCCCCTCATCAACAAGCTCTTCGTCAAGGAAAATGTCTTCAAAGGAACTACAAAAGACCTCAAGGCTTTGCAGATTCGGAAATCTCTCTAGGAAGGATCTAGGTGGAAAGACAGACTTTTCATCATGAAAGCAAGCCAATGTTACTTTTTTTGTTTTGCCAAAGATGTCAATAGGAAATTTTCCATCCTCTATCATCTGAATTTCCTTCTCAACTAATAAAATTCTCTCTAATTTGAGAAAGCCCTGTAAAATGGCCTATACAACAAGAGGAGTAAATTCAACAAAGGCTCGACAATAAATCACGTGATGTAAAAAGTAAATCTAATTCGAATGATCCACATAAAGTCTCAAGTACAGGCTGGTATGGTTAAGTTGGTAGAGTGAATATAGATTCAAGAGCCCTCCAACTCACCAAATTCATTTTTATTGGAAGTATCTTATCTTCCTCACCAAAAAACTATCATCTTTGGAATTTTATGGAACAGATGCACTCAAAATATTACGAAAAAATATGGGGTCCATAGTTTTAAAAGTGTGCTTAAAATATAAGATATATATTATGTTTGTCTCCAAACACAGAGGTAAGAGTTTCATGTTTCCTATAGTAACATGAAAGCATGACTATGCAATGAACAAGTGAATTACGAAACCAATAGAATAGAGTGCATTACAGTACTAATGTTATTCTTGTTTTGAACAAATTGCTTGCCTTGATTCTTTCCAACATTTTTAGAATATGAGATAGACAAGAAAAGTTCATATATGCAACATGCATCAATAATTGAGGACCTATTGTCAAATTCTCGTCAATTTCCCAAGAAGCATCGTTAGATTATATTAGGAATATATTGTATTATAAAAAAAATCTATAAATATTTTAGTAATTCTTGGTAATGGAATATCTAAAATGTCCATGAATGAAAAGTATACCTAAGATTATGTTGTCGACAAAGTAATAAGCAAGGGAGATTGTACTTTCTAAAGCATTATAACACGACGTGATTATGTTGTGGACATGAGATCAGCGAGTGATGTGAAGAACAAAATAGAAATGTATGGAGAGCAGCGTTAATCATACCAATGAAGAGTGTGCTTCTTGGTCTGAAAGGTACCATTGATCATCTCTTTGAGCCCAAATGTTAATGGATGCCGCCAAAGACAACTTGCTCAGTTTGTCACAGTGAGTCACTCGCAATTGCTCTAGCAATGGCCAATTCAATGTAGGCAGGTCAGGACAGAAGCTCTTGAGTCGTGGAATATCATGTAACACCAATGAGGTTAGTTTCGGGAAAAGAGCTTGAGCAACATTAGAATGTGGAGTGCCATGTCCACTAGCAACTATTTCCTCGATCCCACAAGATTCTAGTAGAAGACTATCCAGTTGGTTTAGACTTGTAGCCACCCAATATGGAAATAGATTTTCAAGGCTCTTGCAATTTCGGGCCTCCACTCTCGTTAGATTATCAAAAGTGAGAGTTCCTTGAAGAGTGTCGGTCCATAATTTGCTTAAATTGTCCATATAGGAGAGACACATCCACCGAAGCTGAGGAAATTGTACCTGTCATTTAAAGTTTAAAGATGACATTATACATCACGCAAAAATTTTGTAAGTAATGTCATTTTTCCTATAATTAATTTGCAACTCGAGATTGACAATATTGAATGTGTCTTCTCATGAAAGAGAAATTTCCTCTATTTACTATGAGAAACGCTACTTATTCAATAATAATTTCATTGTAATTATTATTTATGAATCTTCGAATTAGAAAGTTCATTAATAAGAAGTGTCATGAAAATATTTATGGCAAACAAGCTAAAAACAAACAACTTCAATTGTTTACAGGTTTTTTCTTTATTATGAACGGAAATATTTTGTATTGAATTTTTACCCAAAAAAATATTTTTTATTGAATTATATATATATAAACAGCCATGGGCACTACTTCAATAAACGTGTTATGATCTCAGAAAAAGCAAATTGGGTCAAATTTGCTAGTTCTACATCGGACCATTAATAATTTGCTTGAAAAAATATTTATTCACTTTTGAGGTGAAAAGTGAAAATTGAATCTTGCGGTGGGCCAATGATCCTACAGCTGGCAAAAAGTGGGTGCATGACAGGTAACCAATTTCTTTTTGGCGCCCACAGAAGGAAAATAGCTCATATTTGACATAAAAAGGCTATCACAACTTGGGAGAACAAAAAAAAATCAGATGACTATTTTCATGCCTCTCCAAATTTATTAACGTTCTTGATTGAGTATACTCTTAGTCTTCTTAAGAAGTGATCTAAATCGAATTAAATTTAGTAGAAGTATTGAGCTCTAATTCACTTAATTAATCAAAATCAATTTGAAAATCGACTGTATTCTTCAATGAATTAGGCAATTGTGCATGTCGTATATTCCTTAATATTCTATTTGGACAGCAATTCCTAATAAAATCTATCCAATGAATAAAATGATCATACAATTTTAAAATTGTATATGCTTCAATTTCTGAAGAAAATTTTTTATACAATATATTTAACAAATATCTACTATTTATTATCCAGCTGTACTTTTCTCTCATTTATGTTACCCATTTTTTCTTTCGCCTTCTCTTTTCTGAAAAAAAGCAATCTGCCCTTTCTCTTCCCCGACACAGGTTGTATGCGCCGTACGATTAATATTTATATATGCTCAAGATCAGGAAATTATTGATCTTTTTACTAAATGTTAACAGATTTTGTACATAAATCCGTGCAAAGCACAGGATTGTTGCTAATTATTAGAAATTTACTTATAATTAGATTATTTTGAATTTATACATATATATCAATACCTAAATTGTTCTGCATTTGAAATTTATGAATGTGATTATGGACTCCTATGGGGAGGTAAATATCTGTTCATCTCCGTTTAGGTATGAAAAACAAGTCTCGGTTATATTTCAGCAAAGCATTGATGATTGATGCTACAAACATCTATTTCTAGCATTTTTGTCCGCACATAGAACATTCTTGAGCATTGTCTAATTTTACAAGAACATGATCCAAATGAAACGCCAAATTTGTATTTGTTTGAAAGACTGACCTGTGGAGTGAAAAGACAAGGGCCGCTAGTAAAGCTTCTCATCTTGGGGCAGTAGTCAATGCTCAATATTCTGAATTCGGGACATTTCAGCATATGATTCTTCCCTGAGAGGAAGCTAGTCAAATTGGGCAAGTGTTCCAGCATTATCCAACGAAGCTTTGCGAATGTGATCTTCTCCACTTTGCTTCCCTGCCCTTCTTCCTCTGCGATCACCTTTTCCATCTGACCACACCTCTTTATTTCCATCCACCGAAGACTGGCAACCCATTGAACCATCGATGGAGTGAAAACATGTCTCAAGTTGCTACATTTATAAAGGGTCAGCTTAGTTAGAGATTTGAAGCGCAACATTCCTTGAAGATCTTTGTTCCATAGTTGCCTCAACTTTGGCAAATAGCCCAATGTCAAAGTCTCTAACCGAGGCAACACTCGAGTGTTTTCCTTAACCTCCAGTCCTTCAAGATCATCTATTTCTTCTAGCAACTCACAGTTGACAACTCGCAATATGATCAAATTGTCCAAAGCAAGCATCAATTTGGGTGGGATAGCATTAACAAATGATGGACATTCATCTACAATCAGTGAATTTAATTTCCAATATGACTTGATGGGATTATGTTCGCTCTGCCATTTTCCAATCAGCTTGGGTATTTCAGATAGCCACATTTCCTTTACTGTAGCAAATGTACCCTGTCAAAAAAGCACCATTAATAGTTAACTTCTAGTTAGCAGAAGACAAGTATTTGATCATCCAATTGCACAAAATTTGATAACTAATGCATACCATTTCTTCACACATATTTTGGATGGCGATGTTGACGTCTCCCTCCCAAAAATTTTGTTGCTCTGTTGATTCAGAAGATTCCTTTGGAATTGCTTGTACTCTCTCCAGATTTGGTGCATTTATTAGTCCGTTGGAGAAAAAATTCATGTTCGGACATCCACCCACAGTGATATCTTCCAAGAGAGGAAACGTCAAATTGTATCCACCTGAGCTGAAACATCTCAACTCTTTTAACCCATCAAGCTTTATATATTTCAATTGATGGAAAGCGACTTCACTTTCTATCGAGGATGCCAGAGTTTCTGCTATTTCCAATCCCAACCCTTCTTCCTCCATAATGATTGCCTCCATCTTATTGCACTTTGATACGGTTAGATCTCTTACTTGTGAGAGAGATTCAACCACGAAGGAAAAACAAATAAACCGGAGGTTATCCAAGCCAATGATTTCTAATGTCTCCAATCTCGGAAAGGCAACCTGAGGTATTAGCTCACTGAGTAGGTTATTCAATTAAATTATGTGTTCATGAATCTACAAGATGTAAATATTGATGAGTGTTGAGGGGAGAGAGGGATTGTTAAGTTGCACAAAGGGAAATAAAAAATGGAGGAAAAAAATCTCCATAATAGTACGGTTTTTAATTTCTATTCTTTCCTCAGGAAAATAACTTTGCATTGTACAGCTTACTTTGATTAGTAAGCGTCATTCCATCCGAAGAATTTCCCCTTCAACAGTACTTTCAGCCTCAAATTTCTGCCCAAAAAGTTCAAAATATATGCACGGCCTGTCTCCAATAAGAACTAGCCTATTCTTTACATCGGGCAAGATGGCAGTATGCGTATGCGCCTATAGCAATCAGATTGGTCTCTCACACATATTCTAAATTTAAACCAATCTTTCCCTCTCTTCAATTTAGTTCATTTCCTAATATAATCAAATCAAACTTAGTATAGTGTATTTGATGTCAAGGAAAATGTCCCATCCTTCCGTTATCAGCATAATATTAGTCACCTTTATAGAGTTCAAATAAGAGAACACATCGATGCCATCGAACGGAACCATGTCAAAATATTACTGAATTACTTTGATGCAAAAAAAAAATCCTTCAATTTTGCCTCATAAAACCATGTTAATACAGATATACTGCAGAATTTTAAATTTAAAATAACTTGCAACCTATCACAAACTAAATTGACATAATTTCATACAATTAGTTGGATTTCTACTTAATTAAGAGAAACTGAAGATTGCTTTAGCTAATTACAGGGAAGGCATGAACGTACAAGGCAATGAGGAAGAAAATAAACTGAAAATAACAAATTGTATATGCATCATAATCTGAGTTACATCTAGTTAGCAAATGAAGGAAAAATTAATAAATAATTAATACTCTTTTAATAGAGAGTTACATGTTGTCCATTAAAGAATGCAATTGGAGTGCCAACTTGGTCGTCCGATGTCCTAGTCGAAGAAGCCGTCCCGTCGGTGAAAAAACTCTTGACATTTGGCAAGTTCTGCAATTCCAATACACGCAACTTAGGCAACTCCAATCTGCCACGATCATCAACTTCTACGATCCCGCACATTGACTTGCAATTATCAACTGCAATCTCTTCTAGCTGTGGAAGTCCTCTCACTACTGAAAGAGGAAACAATACTTCCATCTTGTCACAACTTTGGACTGTTACTACTTTTAATGCACAGAAGGACTTGGAGGATATATGGCCATGGCATATCTTCTCTAATCTGATGAGACTCTTGAGAATTAACAACTCCAACTTCTCAAAATCTGCACGTGATCGCGGTTGGAGGATGTAATAGACGGAGGGACTATTCACGACCTCAAGATACTTTAATTCTGGAAAGCCTTTTTGGGATATCGTGCAAATACTTTGCTCACTTCTTAAATCCTCCAAAAACATTTCGTCGGTTTTGCCTAAGATACTTTGTATGCATCCTTTCCAAAGTACATCACTTTTTGGCTCCAATCGGAGGTCCAATGTGCTTGATCCTCGGCCCCATGGCCAGCGCCGCAGCTTACCTACGTTGATTCTGTACTTGGTTAACCGCTTGAAGTTTAGATCCTGTGGAAGCACACTGGGACTGGGAATGAATATATATAGACTGCAGAGATTCTTCATGTTATTCAACTCTATAAGACTGGCATTAGTTGGCGGTGTTTGGTCCATAGCACTCCATCCGACAAAGCTATTCTCCATATACAACTCCTCCAATTTGGTCAAGCTTCCAAGCACACCCGATTCAATCATCTGAAGTTCTGAACAACCATTCAAGTCGAGCAGCCTCAGCTCTGTCAGTTGCCCTATTTCTTGTGGCAATCGCTGAAGGTTCAAGCTTTGAATGCTGAGGATTTGTAGCTCTTTCAGCTTGCCAAGAATGGCCACATTCTCTAAAGAACATTGACTAAGACACAGGGTGTGTAACTTCTCCACGGATTGGAACGGTGAAGGCGAACGACTGAGACGTATCAGCTTAAGATCTAAGACCATGAGATTTCCCATAGAGTTGAAATATGAATCTGGGACTCGAAGAGAATTATTGTAGGCGTACAGCATAAAGATGTTCAAATCGGGGCAATTTAATTGTTCGGGAAGTTCCTTCAAGCGAAAGGAGGGCAGGCATAGCGCCCCACAGCTTTTGACCTTATCCTTCCACAACTCTGCAACTGACTCATCTTTCAACATGAGAAGAGGGTGATCTTTTGAAACGATCGAGGCTACAAACATACGAACCAAGTCGTGTATCTTAAAACCATCACCATCTCCGCTGTGTAACAACAGGGAGGAGGCTTGAAGATTACGAATCAGTCTGTCCAACATTACTCTAGTATCTTCCATGCTCCTATCTTGTCCAAATAACCCCAAGCCCACGCCGTACCTCACCAATTTTTCAAGATATGGCCTAGGGACGCCATAAACAGCACAGAGTCCTAACAATGACTGCTCCTCCCTTTTCAAACGATTATAACTTACTCGTAATGTCCTATCTATCATTTCACCGCCTTCTCCTTTCCAAATTTCATTCAAATCATGTTTGCATTCAGAGTAAGTGGTGTTTATAAATAGCTTTGCTACAACGAGAATTAGGAAAGGCAAACATCCACATATGTCGAGTGCTTTCTCCACCAATGGTTCTAACTCAGCTCGAACTTTGCCTCCCACCGTCGCCTCAAACAATCCTTTTGCCTCTTCGTCCTTCAGGAAACCAAGGTGGAAGGCAACGTCACAGAGCATTTCCCTTTCCAAAACATATTGATGTCTCGCCGTCATCAACAACTTGCATCCTTTGACTCTGTTGCTGTGTCCGCAAGGAATGCCGACTTGTCTCAAGTCGAGCTGCTCCCAGAGGTCGTCTAATACTATGAGGACCTTTCTTTTGTTCTTTTCCTCATATTCCAACCTCTCGAGTAGAAGCTTCGCACGCCATTTGACGTCCTCTTCTTCCTTCACGGTACTAAGGCCCAAACAGTGCGCAATCTCTTTCTGAATCGTCTTGATGTCCGGATTTTGCGACACGTAGGCTTTGGCGACCCAATGAAACGACTTTTCTTTGCATAGTATCCTTTCCACATCTACCAAAAGGGTGGACTTGTCGACCCCGCCCATCCCGTGAACCCCAATCATGCTCTTCGTGTCATCGGCGAGTGCATCCATGATCTGTTGCATGACAGAAGCTCTGGATTCGAAGAAGCTATCGTCCCTAAACTTAATCCACGTCGAGGCAGAAGAAGTGGAGGCCGTCAAGGTGGTTGGCTGAACGACATCTTTGCCTTCTCTCCAAGCAGCGACGTCACCCGGAGCAGGACGGCCGGCGGAGATCTCCTTGCCTCCGATTTCTAGAATGAGATTCTTAATGTAGTCGGTCGTTTGCTTGGCTTTACTGTTGAACCGATAGTGACAAATGGGGTCGGGAAGAGTCCCGTGGCAGCAAGTCTTGCTCATATTTTCGAATTCGCCTGACAGATCTCCCGCCTCCTTCAAGGCCTTCTCAGCACTTTCCAGAAACTTGTCGACCCATCTTTCAGTATCCTCAAGATTTCTCGTGGCCCTTTCCGCGCCACGGCGGACCCTATCAGCCTGGTACTCCAGATTCCTCACTTCCCCCAGAAGACAGTCGGCGTATCTCTTGGAGCGCATGACGAATTCCCATCGATGCTTGATAGAAACAAACACGATCTTGAATGCATCCCATGCAACAGTAATTACAGAAGCGGGAAACATTTTTCTTTGATTTTGTTCGAGAAACAAAGATCACGAAAAGAGAGAGAGAGAGAGAGAGAGAGAGAGAGAGGGTGATGAAAGCAGCAGATAATGAAGAAGAAGCCGTGGAGGAAGAAGAAGGTTGTGCGGAAGAGCAGAGCGGAACAGAACAAGAACGCAAGAACCAAACGGAGATTTTGAGTGCAGACGACCTCAAGACTGGCGAAGGAAGGGAAGCAAGAAAAGACCGGTCATCACCTCTGTGCCGCCAAAGCACAAATTTGATTAGGTGTGAGGAAATTTTAAAAGTAACGAGTCACAGACTCACAAATTTGGGTAGAGTGATTTCTTTTTCCAAAATTGAAATTGCAGCCGCATCATGAAGCAGCTTCGAAGAAAATGAAAAAAAAAATCATGTAATTACCAGCTGTCAAATTAACAAATAGACTCCACTTAAATCACTGCCCATGCAAGGAGTGCTTTGTGCAGGGGTCCTCATCAATATAAAAAAATGTGAATAGTAAATAGAATAAGCAGACAAGGACAGGCCACATCCACGTCCCCTATAATCTGTTTAGAGATAGTAATATGAGGTTATTAATTCATTTTATTATTCAGTTTTAGGGAGCTAAATTATTTATAATCACGTCAAATTTTAAAAACCGATTGAGATGAGCTTAATTGGGTTGCGCTTTTCCTCAAAGCCTTAGCACTACAAAGGTTCAATTTAATGATTTACAACTAGATTGGTTCCCGTATAATAAGTTCAAATCTAATAGTGCAACTATCCTAATTATCTATCTAGTTAGTAGTGCGTTACATTTGCCGATGTGGAGCCCCGATGGCCAAAATTTTTACAAAGAGCATATGGATTCGTCCAAGCGATTGCAAAATAAAAAGTTGATAGAACTCCGTGTGTCAACCTTCAAAAGTAGGTCTTGAGAAATAAAGGCTGTTATTGTATAATTGTGCATAGACTCCTCACATTGTTTTTATTTTGGGAAGTTATGGCATAATTTTATATCAAACATTACTACTTCTTATAAACAAATTTTACACCCAACAACCACCATGATAAGCATAATCAAATTGAGAGGACTTTTCACACAGAGAGATATCGTAGGTGAAAATGGAAAAATAACAAAGACAAAAGAAAAGTAACCGCATGCTAAAAATGTGGAATGTGGGAAGATAACCATAATCGAATGGGCTTTAAAGCATTTTGTCCTTTTTGGTCTATTGAGGAAATATTTCATGGGGACAAATTTGGGAACAACCTTAAAAAGTATCACATATAAAGTATTCATTTTTTCACAGCATCCAAAAAAATCAAGACCTTTTTCTTTTAAAGAAGGGCTTCTATCATCAACTGAATTAACCATAAGATTATATCTTTTGTCGCCAAAAAGTATTACAAGCAATCTGTATGGATGACTCATATTGACAAGATTGCACGTTAATCTTAATAATAAAAAATTCATTTAGATAAATGGATTCTCAATTTAAAACATCACATTTAAACAATAGCCGTTTAAATTATTTGAATGTGGTATGGATTGTCACCTTATCTATGTACAAAATGCTTTTTTTAATACCTTTTAATACGATAAAAAAGGTATTGTCAAAAAAAGAAAGTATTATGAACTTTAATACGTTAAACTTTGCTTGTGATGTGTAACACTTTACTATTGAGCACATATATAGCGATATTTGCATTATGTTTCTCACCCAAGGATATACACCACGATGACCGCACCCTATCATCATGCACTCGGCGATGGACCGGAGGTCCGACATCGTGGCAGTGGAGGCCTCCTCCACTTCGGTGATGGAGTCCCGCGCGGCGCACGCGTCATCGTTGCCGTCATCGCTGTAGACGGAGGTGCTCGACCGAGCGGAGGCGCGAGACGACCAGGCCGAAACCGACTCGGGATCAAGGTGCGCCCGGTTCAGGGAGAACATCTGGTAGAACTCCTTCTGGAGCCTCTTCATGGCGATCTCCTTCATGAACTGCGCATGGACCAGCCGCTCGTCGGAGACGGAGTTCGCCGACGCCCAAGCGTGCATCGACTTTTGGAGGTTGTCGACGCAGGTGATGAACTCTGCAGCCTCGCGCTTGCTCTCGTAGAAGATTGAGGTCACACGGGCATAGGTCGAGGTGTCGAGGTTCCACTCATCAGATTAGGATGCATTGAAATGTGAAACTGGACCAATTCTTCTTCAATTTTCGATTTTATCCCCAAACCATTTGCACCGTAATGAGGGGGGTTGTGGGAGCTGATATG
Source organism: Melaleuca alternifolia (assembly GCA_019926035.1). NCBI lineage: Eukaryota > Viridiplantae > Streptophyta > Magnoliopsida > Myrtales > Myrtaceae > Melaleuca > Melaleuca alternifolia. Next base: position 356,341 of record JAGKPW010000032.1, on the reverse strand, counting down.
GTTTTCTGCAAACCAGTAAATTGTTCCTTTACTCGAACCCCTCCATCCTTTCGTCCACTGGACAAACATCAAAGTATGCGTAAATAAATGGAAGCAGCTGAACGGGCGCCTCTTTCCTTGCACTGTGAAGAAATATTGCTTACTTTCGCCTCTCCCGAGGCAGTGACCAGTTAAGCAAAGAGTTCTCACTTGTCAAGCTAAAATTGACAACTTTCTTGGCCACGTCCAATTGAACAAGCTTTCCCTTCGCTTCAATTAGCCCTTGTTGCATGAGTATATATACGTGGTGTCCCATTGAGAGTTGAAAGAGATATGGAATCTCGATGATTTGCCAATGCAAAGATTATATCGGATATAAAATTTTGATTATGTTTTGCTCATTGACACATTAGATTTGGGCTAACTTAAATCCTTATATCTAATTAATAGAAATCATTAGTTGAAATTAAGTATTGACTTTTGTCCAAATCCCTTTTTCAAGAAGCTTCTTATTGAAGGTCAGACTGCGGAGGGAGATGGGACATCCTGCCGTGTAATGATTGTCTAGTCAAATTATTGCATCTTCTGGGCATCAAGGGCATAACTTTTTCTACTAGCATAGTTCTATCATGCGAATGAGTACATAAGGTTCATGGGATTGGGGCAATGATGCATCTCTGCCTCCTTCAAAATAATAACTTTAATAATCACGTCATAGTGAACCAAAGTATAGACTCAGAATTATCGATTATAAAACTACAAGTGGTGCCACCAAACTTTTGTGATCATAATACGAACTTGGCAAATAACAAGGTAACTGCAACTCAATCCTCATCTTTTTAGCAAATTGTGATGGATTCTCAAATTCACCGTGCACAATCTATCATATCAAATAGTAACGATGCAATTTTTTTCTCAATATATCCTTGAAGAATGCAAAGCGAATTGTGTGCCTGCACGCATATTTGAACTAGGATTGTATGAATATGAATAACCGTAGTATAAGCATATAGAATGAAAGAACACGACGACATGTACATTCACCTTGATTTTACGTATTTGCTAATTTCAAGATTTATAATATGCAGTCTTAACTACGGGATATGGTGCATAATCGGAATGTCAAGTATCTTAACCTGTCAAATTTTGTGCTCTTGGACTGCACATATGTGCGCACAATATAATCTCAAAACCAAAGGCATGAGGAGTACTGCAAATGAAGCAAAAAACTCAGAGTTGAAAACAAACAAAAAAATGAGGTAGGCTTTCAAATTAAAGGCATGCCACTAATGAATTAATATTGGGAGCTTTCCATGAATATCTTTATAAAAAGACGGTCGCATTATCACTTAAAAAAAAACATAGACATGTCGATTCATATTTATTAACTAATTGAATCCGACTAAATAATATGTTTGGAAATGAGTGACCAACTTTTTATCTCTTGAGAGGTTATGAAATCATGATCCTTAAGCAGACTGCCCCACAGCCAAGATTAGAACGAGGGACTTCTACACAAATCCAGCCATGAAATAGAATGAAAATGGTTGATTTGTTTGCATGTTACTGTTGCTTGATCAGTCACCACCACTGACGATCCACCATCTGGATGTACGAAAATTCTTTAGCAAGGACAGTCTGGGAGCTGAGATATGCTTTTTTGTCTGGGAAATAGGTGGCTTTTCTGCATTTTACTGTTCCCCGACACCGTCACTGAGGTCTCTCTCCACGTCCTTTCGTCCACCGCGCCTGGAGAGAGAGAGAGAGAGAGAGACAGACAAACAGAAGGCAGAAAGGCAGCGGAAGAGGGGCAGAGAAAGAGGGATTGAGTGGGAAAAAAGAAGAAGAAAACTCTGTTTTCTCCCCCATTATAAATTCATGCTATTATCTAGAGGCAGCAAAGAGGTTTCGAACCATTTGGTTATAAGATTGAAACATGGCCTTGAGGCAGGATGTGATTTTCAAATATGTAAAAAATGGGGTCCAACAACTCTGTTTTCTCCTCCATTATAAGATTTACACAAGAATGTCAGACACAAATAACAGAGCAACTTTAGAAAATCAACACTAATAATAAAAAAATCAATTCTCTTTCTATCTGCTTCCCTATGCCAACGTCCGTATTTATCGAAACTTTGATCCGCTGTCAAGATATACCTTGGATAGAGAGAATGCTAGGTTTCACGTGACCCCCAGTCTCTAGCCTCACCTTAATGATGTAAGGCTCAACATTTTGTCAACAAAGGAACAAATGAACGGTCACATCTAAAAAATCTCATGGCCAGAGGTACTTTGAGACTTTGTTTGACAAAGGAAGAAGCTCTGCATTGCATCAATCTGAGTGACATGCAAACGGAATTTTTGACCTTTTAGGGTCCCCAAGGTAATTTATAGAAATTCACTCAACCTTGACTTGATATCCTTCCTAACCAAACATAACCCCCCAAACCCCCCCCCCCCCCAAATGGCTGGTTAATTCGGATGCAACAATATCTCGTATCACTAATTAGCTCCATAGATTGAGAAATGTAGAAACCGACTTCATCAAAGTTGTTTGTATTACAAGCAAATTGTACGACAACACGATGCACTGTAAAAAGAATATTCCGACTATTTTCCATTTTTGAGCCATCTCTCCAAAATCTCCTGTAGTCCTCTTTATAGTTTGCATAACCTAGACATACGTAACCCTTGTATCACCAAAGCCTACAAATAATTAAATTTAAGTTTTATTATCTTGTGAAAGAAGCAGGAAATGAGAAGCCAAGACACATCAGAGCTATACAAAAACTTGACGTGAAGATCCCGAATGCGGTTAATATTTCTTCGGCGACGGAAACATTTGGCGGGCTCTACTCTCTCTCGAACCTCGACCAGACCTTTCCTTACGTGATTGAGATCGTGTTTGCCTTCAAAGGCGAAGGGAGGGGAAGGCGTATCACTGCGATCGAGACGATCAGAGAGTTGCTGGCCAAGGCACTGGTCGAGTTTTATCCATTCGCAGGCAGACTTGTCATGGGGAGTGACGGGAAGATGGTGGTGAGATGCACTGCGGAAGGTGTCCCGTTCGTTGAAGCGATGTCGGAGAACTTCTCCGACATTGGAGTGGTCGGCGATATCACCGCCATCGAGCCCACCACCATATTGGAAGTACCTCCGCTAACAGTGCAGGTAACGTTTCTCTTTCTTTTTCTCACCGAAAAATCCGGATAGTTGACGTAAAGTCAGACAAGGAATAGGGGGATTTTTTTTTTGAGAAAAAGTTTTTTTTCAGCCGTTCCATTCAAATTAAACAGTTGAAAAGGGGATAAGTTAATGTTAGGAAAATTTTTTACCTGAAGCATCCATATTAGTAGCGGGTCACACCACATCTGACATACATGTTTAGTTTAGTATGCATATTGATTCATTGAACAACTTCTTGTTATTAGAGGCCCATTTGAATATGACCTACTTCTGGAGATATTTGCTTATAACTTATCATATAATCCAGGTGATGACATTCAAGTGCGGAGAGAGAGTCGTTGGCATCGTCATGAATCACGTCGTCGTTGACGGCATAGCCCTGACGGATTTCATAACTTAATGGTCTGACCTGGCTCGAGCCAAGCCACTATCAGTTTTTCCCTTTCTCAACCGATCGGTGTTGTGCCCAAGGCGACCTCATGATGGTATGCTCCGAGAGGTCGGCGGTTCGAAGGCATAGTCAAGCCCTTCTCGTTCGCTGTCCGTACTGTGCACGAGGCGCTCCAAAGCGTCACCGAGAATTACATAAGGTCGGCCATCGACCAGGTTGAGCTGAAAAGGGTCGAGGTCGATTGTGAGGGCAACACTTGCTGCATCAGCAAGTGGAGTCGGCTCCCTTTCTACAAGATGGATTTCGGGTTCGGGAGGCCATTCCAAGTGGCTCCGGCAACGGTCCCGGGCAATGTCATCTTGGTTGCTTCCCAGAGCAGGGAGAGCAACAACTTGGTCGTGTCTCTGGCGCTTCCTCGTGATGCCATGGATGCTTTTTCAAAGTTGATTCAGTATGAGCTCACACTAAAAAGCAAGTTTTAGTCTCATTCATGGATATGAATAGATGTGCATGTTTTCGTAAGACGTGTGGGGTCTAGTTTTTGTGTCTTAAGGAATTCTCTGTTAATCCCCATCACCCTTTTCACACCGATATGATGTTATTGTTTCACTTTTCTAGTTCTGTAGTCTAGGTCGAACAGGTCGAAGCTTGGAGAATCATTGACCTCGACAGATCCTTTCCACAACTTCTCAAGAAACCTTTTGGAATTAATTTTTTTATGCAATAAATCATCATGATCAAACCAAAGTGCATAAAGAAAATGAAGAAACCTAAAAAGTTTAAAAATCTGCCATGTGTACGTAAGATCAGTTTCCGTAAGTGGTGTGCGAGGCCTCCTCTCGTTCTGCTCTGTTTGCTGGTCAGGACACCCGAAAGTGCATGAATTTTAGTCTTTCCCCCTTCGCCTGCTCCGATCGTCACCGTCGACACCTCCAAGAACTTTGTAATGGATCCGATCACGGACCGAGTTCAAAAAACTCACTCTCATCAAGGTAAATTCCATACGCTCTGTTTCTGCCGCTTATGAGCGAATAAGAGCCCGCGAGCTGTAGCCGATGTTTACGAGTAATTCAGTTCCCATGGAAGCTCTTTTAACAACTCGGACTTGTACTGTTATTTTTATGATAAGATTGCAGCTGAGTCAGAAAAGGGGTGCAATTACAAATAGAAGTGCACTCTCATCCGGTTCATCACTAACAGAGTAGGGGCATGAATCGCTTTTGACTATTGTATGCCCTAAAGAGACGATTCCAATTCAACCCAATCAACGTCGCTTTCAATGAGCACAAGCATACAGACATCCCATTCACTCATGATAACTTTGGCTGGCAAACTTTGGACCAACCAACAGAGAAGTTTGGTACACCGTATTTTCGATAGGCTCTGATGGTCACAGGCCACGGCACGTCCGAATACCAAAGAGTCACAATTTGCCGGTTTTCATGATAGCATGTCTTCATGCATTCACAAGGAACGCTCTGCTCATGAAGACATTTGACCAGTCGATATATGATAATGACATGGGAATGTAAGCTATACTGCAGAGAAAGGCAAACGAGATGTACATTCATGCTAGTATTTGCTATAGTTTCCTGATTCCATATTAGCAATCTAACTAGTTTAATAAGAAAGTCTTTAATTATAACTTGCAATCTGAAATCAAAACATCTCAATCCTGTGCTTTTAGACTCTACGACAAGTACGTGTAATCGGCATAGGTACATGCATGAATCTGGTGAATCTCAGAATCAGCAATTGCATGGCGATGTGCATCGAGCAAACATGAAAAGCTGCACCCAATGGATACATATACAAATAAAGCAAGTAATCTTCTTTTCATGGGTAATAAGAAAACAAAAAAACAAAAGACCATCCCTAATAAAAGCGAGCCTTCCGCTTCAGAAATCGGGCGATCTCCATAGCCATCTCCATATCCGGATCCTTCTCGGTCCTCATATCACGGAACCTCGAAAGATCAGAGCAACCACAACTTTGCATACCAAGAAGATCAGCGACACCACGGCACGAACAATCCCACCGGATCCACCCAGTTTCTGTCGCTGCGCTTGGGCTCGGGTTGGACTTTTCCGGCGACGGGCAGGATATCGGACCCTCCTCGGTCCACGGCCTGACCGTCGCTTGATCGGATGGGCCACAGTGAGACGCCGATGGGCAGGCGATCGGACCCTCCTCGGTCCACGGCCTGACCGTCGCTTGATCGGATGGGCCACGGTGAGATGCCGATGGGCAGGCGATCGGATCCTCGCCCCTTTCCCTCTCCTCCGTACACTCTTCGCAGACGATGTAGCTGCCCTTCTCGCCGACGGCCTTCCCAACGAGGTCGATTCCGTCGCAGGACTCGCGACCCTTCGGGACATTCGAATCTCCTGGCGGGCGTCTCAGCACTGTGGCAAGGTTTTCCATCGCGTTCTCCGTGGTTGTGGCGAAATCCATCTTGCTGTGGGTGGCTGCAATTTTTATGGCTGAATGACAGATGCAAAGAGTCGAATGAGAGCTTTGGTGATCAGTCTGTCTATATATACTACCGTAGCAAAGAGTTGAGTCTCTTTCGGTCTCCAACTTCGAGTATGATTCTAGATGAAAGATAATGTATTAATATTTCTTTTAATTTTTATTTATCCCTCTGAATTTGAAATTGTGAAATATTTTAATTTGACTAAAATTAGTGTTGATATCTAAATTTTAGGATTTATTTTGCATAAAACATTTCACATTTTAGATGAAATTATGAGCGGTGATTTGGGAAGAAAAATTTGAAAAGAATTAAAATTTAGATATGATAATATTTTTTAAAAGATTTGATTAAAATTGTGTTCATCCTCTTTTAAAGGCAGATGAAATATTTTAGAAAAAGGATAAGATCTTCGCGGTCAATGCGCAGAAGATCTTCGTGCTGGCGATTTGGGGGGAAAGCAGGGGGAATCACAAAAACGGTGCATGCATCCAAGAGGTCAGAAAAAGAAAGAAAAAAAAGGACAGAAGCAGGAGCAGCATGAGGAGGGGACCTGCGCACGGAGAGCATAAAAAGGGAAGAAAAAACAAAGCAAAAAGAAGAGGAAGGGGGAACGCTCTCGGGGGTGGCAAAGGAAGACGACAACAATGGCGTCGCCTGATCCCTCGCCCACGTTGGCACCTTCACCGACGCTGGCGCCATCATCCGCCTCTGCGATGAGCGCATCGCCTACCAGCACATCATGAACCTCCAACACCCTCTTCCTCGTCGCCTTCAAGATCCCAATCGGTCGATCATTTAAAATTCTCCGAGAGTCATCTACACATCTTACGACGAAAAATTTTGTACGGGATCATCATCAAATATCTTATCTTAGCATTGGATACACAGTTGATGTTTAGGAGTTTATGCTTGTAATATTTTGATTCCTCATTATCATCATCGAATCAAATAGTTACGCATGCATGATGTCCCCCATTCACTAAGAAGAACAATCTTGTCATCGTTTGTTGATCTTATTACTTTCCATCATTTATTCAACGAGCAAATCTCACACCAAGCATCATTTGGTAAAAGAATACATCTCATACCTAACTCTACAATCCTAGAGTTGAATCTGAGCGCCGATAGCGTAGCTTCACTCTTGAAAGAGTTGCTGTCTCGCAGAATTGATGCACGTGGTACAGTCTGGTTGTTCAAGCACGCCATTACACACTCCATGCCCAAAACACTGAAAGCCAGAATCGAGAGACGAGCTATAGTAGCTGTACCCATGAGTCGCCGTGTTAGCACTCAAGTTGTCTAGGACCGTGTTCGTTGTATTTTCATATGGACCATAAGCGTAATACTGTTGTCCATTGCAGATTTTAAATATCTCGGTCGTGTCCGGGTCGCCGCTCACTGTGGTGCATAGAGAAAGGAACCCGATGATGATGCCCACGATTCCTTGAAACGACGTCGACACGATGTTCTTATACGTGATATGGGTGTATCTTTACTTGTAGTAAATATTTCTCTTAAGTTTAGTGCAAGCCAGTTTTTGGCTATATAAGGAGGCTAATTACATAGGTTGGGCCGCTGCTCTCATATTATTACGTCAATGCAAATGTCAATGAAATAGGTAACATCGACTATTCCATCTTCTCTCTTGAATACTCTCAGCCACGAGATTCATGACTTCCTCGATTTACTCTCAGCCACAAGCTGGTAGATGACTAGCACCGTCTCCTTCTTTACGTTGATACCATTCTCGGTGCCCCAAAAACCATCGCAGCTCCTCTGGGTTCCTCCACCTCTTTGCGTTTGCTTCAGCATTACGACGCCCATCTTTGGAACCATCTTTTCACGAGTCACGGTTGCGAGGCTCCATCTTTGGCTGCGATTTTGCGACTCGATGACTGAGTATTGATGGGTTAAGAGTTCGAGTGATGATAGCACTGTCCACTCACTGCATGTATTGTATGTATGTATGTATAACACGTTCGGGATTGAAACCTATCTTGATCCTGAGTAGGAAATATTTGACGCCGAGTCTTGATTCTTTGTTTAGGAAACAAAAGGCTGAACTTGATGTCTCTGGCCCACGCTCCCAGGCTCAAAACTCAAAACCCAGTCTAAACAAAAATATCGAAGAAGGAAATCTTTCCTATTCTGCAGTTACTGTTATTGTAAAACTTGACTTGCTCTTTTTTATCTCTCTTGTTTGCTTTTCTATGATCAAAAACTGACCGACCTTTTAATGCAGCGTATTACATGAGGGTGCTTTTAAAGTACTCACTCCATCATCAGTGCGACGGTTCGGTTCAAATTCGAGCCTAGCTGAACCAAATCCCACTGAAAAAGAAAACAAATTGGAATCATCGAAACTTAACCGAACAGAACTAATAAATAAGCAAAAAGCTAAGTTGTCAATTGTAGCCTGGATTTTTGGCCATATCTTCTACTAATGCATTGTTGATGATCCGTCTTTGAATGTGTATGTTCCTATATCAACAATGCACAAAACCAATAAATCAAATGACTGCCTGATTTCAATGTGGCGATCCTAGAGATTTCATCATGCAAAATTTGACAATTTACATGTATGATATGATTATGCATTCAAAGAGCATGAGCAATTCAATGAAGTAAACAAGCTAGATCTCCAAATATGATTAGGTTCAACAAATCTATCTCCACATAAACTCTCAAATAAGTACGATTAATCCTGAAAATCACTCATTGAATCTTCATCGGATCATGAAAAAAATTTGAAAGAGAAGTATTAGCTTCGATAAACTTGATTCGAAACGGAACGAAGCCAAAAACATCGAAAGTATCGAGTTTTAGATCTTTTTTATGATAATTATATATAACACGGGTTTAACCAGTTCTTTCCACCATGCCTGGATCCAGGCCGGAGTTTCTTGCTGATGGGCGGGCGATTGCACCCGCCTTGGTCCTGAATCCGATTACCACTTCATTTGGGCAAAAGTGAAACCCAAGCCTTCACCCCTTGCCTTCTCTCACTTTATAAATTAGTATCACATCAATTGTCGTACCATAACCGACCGGGGAGAGGGATTGGAGAGGAGTGAATTTTGGAGAATTTATATTTCGCGCAAGCTTTATTAGGGATTACATATGATTAGAGCTCTCCTTGCAAATAAACTTAAACTCCTAAGATTTATCTATTAAAAGGGAAAATATTATTAAAAAAAGTTCTAAACTATGTCCAGTAACCTTAATATCCCGAAAAAAATTTGTAACCAAATTCCCCCATACTTTGTAACAATATTATAAAAATAGTTTTTGTTTACAACAAAAACTCCTAAGTTTTTCTTATTATTACATCGATACCCAATTTTATTTTCATGCCACAGGTATCCTAAATATCGGTACAAGTTTGGAGGGTTTTGGTGAAACACAAAAGCGGAGTATTTGCAATGCCATAAGCATTGGTCAAGATTTCTAGTGACGTAATTAAAAGTTTGGAATATCGAGATATCACAATAAGCATAGTTTAAAGTTTTTAGCAACATTAACTCTTATTAAAAAAATATTTAGCATTTTACGAACGTGTTTGATTCGGCTTAAGCTTAAAAAGGGAGATGCCCTCTCTAAATCTTTGCACAAAATCAATGATTTACTTCACTTAGAGTTTCACTTAAGGAAGAGAAAGATAAAGTGACCTAAAATTCAATATGTATAAGTAGAGGTGTGATTTCGATCCCACAACTTCATGTCAACACTAAATGTCTAAAAAGAGAGAGCCACCACCCCATACAAGCAGTGACATCATGTGTTCCCTCTCTTTTCGATTTAAGCCCTCTAAATCCCATCCAGCACGCAATCTTCCCTCTTATGTTGAGTTTGTTTAGAGGAAAATTCCAAAACAACAAAAAAGTATTCCAGAAAATACATAGTTTTTCTTATTTGATGATATGTAATTGAAAATTTTTTCCAACGTTTGGATCTCATTTGAAAAATCATTGTAATCTCATGACTTTATCTTAAAAAAAGATGAATCTTTAAATTTTTTTATTTTTTATTTTTTATTTTCTTTCTTTTTCTTTTTCCTTCTTCCTTTAATGGTTGCCCAACCTCGACAACGGCCAGGAATAGCGATAGGCCACAAGTGAGACTCAAGCTTACAGGCCTAGGTCAAGCCTCGTCAAGATCTAGTGAGCTCGAGCTCGCCAGCCGACTTCACCAGATCTAGCCAAGGCCAAGCCTCACTAGTCCACACCTATGGCTAATCACTGATTATTATTGAGGCTCGAGGACTAGTGAAGAGAGAAGGGAAAAGAAATATGAAGGAGAAGAACAAATTTAAAAAATTCAAGATGAACGATTTAAAAAGTGTTTTCACTTTTTTAGAATTCATAAATCGAGCGGATATCGAAAGAGATCTGTGAATGGGAATGAGACCGAGAGCTGGGAAAGAAGACTTAATCAAGTAGTGGTATACTAATCCCGCCTCTTTGTCCGAACCATGCCCCCTTCCTTAGAACTCACCTGTCTTCTCGGAACTCGCCATCCCCGACCATGCTGGTTTGAACGTGTTCCGATCCTTGGGGTTGATGCTATCAGTAGGTGCTGTAATTACTAATTCTTTCGAAATAGGCGCGAACGCAGAGCTATTTTCACAACTGGAGCCCCAGATAAGAAAATCCACACACACACAGAGTATCCAATGTGAAGTCCAGTCCACTGAATATACAGCAATGGAAGGGGCATAGGTTGATCTCAAGAACTTCTCATCCTCCTCCAGTTCTCCCTGTTTTTTAGCATTTCAAAACTTTACGTCGCAAGCCTAATATTGCTGTGCTAAGTTCGTGGTTGTTCGAAGAATAATTGCTTGATGAACTTTTTTGTCTCGACGTTCCCACTATTCCATGGTTCATGTATCAGAACAAGTCCACTAGATGGTTGCATACAATTGATAATCTTGTGGATAATGCAGAAGGTGACGGCTCTTGAAATTCAGGACTCACACGAGCAAGATTAAATAATCAAAGAATTTAATGGCAAATGATTAGAACACTGGAAATTTATGTGATTCGGCCGGCGTACAGGAATATTGTCCAAACAATTTTACATATATCGTATAGCATCCAATTCAGTCTTGAAACATTTTATATTGAAACATTTTACAGAGAAGAGAAGTTGCACGGATACAACAAATATTGATGTGACAACAGTAATGGGCTCAAGGTGACGTGCACGAACTCAGCCATGGTATTAAAATTGATGTCAACTGTTGGTTTTGGCATGACTAGTCCTGCCAAAACCCCACTGTCCCGTACTTCATGCAAAAAGTAATAAGCTATGCTGCTTCACCATTGTAGTGATTCCTGTGTAAACCGCAGTTTGGATTCTCTAGCTTTACACTAGTAACATGAAGCAACGATCGCTAAAGTTCAATGCGCAACATACTCCTTATGAAAACTGATCTTGCTTCCACGATGCAGAATTTTAAGACTTTATAGTTTTTTCCTGTTCTTTATGCCGTTTGGTTTGACTGTGATGAGTTATTGCTTAATAATTCTTTATGCACTTTTGTTTTATTATGATGAGTTATTGCATAATAAAGAATAAATGCCAAAAAGTTTCTTGAGAAGTTGTGGAACGGATCTTTCGAGCTCAATGCTTCTCAAGGTTCTGGCTTGCCTGACCTAGACTATAGAATCAGAAAAGCGAAACCATAAAATCTTTCGTTATGGAAAGGGTATTGAAGATTCTCAAAGATTCCTCCATTGGTCATGCACACCTCATTGTTTTCAAATATAAGGGGAACTCCTCTCTTTGCATATATATTGTTTAGAGATGTAATAATGACAGACAATTGTAGAACAACGCACTTGCTAATTTAAACTAAGCATGTAATTCAATGGAATTGTGAACATACTGAAGACTACTTTATACTTGCATAAATTCAATCAAACATTGGTATAGCGTTAGTAATTTACTAAATGAGATCAGCCTAGATTGGCATGTAGTTCCAAAATTATGTCTCCCCATCATTCACTTTCTCTTCCCTGCAAGGTCGTATTAGTAAATTGAAATATAGAAAATGGACAAGTCACATAGTCAATTTAAAAAACTTTGAAATGAGAAAAATGAAAGGGTGTCTTTACAATTAATATAGAGGAATGTTGATAATTTTCCCAGAAGTCCAAAAAAGTAGCCATGCCTTATTAACCAAATTCCATGAATGATCTGTTCATGCAAAAATGGCAGGTACCCTTTTATTTGATAGAGTTCTGTCATTGGAAAAAGGTCTGTCAGTTGAGAAAGGTCTCATAGCATTGTGTACTGAATGCCTCGATGTTTAGCCCGGACAAAAGGATTTCCATGTCGCATTGGCAGTAGATGTTCACTTGTCGGAGATTTATTTCCTCTATAAGGTGTTTAAGATATACTCCGATACATTACTAGAGCAGTTATTAATAACAAGTATTAGAAAAGGTTGTTAGCTAGTAATTTCTTTCATCCTCAAGCACTTTCAACAGGGTAAATTTTATTCTCAAGAGCCAATGCCTTCCGCAATGACGTTTTCACTCTGTGCCAACAACAAAAAAATCTCACCTCCAGTGAGAGAATTGCCAAAATAGCTTTTAATATATTGCCAATTCAATTTTAAACTTTTTCTTTTTTTTTTACCAAGTCAGACGTGAATCTTTTGTATTTGCGTCATTTTATCTATCATGGCCAGAAGTCCTTGATCTAAACATTAGTCATCTTACATGTGGCCAACGCTTACTTGGGCAAATAGTTGCAACTCAACCTCGTTAGGCCTCATCTCAAGTTGGCGACTTGCTAGAGGATGAAGGAAAAAGGAAGAAAAATTCGTAAAAAATATTAAGATATTACATCAATGCTAATTGCGCTACATGAGATAGTTGATGTCCATGTTGGCAATTTCCAATGCCAAATGGATTGAATTGGTGGAAACGCAAAAAGTTTAGGATGCAATTGGTAAATAAAAAAAAAATTAATCTGAATTAACATAATCGCGATAGATTATTAACTTTTTGATAATTTTCCCCATTGTCCGCTCATGTGAATTGGGCTAAGAACCTGAAAAAGTCCCCTTTTTAACACCATCATTTACTATTTCATTTTCTAAATTTTATATTTTAATATTTTATTACTTATTCATTATCTATTCTTTTTTGCTCTTTTTGTTGTTTTTGTTATTTTCTATTTTTTATTTTGCAAGGACAGACGCTTAAATTGTCGAAAAAAAATTCAAGTATAGACAACATACGTGATAATACTAAAGTTAGTGTCATTGGAAGCTTGATACTTTCGTGAATGGGTTGTTTAACAAGTGCATTCTACATCAAATAACATATTCCTCCGGAAATATTTTCCATGAAATCAAGAATAATAACGAGGACTGAAACAAATAAAGCTCTTCCTCTCCTTAAAATCAGTCAAAATTTAGAGCCTGAAAATCCAAATCACATTCTCTGGCATTACCGAAAAAAAGTTTTGTTAAATTGGCACTCGCCCTTCTGCTTGTGTACTCATCTCATAACTCTGATATTGGGGCTCAAGCTCTACCGTTCTTTGAAAAGGAGGAGTATCAGAGAAAGCTTGAGCATGAGCAAAATCATGACACAGGGCTTTGCTTCTTGGCAAGAATAGGGTCTGCCAGCAAGTCCAACTTGAATATTGGTAGTGTGGGGACGACGCTTTGACCCATTAGAGTTTGGATTTGGGGCTTTTTTCTGTTGAGGAAGCCCTGAATCCGAAATCTTCAGGCTTTGAATCTCAATTTGTGGTGAAACTCAAGGAGATGAGGCTTCCTGACTATTCAATGCACGTTGTTTCAAATGATTAAGTAACGAAAGGTTTTCCAATTTTTCTTGGAACAAAGAATTTTATCAATCTTCTCTTTCTAGTGGCATTGACTGGAAGGTGCTAGTGAGGTTGGCTTTTAATGGGTTTGTATTCGATGCATATTGTGAATCCTGCTATGAGAATGAGTAATTGCTTTTGATGATTGATGGTGTATTGCTTCCAGCAAATACCTACTAGAAATAAAAATTAATTTTTTTTATAGTAAAACGATTATGGATTTATTCGAATGGTACGATTTTTAAAATCTCATTTTACAATAAAGAAGTTATATCAATCTTGATGCTTAGAAGGTAAAGTCGAAGGAGAAAGTTCAGTTGATAGAGGCTAGAAAGAGAGTTTTTTTTTAGAGAATAATGAATCTTAAGGAGAAGGTTCAAAACAAAACCTTGAGGAGCAAAATTTAGCAGGAGGTCTTGCTTTTATCAACCTAAATGAGAGACAGAATGACCACGCGACTAGGTTAAGTTGGAGATGTCAAATAGAGAAGCAAATGGAGAGGACTCATGTTGGAACGATAGTTTTACTTGTGATGTTTATAATGACAATCTTAAGTGTTAAAATAAAAATAAAGAGTTGTTTCACAATTACTAAATATTTGGAATAACTTTCTAAAAATAGAATTGTGACCGTAACCGGTAGGCCATAACTATATCATTGAAACATTCTAATTACCAACAATTATTTGTCTATTTAATAAATTAATTAATCCCTTTTTAATTTACATAAAAGTAAACTTCTAACTTACTCGAATCTTTTAAGTCAATACTAATTAAGTGCCCTAGGGCACTCAAGCAAACTGACTAGGCCAAAGGGGGGAACCAGTAATAGGGCGGGTGGGTTTTAAAGAAGGTTTTTGTGTCGATTGTTCAATGGTTGAATGGGGTTTTGCAGTCTCTAGGATTGGCAAATGGGTTGGCTCAGCCCGAGCACGACACGGCTAATGGCCATTGGTTGGCCCAACATAATTGAAAATGGCCTGAAGGACCAGGCTCTTGGAGCAAAATAAATTTTCTCATTTTCTAAATGCCCGTATGAATACCCAGGAAACATGGAAAAGTTTGACCTAAATGCGTTCCTCTATCGTCTTAGCTACTAAATAAATTATGAGCATTTTTTAGAAAATAATTTCATATTTGCTATCACATTAAGTTATATGATTGGGACAAATCATATTATCGAGGTATACACATAATTGAGTGGGACAAATAGATTGAATTGCCATAACTCATCCATGAAATGCGTGCTAACTCAAGGTAAATTTGGATACACTACATTTGTGAGTCCAAGTACTTGATACAATGCTATAATAATATTCTGATTATGTGAATATACTAGATTACTTTAACTTCGTTTGGAAGCACATGAAATTTATCATATAATTAGCCATATCAGTTACAACAGATGTTTAATAGGATCCGTATAATTTCAATTTTTAATAGTACGTGCTTCCTTTATGTCTTTAGCTCATCCAAGGAGAATTTGCAAAGTATGTTGAACTATTAATATAAATCTGCCAAATGAAAATCAGCCTAAAGTTACCCATGTAGCAACTTTCACGTGTCGCATCGTGGTCCGTGCCCCTAGAACCACTCGTCCCTCCTCTTTTCACTTCCCTGCAGTGTTTGACACTGTCGAGCATCTTTGGCTCAGTCACCACGCAATCTGTTTGTCCCTCTTTCCAAATGGCGACGACATGAATATCTTCTTAGGATTCCCACACGACAAAAGCTTTGTCACTGAAAAAGAAGGACATGCACGGCTGCTCGGGTCCACAAGATGCAATATTTTGGAAAAAAAAGGACAGGCGCGTTGCTCAGGTCTTGCAGATGCAATAATTTGATTCCGCGTTAGATAAATAGGTTGTCCCCACTCCCCCTGTGGTCCGCATTCAATAAAGATGTGGCTGGATCTAGTACTACCTTATTCATGGGTAATTTGAGTATTTAGCCACTCGAACAATCAACGATGATATATCTCTAAGAACAAAAAGACATCATTTTATTTAATTTTAGTCCACATCACATCATCGCTCTCACAGGTAGGACAATTAATCATGATGATTAGGTTGATATGCCAAATAAATTAAGCAAAACTTGACTGAGATAATTTAATTACATTTTTTCTCAAAGAGTTGGAACCAAACTGGTTCCGTAAAGGCTTAAGAGCCGATTGTCTTTTTCACGATAAAGTTTAATAGTGATTTTGCAATTTCCTAGCAATACTAGAACACTAGTACCTTTAACTTGGATGAAAATAGAAGATCTTGTGTATGTCTCATTATTTATCACAATACAATCTTAAAATTGTACTTTTCGTAATTGCCCGAGTAAAATGGTAATTTCTCATTGGCAATTTTGATTGTCTAATTTGATCTCCTCTCTCTATCATGAAACTCTATTTACATATGGTAAAAGCTCCCACCATTAAATTTATTAGATAGAGTGATATTTTAGAAACATATGGGTTTTCAATACGTATTGTTTGTGGGTCTCAAGTGAAAATTACTTGATACAAAGAATGACATCATTTGAGTTCATGAGGACTAAGTTCATGCAATTCACAAACCTTTTTGTTTCTTCAAAATTTGGCTTTGATGGCAACAAGCTTTATCCTTCGTCCATGTGTGATGAATTTTTCTAAGCCGTGCTTATTTATAGTAAAGTTCAAGCTGATATTTGCTACTTTTCTTATGTTTACAATAGTATAAGGCGAAATAGCTTGTCTTTTTTAAGTATACCTATTTTTGAAATTGTAATGTCTTCTCGGTCAAGAGTTTAGAGTAAGTTGGTGTCTGGTCAGGCACCAAACAAGATATAAGTATGTGTATTATACACGTATCATTTGAATATGATCAAGAAAGAGTAATACTATAATTATTATAATAAATTATAAAATAAATATTTTTATAAAAGTAATGTGAATAAGTTGGTCAGACATTGCATCTTTTGCCCTGTGTACCTGGAGCCACTCCTTGCTTCTTTACATACTATCAAGCATCCTTGCCTCGATCACTGAGCAATTCATTTATCCTTTTTTCAGACTGTGATGAAATGAATATCTCCGTACGATTCGCAATCGATTGTCTTGAACCAATCATGATAAATATGGGAGTGTACCATGCGTGAATCATGTTTCCATAACATCCTTTCAACCGTTATCTACCATTCTGGAGAGAAGAGTAGTTGCGTGGATACACAAATTTAACTGACAAAAATCGATGTAACAAAAGTAATGGGCTCGAGTTTATGTGCGCAAACTCAACCACGGAGTAAAACAAAATTGATGTTGACAATTGGATTTGGCACTACCATTTAGTCCAGCCTAACCCCACTATTCTGTGCTACTTCACCATTGCAATAGTCCTTGAGTAAACCATAGTTTGGATTCTCTAGCTTTACACTTGCGACATGAAGCAACCATCACCAAAATTCAACCCACAACACACTACTCATGGAAACTGATCTTATGGACGCATTGTAGAGTTTAAAACTTTTTAGTCTTCTTCAGTTTCTTTATGCATTTTGGTTTGATCATGATGATTTATTGCATAATAAAAATTTAATCCCAAAAAGTTTCTTGAGAAGTTGTGGAAATGATCTTTTGAGCTCGATGATTCTCCAGGCTTCGGCCTGCTCGACCTAGACTATAGAACTAGAAAAGCGAAACAATAATATCTTATCATTGTGAAAAGGGTGAGGGGGATTCAGGGAGCATTCCTTTCTTCGTCATGTTCACTTTTCATAGTTTTCAAATGCAAGGGAACTCGGCTTTTTGCATAATATTATTCAATGAGATTGTTACAGAGATATTATGATGATGAAAAATTATAGAACAATGCAATCACTAATTTAAACTAAATGTGCAATTTAGTGGAACTGTGAACATATTGAAGACTACTTAATACGTGCATAAATTCAATCAAATATCGGCATAATGTTATCAATTTATTAAATGAGATTAGCCCATATCGATATGTAGTTCAATAGTATGGCACCCCGTTATTCACTTTCCCTTCCTTGCAAGGTCATATAAGTATATTCAAAAATAGAAAGTGGACTAGTTGCCTCGTCAAATTAAAAAAGTTTGAAATACAAAAAATGGAAAGTGTCTTTACAATTAATAAAAAGGAATGCCAATAATTTTCTCAAAAGTCCAAAAAAAGTAGCGATGCATTATGTACCCGATGTTTAGTCTAAGAGCTCGAATTTTGACAGGTTAAGATAGATGACATTTGGATAATGCACTCTATCCTATGGTTAAGGTATCATATTATAAATCCTAAAATTATTGTGTTTATACAAAAAAAATGGTTTTATTTAAGATAAAGCTAACTTTACGTGGTTAATTTTTATATGCAACTATTCATCATAAACTATGTAGTCATTATGCAAAAGATCTGTATCAACTGAATTTTAAAGAAAACCTACCTTGTGAATTTAATAAGTCATATTTATTTTTTGGGCTAGAAACTATTTGCAAATTTTTCAAATATTCATAATAGATATCTGGATTTGGGAAAATTTTCACTTTCTAATATGATAGTTCTGGTTGGCATAGAAATTGATCAATTTGAATTTTATTCTGCGAACTGATTTTTTCTTTTTCCCCACTCAATCCCTCTCTCTTCCCCTCTTACGCTGCCCACTCAATCCCACCTGCCTACCTTCCTGCCTTTAGAGGCGCTGGATGGTGTCAGGTCAAGTAAAGGAACGGTAAAATGCAGAAAAGCCATCCATTTCCACGAGGACTTGTCGACCATATCTCAGCTCCCAGACTGCCCTAGCTAAAGAATCTTTTGTACATCCAGATGGTGGACTGTCAGTGGTGCCTTTAGAGGCGCTGGATGGTGTCAGGTCAAGTAAAGGAACGGTAAAATGCAGAAAAGCCATCCATTTCCACGAGGACTTGTCGACCATATCTCAGCTCCCAGACTGCCTTAGCTAAAGAATCTTTTGTACATCCAGATGGTGGACCGTCAGTGGTGTGGTGATTGATCGAGGAACAGTAACATGCAAAAAATCATCCATTTTCATTTTATTTCCATGGTTAGATTTGTGCAGAAGTCCCCCGTTCTTATATTGGCAGTGGGGCAGTCTGCTTACCATTCAGCTTCCGCAAGTGTAGCTCCCTATCCATGTAGCTATTTCTTCCTCGGACTATCGATCATTTCTTAAATTTGTAAATTTTTGGATCACTAGTACTGAAACTCATCAATTTATTAAAAGAACTTTCTAGCAAATATTGTTGTTTCTCGACCCTTCTCATCCTTAGATAAAATTAATAGTGAAAGAAAAATTGTGTCTATAAATTATGAGAACCCACAAAATTTTACTTGTCAATAATCGTATGCTTTCGAAAAATTTTAAAACCGATTCATGATGACTGCAATATTTAAGTCTCCAAACAGATCCGAGCATTTGAAAGAGAAGAGAGGAAATTCCAATAAGAGAAACGATAGATCGTGAAATAATGTTAGTGGTGACTCAGAATCGGTTCATGTCCTTCAAATAAGTACACTGATTTAAAATGTTAGTAAAGAGTGGCATAAGTTTGATTTACTTAGAAAGTTTGATCTAACAATTCTGATTGAATCTATGTCTAAAATAACAGTTGCAATTGACATTCTAATATAACAATTTTGCTTAATTATAATGTTATTTCTATATTTCAAGAATGATTTCGTTGATCTGCGCAAGGATCGAGATTAGGACTTGTACCTAATCAGCATTTGTCCGTTAATGGTGAAATGATAATTTTGCGCTTGCCAATTTCGATCGTCTAATTCACGTCATTCATTTGTCGTGAAATTTTATTTCCATATTTTAAAAACTCCACGATATTAAAATAATTATAATCAAGAAATACATAGGTTGGGATCATTTGGGCTCTCTCGGGGGCTGGTCATGCAATTAAACAAACCTTTTTGTTTCTTCAAAATTTGGCTGATATGGCAACGATGGATATCCTTCACTAATGCGTGATGGATTCTTCTAAGTCATGCTTATGGTCAAGGTCAAGCTGATCTTTTCTATATTTCTTATTTTTACTATAGTTTGAGTCGAAATAGCTCTTCCTTTTCAAGCGTGAGCGCCGGGCCAATTGTCGTGCATTCTCGTACACTTAGGCCATTTGTCCAGCAGTGGCAGTGGACAAAGGATGTGGGGATAGACACTGGTGATGGTGACTGATCAAGTAAAGGAATAGTGAAATGCAGAAAAGCCATCCATTTCTGGAAGAGGGACTTGTCGCGTTGAAGGCCAAACTCTAATAGTCAATAATTATATTTTTAAAAAATATTTAAAATGGATTTGTGATAACTGCAATATTTGAACAATTAGTGTTAAAAAGAAAAGACTCCAAACTGACCCAAGCATTTGAAATAGAAGAAGTATTTGTCCCAAAAAACAAAAACAAAAAACATGAAAGAGGAGGGGAGAAACTCCAGTTGGAAAAACGCGGGAGCATGAAATAACATTAGTGACGACTCAAAATCGGTTCCCATATTAATTTGGTCCTGTAAAGAGCAAGAGCAAGAACATTCGAGAAAGTAAACTAATTTAAAATGTTAATAAAGAATGGTGAAAGCTAAATTTATATAGAATTTTTTATCTTACAATTTTAATCGAAGTTATGTAACAATTACGCTTGACATTCTAATATAACAAATTTGCTTAATTATAATGTTACTTCTATATTTCATGGATGTTTTCATTCACCCGTGCAAGGACCGAGATTTGGACTAGTACCTAATTAACGTTTGCCCGCAAACGGTGGAGAAAAAGATGAAAGGATGGATTTGGACTAGCACATCAGCAGTGGAGGAAAGAATGCAGACACGGACGTTGGCAATGGTGAATGGTCAAGTAAAAGAGCAATGATGCAGAACATCATCCATCCCTATGCCCATGGAATTGACTGGTGTTTAGTTAAGGCCTACAGTTTGGTCAAGTTGAAGAGCCCTTATAATCTGTAGCCATCTCCTCTTTTTTCCTCGTTATTTGGGTCTGTGCTGGAAAATCATCCATTTTTATGTTCATTGACCGGTGTTTACGTATAAAAAATATCTATTTAAGTATAATAAATTTTAATTAACCACTTAAATATAATAAATTATGTAGAATGTCATTACAAGTGCCAAAAAGTTCGCCAATCATTTCCAAATGCATTATTTAGTTGGATCCAATTGCCAATAAATGTGAATCGATAAGTCAAGTTTTTTTTTTAAATGGTGACGTGGCCGTCTTATATGAAAATATTCATGAAAAGCTCCCAAGATTAATTCATCAGTGGCATGTCTTCAAATTTGAAAGCCTACCTCATATTTTTGTTTGTTTTAAGTCGATTTTTTTACTTCATTTACTGTGTCCCTCATGCTTGTGGTTAAGACTTGAGATTGTATTGTGTATGCGTAAGTATAGTCCAAGAGTACAAACTTTGACAGGTTAAGATAATTGACAATTCGATCATGCACCCTATCGTGTGGTTAAGACTGCAAATTATAACTCTTGAAATCAGCAAATACGTTCAAGCAAGGTGAATATGCATATTGCTGGTGTTCTTTCATTCTATATGCTTATACTATGGTGAATCATATTCATATATTCCAAGTTCAAATATGCATGCCAACAAACAATTCTCTCTGCATTCCTCAAGCATATACCGAGGAAAATAATTGTATCATAACTATCTGCTATTCATATAGATCATGCATGGTGAAGCCGAGAATCCATCACAATTTGCGAAATAGATGAGGAATATATTACATTAACCTTATTGTTTGTCAAGTCCGTATTACAATAACAAAAGTTTGGTGGCACCGCTTGTAGTTTTATAAGCGATGTTTTTTTCTTGCATCCTGATCTTTATTCTGGTTTTCAGTTAGATCACATCTTTACATATATAAGTTATTTAGAATATCTGAATTCCCATTAGAGATAAGCTTTATATGGTGATGATTTGATGATGGTAGTCGGAATTCTGAGTCTTTATTATTTTGAAGAAGGTAGAGATGCATCATTGCCCCAATCCCATGATTGAACCATGCATTCACAAATGGGGTCCGTATGTACTCGTTCACACGACAGAGTTCTGCTAATAGAAAAAGTTACGCCCGTGAGACCCAGAAGATGCAATAATTTGACTAGACATTACACGTCAGGATGTCCCATCTCCCTCCTCAGTATGACCTTCAATAAAGAAGCTTTTTGAAAATTTGCAAATGGACAAAAGTGGAGCATCGAACCCCAGGTATTTTGGCGCCAAATGTGGAAATGGTTAGGTCTAAGGACGCCTTATTCTGCATGCAACCACTTTAAACATTATCAACTTTTTCCAGCAAAAAGTCATTGTTTTTAATGCAACCCTTCCTTGTTTGTCTGTCATCGTTCCAGCCCTTTCTTCTTCTTGGCACGACCATTCTTCCTCCTTTTCATTAACATCTGCTCCTCTTTGTAAATTCTCTCTCTGTCTCTCTGTTTTTCCCTTCTCAGAAGAAAAATAAAAGAAAATTGTCAATCAAAATTGCCATTTGAGAACAATAGGAAAAATTTACATTACAATTTATAGAAGTGCAACAACATAGGGACATTAGCAAAATTCCAACTGTAACGTCATATGAAAATTTATGATAATTATTTCGCTTTGTAATCTAATAATCATGGTTGGCATAAGAAATTAACAACTTTAGTTTCGTTTTGCGAACTCAGCTTTTTTTTTTCTTTTCAATTAAAGGGATGTCTTGAGGGTCTTACTACTGACAAGTTTGTGAAAAATAGAAAATAGAAATTCAAGACTTATTTTCGACTAATTATTTATAATAATTAGATATAAGGGTCTAAGTTAGTCCAGATCTAATGTGTCAATGAGCAAAACGTAATAAAAAATTGCTAATCCAACATATAATCTCTGAATGGGCAAATGATCGAGATTCCCCATCTCTTTCGACTCTTGATGGGACATGACATATACTCACGGAACGAGGGATAATTGAAGCGAAGGGAAAGCTCGTTCATTTAGGCTTCATCAAGAGAGTCGTCAATTTTAGCTTAACAAGTGGAATTCTTTGCTTAACTGATCACTGCCTCGGGAGAGGCGAAAGTGGGAAAGCAATGTTTCTTCACAGTGAAAGGAAAGGGGCGCCCGGTCAGCGGTAGACAGCAGTGGACGAAAGGATGGAGGGGTTCGAGGAAAGGAACAGTTTTCGAGTTTGCAGAAAACCATCTTAGATCCCACAACCACCCTCAATTAGGATACAAATGATTTTGGGATAAAATCGAAAATTGAAGAAGAATCGGTCCAATTTCATATTTCAATCAATCCTAATCTGATCCCCGATCTCGGTTATTTTAGAAACCATCGATTCCTAAGAAACATGACTAGAAACCGAGAACCCGTGATTCCAATTTATATATTACAAAATATGTATTCGTTCTTTTTTTCATGGCGCATTCCTTTGAAAATCTTAATTTTTACTGCTTTTTTAAAATATTATATATCCTAGACTTTCTCTTCCTCTGTTTCGATGGTAATAGGAAGCAGGAAGGGCGGTATGGGGCTGGAGGGAGGCTGTCCCTGTCCATTAGCCTACACAAGACGCTTTGTCTTTTTGGCAAGAATGAGGTCGGAAATTGATTGCCCATGCATGAAGATTTCTATACCCATCTTCTTTTCATAATCCTAAATATTACATATTATATATACATCAGAATTATCACTCTAGAGAGATGCATGGGAATTACTCATCAAGGGTTAGATCACAAACATCTCAACGTATTGATGCAAATGTAAGTAAGGTGATTAAGATGCACTATAGTGAACTTTGATATGATAAATAATTTTATGACAATAGGGCAACATGACCGTCGAGATGTGTTCGTGATAGGGTGCGGTCATCATGGTGTATATCCTTGGGTGAGAAAGAGAATCAAAATATCGCTACATAGATGCTCAATTTGTGAATTGTCACGCATCACAAGCAAAGTTCAATGTTCAGAAGTTCCTAATGCTTTTGTTTTTTTGAAAATATCTTTTGTGTCTTATTAAAAGGTTAAAAAACATTTTGTACATAGATAAGGTGACAATCCATGTCACGTTCAAACAATTAACATGATGTTAAAATTAAGAACCCATTTATTTGAAGGATTTTTTTAATATTAAGATTAATGTACAATCTTATCAATAGGAGTAATCGATACGGATTGCTTGTAATATTTTGTAGCAACAAAAGATCTAATCTCATGGTTAATTCAATTGATGATAGAAGCCCTTCTTAAAAAAAAAAAGTCTTGATTTTTATGGATGCTGTGAAAAAAAATAAAACTTTATATGTAATACTTTGTAGGGTTGTTCCCAAATTTGTCCCCATGTAATATTTGTAAGGGAATATATGGTTTCGAAAGGGGTAGAACAATGAAGTCAGAAAAATCTCGAGTAATCAAGTCGGACTTTGAGGAGCGATGTCACTTTCTTTAAGGATCTATTTGCCCCACAAAGTTGCTAATGGTCGCCGGCAAATTTCCTCCAGGATACAACAAAGTCTCACATAAGAAAACTAGATAGCAATTCTAGTATTTCTCCAGGATCTCTCTTTGGAACAACTGAAAAGAATGGCTGCAGTTTTTCTAGAAGAGACTTTTAAAACCGAACAAACGCAACTCTTTGTGAAAGGTTGCAAACTGAAAAAGTATAATTTGCAAAAGTTGTCTTGAAAAGACACAAGCAAAATTCGAAATAAATAATAAATAAAAAATAAAATTTCAAATTTATAAATAATTTCTGAATCTTCTCAAAACAAAATATTGAAAATAAATTAAAATAACAAAGTGATTTCGCGCCAAAATCGCGCAATTATTCGCGCACTCGCACGCGGGTATGGTGAGGTCTAGCCCACACCCTATCATTCCTTTAGGTTCACTAAAGAGACCCCACACTTTTAAGGTGGCCCACTTACTCCCACTTTCTCTATGTGGGACTAGCACTTGGTTTGTTTTACAAACAAACCTCCAACAATATTAACAAGGACAAAATGCTAAAAAACCCATTCTATTATGGTTATCTTCCCACATTCCACGTTTTTAGCTTGCGATTACCTTTATTTTGTCTTTGTTATTTTTCTATTTTCACCTACCGCATCTCTCTGTGTGAAAAGTACTCTCAATTTGATTATGCTTATCATAGTGGTTGCTGGGTGTAAATTTTATTAATGACAAGTAGTAATGTTTGATATAAAATTATGCACTAACTTGCCAAAATAAAATCAATCCGAGAGTCCAAATATAATTATACAATAACAATCTCTACTACTTAAAGACAGGCCTTTTAAGATTGCCATGCGGAGTTCTATCAATTTTTTATTTTGCAATTGCCTGGACGAATCCACATACTCTTTGTAAAAATTGTCGCCATCTGGACTCCACATCGGCCAATGCAACACACTACTAACTAGATAGATAATTAGGATAGTTGCACAATTAAATTTGAACTTATTGTACGAAAACCAATCTAGGTGTAAATCATTTAATTGAATCAATGTAGACTTAAATCTTTAAGGAAAGGTGCAATCCAGTTATTTTCCTTCCTTCGTCCTCATTTGCACCCAAGTCTCTTGGCCGCGTTCGTCTCCCACGGTTCTTGCTCCGTTTCGCACTTTCCCCTAATTTGCACTCAAATCTCTATTTCGTTGCTGCATTCCCCTTCCTTGATCCTCATCTGCACTCAAATCTCCTGGCCTTCTTCGTCTCCCACCGTCCTTGCTCAGTTTCGCTCTTTCCCTCGTTTGTCCTCAAGTCTGTCTTTCGTTCTTGCTCCCCTTCCTTCGTCCTCTTTTGCACTCAATTCTCTAGGCTTTGTTTGTCTCCCACCGTCCTTGCTCTGTTTCGCGCCTCATTTGCACTCAAATCTCTGTTTCGTTCTTGCTCCCCTTTCTTCATCCGTATCTGCACTCAAATCTCCTGGCCTTCTTCGTCTCTCATCATTCTTGTTCCATTTCGCTCTTCTTCTCCGCACAACCTCTCTTCTTCCTCCTCGGCTTCTTCTTCATTGTCTGCTGCTCTTTTTTAATTACCCCCCCCCTCTCTCTCTCTCTGTCTCCGTATCTCTCTGTTTTCGCGCTCTTTGTTTCTCGGACAAAAAATCAAAGAAAAATGTCTGAAGTTTCAATTGCATGGGGTGTCTTCAAGATCGTGTTTGATCCCATCAAGCATCAGTTCGAATACGTCATGTGCTCCAAGAGATACGCCAACGGTCTTGAGAAGGAAGTTGGAAATCTAAGGGACGAGGCTGTGAGGGTCGGCAATGCTGAGAAACAGGCCAGAAACAATGTTCGTAATATCTACGAATGGGTCGAAAAGTTTCTGGCAAGTGCTGAGAAGGTCTCGAAAGAGGCGGAAGATCTGTTGGAAAAATTCGAAGATATGAGCAAGACTTGCTGCTGCGGGATTCTTCCCGACCCCAGGTGTCACTATCGGTTCAGCAGGAAGGCCAAGCACACGACGGATGACATTAAGAATCTCCTTCTAGAAATCGGAGGGAAAGAGATCTCCGCTGGCCGTCCTGCTCCGGGTGATGTCGCTGCCCGGAGAGAAGGCAAAGATGTCGTCCAGCCGACCACCGCGACGGCCTCCACTTCTTCTGCCTCGACGTTGATTAAGCATAGGGACGATGGCGTCTTCGAATCCAGAGCTTCTGTCATGCAGAAGATCATGGATGCACTCGCCGATGACATGAAGAGCATGGTTGGGGTTCACGGGATGGGCGGGGTCGGCAAGTCGACCCTTTTGTTGGATGTCGAAAGGACAATACGCAAAGAGAAGTCGTTTGATTGGGTCGCTAAAGCCAACGTCTCGGAAAATCCAGACATCAAGACGATTCAAGGAGAGATTGCGGACGCGTTGGGCCTTGAGGATATCAAGAAGAAAGATAATGTCAGCGGTCGAGCGGAACTTCTGCACAGCAGGTTGGAAAAAGAGGAAATGGCAAAAAAGAAGGTCCTCATAATACTGGACAATCTATGGAAGGAGCTCGACTTGAAATTAGTCGGCATTCCTTGCGGCCCCGATAATAAAGTTAAGGGATGCAAATTATTGTTGACGTCGAGAGATCGACGTGTTTTAGAAGGGGATATGAGCTGCGACAAGTCCTTCCCCCTTGGTGGGCTGGAGAAGGAAGAAGCAAAAACATTGCTTGAGAGGATAGTGGGAGACAAAGTTCATGAGGACCCGTTCGAGTCCTTGGTGGATGAAGCACTCGATAAATGTGCAGGTTTGCCTCTGCTAATTGTCACAATGGCGAAACGTTTCAAGACCGCCAATTTCTCAGAATGGAGGGATGCTTTACGTCAAATTGAGGGGTGTACAAACGAAGAACTAAGTGCAGTTATAAATAAGATGCTGCAATTAAGTTATGATCATTTAGAAAGCGAGGATGCGAAGAGTTTGTTACAACTTTGTGTTGCTTGCGGCGTCTCTCAGCCCTCGATTGAAAACTTGGTGAGGTATGGTTATGGTTTGGGGATATTTCGAAAAAATAGGAGCATCAAAGAAGCCCGAGATAGGTTGACCGCACTCATCTGCACTCTTCAAGCCTCCTCCCTTCTGTTAGACAGTGGAGGTGCATATGGTTTCAAGATACACGATTTGGTTCGTGATTTTGTTGCCGGGTCTGTTTTAAAAGATCATCTTCTTCTCTTGTTGAAAGATAAAGATATGTTGGCAACACACTTGCCAAAGGAGAGTCTCCAAAGTTGTACTGCGATATGCTTTCCCTATACTGACATGAAGGAGCTTCCCCAAGAATTAGATTGCCCTGAATTGCGCACCTTTTTGCTTTTCACCGGTAATTATTCTCTTAAGATTCCTGACTCATATTTCAACTCTATGAAGAAACTTGCAGTCTTAAATCTTAGTGGCATAAGTCTCACTCGTTCACAGAGGCCATTTCAGTTCTTGGACAACTTACATACTCTGTGTCTTCAAAGTTGTTCACTAGAAGATGTGGCCATTCTTGGCAAGTTAAAAGGGTTACAAATTCTCAGCTTGGCAAGATCCAAAATTCAGCGATTGCCGAAAGAAATTGGGCAACTGGTGGAGCTGAGGTTGCTAGACTTGAACAATTGTTCAAATCTACAGATAATTGAATCAGGTGTGCTTGGAAAGTTGATCAGATTGGAGGAGTTGTACATGGAGAGTAGCTTTGATCAATGGAATGTCGCGGAGCAAACTCCACCAAGTAATGCCTGTCTGACTGAGTTGAATCACATGAAGAATCTTTGCACTCTGCACCTATCCATTCCCAAAGCAAGTGTGCTCCCAGAGGGTCTAGACTTTGAGAAATTAACCGAGTTTAGAATCAAAATTGGTGAGCCGAGGTACCGGTGGAGGAACTACAGAGGATCAAGGAAATTGGAGCTCAAGTTAAGCAATGTACTTCGGAAAGGATGCATCCAAAGTATTTTAGGCAAAACCAACGATCTGTTTTTGGAGGATTTAAATGGAAGTGAGCAAAGTATTTGCATGTTATCCCGAAAAGGCTTTCCAGAGTTAAAGCATCTAGAGATCGTGAAAAGTCCCTCCCTCCATTACATCCTTCAACCGCGATCCCGTCCAGATTTTAAGAAGTTGGAGTCGTTAGTTCTTGAGGATCTCATCGGTTTGGAGAAGATATGCCAAGGCCATATATCCTTCAATACATTAAAAATAGTACGACTCGAAAGATGTGGCAAGATGAAAGTATTGTTTCCCCTTTCAGTGGTGAGAGGACTTACACATCTAGAAGAGATTGCAGTTGCTAGTTGCAAGTTGATGTGCGGGATCGTAGAAGTTGATGATTCTGGCAAATTGGAGTTGCCTAAGTTGCGCGTATTAAAATTGAGCGACTTGCCAAATATCAAGAGTTTTTTCACTGACGGGGCGGCTTCTTCAAGTAGGACATCAGACCAAGTTGGCACGCCCATTGCATTCTTCAATGGACAACAGGTAATTCTCAATTAAAAGAATATTAATGATTTATTAATTTTTCCTTTCCTTTGTTAACTAGATGTGACTTAGATTATGATGCCTATTTAATTTGCTATTTTCAGTTTACTTTCTTCCTAATTGCCCTTTACGTTCATGCCTTCCCTCTAATTAGCTAAAGCAGTAATCTTTTGTTTATCTTAATTGAGAGGAAATCCAACTAATTGCATAAAATTAAGTCAATAAGTTTGTGATAGGTTCCTAGTTTTAAATTTACATTGTACGAGCACGTCTATATTAATAGGGTTTCATAAGGCAAAATTTAAGAGATTTTTTTGGCAGTAGAGTGATTGCGTAAGTGAAGTAATTTCTAATCTTTTGACATTTCCATTGAATTTAGTTGTCAAAACTTGCTATTATGCACCAAATGTATAATATAGGTGACTCTTAAAAACCAATACGAATAATGGGAAGGAGGACTGGGCTTTGAAATAAAAACAACTATTCTAATCTAATTGAGGCACCTCTTTTGTTTATTGTGTTTAAATAAGCACTTAGGCATTGCATGGGTCCCATGATTATCAAAGTACAGAATTTTTGCCATGTTCATGCACGCATATATTTTAGATAGATGCATTTAGACGTCCATTTGATATTGCAAACACCAACTTGTGTTTGATATCCTGTTGTAGTGGTTATTGATAGTAAATTACTAACATTAAAGAGAAGTTAGAAAACTAAGGACAAACAATTGGCCAGTTAAGGAAGGCGCACGGTTATTTTGTCTAACAGAAATTGCCTTGGCGGCTATTTCATTGACTAGATAAGTTTGCCCTTTTATAGTGTGGCGGGGCGCGATCGTCATAGAAGTAAGTTGATGGTGGGGCCCAAGACTCCTGCATTATGTCATGTTCCCCAGCAATAAATAGTCATGAAAAATTTAAGTTGTGGGTCCCATAAGGTAGTGTGCTTATGGGAGCAATCGTTGATGGCAAGGTAGATAGGAAATTGCGATCAACTTTGTGAACGAAGGATAGTTATAGCAATGAATTTTTGGAAAGGACTAATTACTCTGTACAGAAAATAAAAGAAAACTAAAAGAAGAAAAAGGAAACAAAGATTCATTTGCAATCAGGGACAATTGGGTCTCTTCACCTCAAATGCAACGGTTTTAGACATGGATGCTGTGGATTTAGACTCACCAATAAGGAAATGACAATAACGAGGACGATTAATATAAAAAAAACATTATATGAGCTTTCCTTATAGGAAGTAATTGTACCTTATAGTAATAGTAAACTAAATGAGTGCTAATTCTTTATGACTTAGGAAACTGCAACAAAATCTAATCGGTTTGTCTCTTGTTATATTGTAAATGAATGGTAAAGTTCATTACTTGTCTTTTGGGGTTGTATAATTCCCTTTTGTACTGTAAATTAGCTTTTTTTCATCATAAATTTTTGTGAATGCAAAAATAGTCCTAGAGGTTTTAAGTTAACTTGCTCGTAAGTTTCCTTCGGTGAGCATTGATAATAACCTGTATGAGAGACTAATGCAATTATATGATTGCTCTCGGAAGCCTTAATTCTCCTTTAATTACTCTAACAAAAGGAATCTGAGCCCTATCCGTCACCAAACTAAGCAAGATCTCTTGGCTCCATGGCTTTGTAAATCACCATGTTTAATTTTTATACGATTTGCAAGACCATTCTTATAAAAACTTTTGTTAAAGAAATGAAATACGTTACGCTAATCAGCCACATTATTCGACTTGTCTGACTTCCCTAGTAAACAACGGAAAAATGTTTCAATGGAAAATGAAACAGAGTAGTTTACAAGTCTTTCACCTGAAATGTTTTATGCAGCCAAAGAGCTGCGAAAATGGGCCCTCTCATAGGATTAATACGTCAACTTTCTTATGTACTCTTAACCTTCTATAATGAGATATTTAGAATTATTTTCAATGATTTGACTCGAGTATATTAATTTATGATGTAGCATTGGAATATAACTTTGGATCTTCTTGCACTTATATAACACCACCGACGTTTAAATGAGAATTCAAAAATCAATTATATCTAGTTCTTTTGAGTGTCAAATTATGTAAGTAAGATTTTTTCGTTCGAACCGAACAAAAATTTGTTCATTTGAACCGAGCAATTCCTTTTTCTTAGCCTAACTTTTTAATTGCTTTAGAGTGACATAACATTGATTTGGGGCACTCAGTATTCAATTAGATCACACCTGCTACTGTGGTGCACCATTTGATGGTTAATTGGTTGCTTTTTTAATCTCAATCTCTCCATTATTTTCTTTCTAATGGCTAATATTCTTCCTCAAGCGATCCTGAGCTGCTTTCTTCTTTAACTATATCAGTTCAGTGACTTCTGGTATTAATGGTGATTACCTTTATGACATGCTTCTTGTTTCTTTAAATATTTAATTTCCTCATTCTTAATCAATTTAGAAAAGCATAATGTGATTTCCTTAGAGAATTTCATCCATATTTTAAGTTAACTAACCATCTCTATCTAACGTAGCGATGTATAGTAGCTATTTTCATTCCGAGCTAGCAAAAAAAGCATAAAGTGTGCTTTGAATTTCCTATATTTGGATACTGGAGAGAGGAATAGATTGTATTTAAATCCGAGATGTGTGATTGTTACGTGCACGTCCAAATTATCATTTTCCCTATTATCAACATAATCTTATTGTAATTATTATTTTTCTTTTGTCTCGGATATATCCTATTGCCTTCTCGTCCAAGAGCCCTCGATATTGGAATGGAGTATTTTTTGGCTAATTTTTAGTTTATTTTTTCGTTTTCCTTTGGTGCGCTTGAGATAAAATCATCAATTTTGTGAATTTATTATTTATATCTTGACGCTCATCTATATATACATCTTCAAAGTTCATGAATTTGTAATTTAACCGTAACACCAATTTCGTGGCCATAATAATGAAACTATTGTCAAAGAAATAAAATACACTTAACAGAAATTTAAGTTGTGGACCCCTATTCAAACCCCCACCTTTTTTCCTCTTGTGCTTTGAGGTTCCATAGAGAGAGCTTGCTTTCAATGACAAGAGAGGAAATAAATTGTGATTGTCTGCAAAGAGGCTTTGGGGCTTTTGACTATGTAGGGTTCTAAATATTCATTAAGAATTAATCTTGCATAAGTACTTTATTATTATTATTATTATTATTATTATTATCGTCGTCATAAAATCTAGATCTGCAAAGATCTATGCGATTATAATGAATCTCTTCCGACATTGGAAAGTGGTAAAATAAAGAAGCAGCCTGAGTTTGGCTTGTCTGGGATGACAATAGTCCAATAAACAAAACACGGATAAGTTAAACTTGTTGTATAGATGGGAGTGACGGGTGATGGAGAAGTAGATGGGAGATCGCGAGCAACTTTGCAGATGAAGGATTTTCTGGAGTAACAGCAATGAATTGTTGAGGAAGATTAGTTAGTCTTTAAAAACGAAAAATGAAGGACAGAAAATAAAGCTTTTAACTGTAATCAGGAACAATTGGATCTTTTCACCTAAAATGTTGTGGTCTTGGACATGCAAGCTACACGTTTAGACTCGTCCCTTAAGAAAATGATGATCAGGGGGACGATTAGTCGGGGTTAGGTTATATGGGCTTACCTTTAGGGAAGTAAATTAGCTTGAAAGTACTTTTTGCTTCATGGGTAACTAATTTCCCTTGTCATTACTAAACTGAATGAGTGCTAATTCTTGGTGACTACATTATTGTTAGGAAACTACAAACAATTCCTAAAGGTTGCCTTTTGGGTTCGTATGATTCCTTTTTGTATTGCAAAGTAGCTACTTTTTTATCATAAGTTTTTGTAAGTGCAAAATTATCCTAAGGTTTGTAAATTATCTTGCTTGTGAATTTCCTTTGGTAAGCATTTACAACAATCCGCTATAGCATGTAAATTTCCTCCCCGTCCTTTGTAATTGTAAATTCTGTCGTTGATTCGTCTGTCAGGTTTCGATCCCATCCTTGGAGTCCTTGACGATGAAAGGACTTCCAAATCTGGTAGAGATATGGAGCGATGAATCTCCATTGGAGCTAACCACCTTCCCTTTGGAGAAGTTGGCGGTGTATGACTGCAACAACCTTCGATTTATGTTTTTCCTGTCCATGGTTAAACCTCTTGCACAACTGAGAGATCTAGAGGTACGGGGTTGCAAGAAGATGGAGGTGATCATCATGGAGGAGAAACCGTTGGGTCTGGAAACATCAGAAACTCTTGCATTCCCCATGTTAACCAAATTACGCTTAGAAAGGTTGGAGAGTCTGATATGTTTCTCTCGCGGAAAAAGTAAGATCGACTTTTCTATTTTCATAACTATAGATCTTTGTGTGGATAGATTTATGCTTGCAGTATAGATGATGACATTCTTTTCATCCACTGACAAACCAATGGCAGGTTCACAAGAAGCTCAGGGTCACGACCTTGTCCAATCACGCTCTACTGCACTCTTCGATCGAGAGGTACGTAAAATGTCAAGATATTAAATAAACCGGAGACAAATCATAGGTGCTCAAAGTTGCTGACATTTATGCACTGCAACTTCGTGCTGTTAATTTCTCTAGAAATAATCTCTATAAAGATGGTTGAACATCTCTTGTGGTACCTACACAAAGCAAAAACGGGTAAAACAACTGTCCAAAATCTCTACAAGCTTTTCGATATACACAAGACACTTAAAGCTCTCAGCAACCTCACATGTACGGCTTAGGCATTACCTGCATGTACATTGAAAGCAATTGAAAAGATCATCGAGGGAAAAGTGAGCAATAACGGGCACTTGACTCAACCTGTACTTTCCAAGATCTCATCTATCTTCCTGATCGAAGGAAGCTTTAATCTCTTTTAATTACTCTAGCAAAAGGAACCTAAGCCCTTTCCGTTGCCAAATTGAGAAAGATCTTTGGGGTCCAGAGCTTCGTAAATC
Organism: Melaleuca alternifolia; assembly: GCA_019926035.1. NCBI lineage: Eukaryota > Viridiplantae > Streptophyta > Magnoliopsida > Myrtales > Myrtaceae > Melaleuca > Melaleuca alternifolia. The sequence continues at coordinate 322,533 of JAGKPW010000032.1, read as the reverse complement.
TCCCTATTTAATTCTTTTATATGATTTGCAAGACCATTCTTATTAAGCTTTTGTTACAGAAATAAGATACGGTTCACAAACCAGCCACTTTATTTGAGTCGTCTGACTTCCTAAGTGGACAACGGAAAATTATTTCATGGAAAATGAAATAAAGAAACTTACAGGTCTTTCACCTGGAATGTTGCTTACGCAGCCTGGGCCCTCTCATAGGATTTATAAGTCTGACTTTCTTATATAAAGTTAATCTTCTATAAGGAGATATTTAGAATTATTTTCGATAATTTGGCTCGAGTATATTCATGATATAGCATTGGTATATAACTATTAGGTCTTTTCACATTTATAGAACACCAGTAAACTTTAAAGGAAAATTCAAAGAAAATGAATTATATCTAGTTCTTTGGAGTTTATAATGACGTGATAAGATTTTGTTAATTCGACCCAATCAGTTTCTTTTTAAATTGCTTTTCTTAGCCTTACCTTTTAATTGATTCAGATTGACATAGCATTGATTTGAGGCACTCGGTATTTGATGAGATCACAACTTCTACTGTAGTGCACCATTTGATGGCTGATTGGTTACTTTTTTAATCTCAATCTCTTCATTTTTTTCTTTGTAAAGGCTAATATTCTTCCTCAAGCGATCCTGAGCTGCATTCTTCTTTTACTATATCAGTTCAGTGACTTCTAGTTCTAGTGGTGATTACCTTTATGACACAGTTCTTGTTTCTTTAAATATATAGTTTCCTCATTCTTAATCAATCTACAAAAGCATAATGCGAAGAATTTCATCCATATTGTAAGTTAACTAACCATCTCTAAGTGACTTAATGATGTATACAAGCTATCTCATTCAGAGCTAGCCAAAAAAGCACAAAGTGCACTTTCAATTTCCTATGTTCGGACATTGGAGAGAGGGATAGATTTTATTTAAGTCTGGGATTTGTGATTGTTATATGCACATGTGCAAATTATCATTTTGCCTATTATCAATAGAATCTTATTGTGATAATTGTTTTCCTTTTCTCTCCAGTACATCTAATCTCGTCCTAGATTCCTCGATATTAGTATGGAGTTGTTTTTTGGCTATTCTTTTGTTTGTTCTTCCGTTTTGCTTTTGTGCACTCAAGACAAAATCACCAATTTTCTGAATACGTTATTTATTTATTGGCACTCATCTATATTTTCATCTTGAAAGTTTAAGAATTTATAATTTAACTAAATCATGAATTTCGTGGCCATTCTGATGGAACTATTGTCAAAAAAATAAAATATATTTCACAGAAATTTAATTTGCGGACCCCACTTCAAACGCCGACCTTTCTTCCTCCCATGCTTTGAGGTCCCATGGAGAGAGTTCGCTTTCAATGACAATAGAGGAATTTAGATTGGTACCGTAAGGCTTTGGGGCTTTTAATTATGTAGGGTTCTAAATATTCACTAAGAATTAATCTTGCATAAGTACTTTATTGTTGTTGTTGTTATTTTATTGTCGTCATAAAACCTAAATCTTCAAAGATCTATGAGATTATAATGAATCACTTCCAACATTGTAAAGTGGTAAAATAAAGAAGCAGTCAGAGTTTGGCTTGTTAGGGATGACAATAGTCCAATAAACAAAACACGGATAAGTTAAACTTGTTGTAAAGATGGGAGTGATGGGTGATGGAGAAGTAGATGGAAGATCTCGAGCAACTTTGCAGATAAAAGATTTTCTGGAGTAACGGTAATGAATTCTTGGTGAAGATTAGTTAGTCTTTAAAAAAGAAAAATGGAAGACAGAAAATAAAGCTTTTTAACTGTAATCAGGAACAATTGGATCTTTTCACCTAAACTGTTGTGTTCTCAGACATGCAAGCTACACGTTTGGACTCATCCCTTAAGAAAATGACGTCAGGGACGATTAGTTGGGGTTAGGTTATATGGGCTTACCTTCTGGGAAGTAAATTAGCTTGAAAGTACATTTTGCTTCGTTTGCTTCATGGTTAACTAATTTCCCTTCATCACTAAACTGAATGAGCGCTAATTCTTGGTGCCCGTAATTTCCATTATTGTTAGGAAACTACAAACAATTCCTGAAGGTTGACTTTTGGGGTCGTATATTTCCTTTTTGTATTGTAAATTAGCTATTCTTTATTTTGGGAGTGCAAAAATTATTCAAAGTTTTGTAAATATCTTGCTTGTAAATTGCCTCTGGTAAGCATTTACAATAATCCGCTATAGCATGTAAGTTTCCTGCCCATCCTCTGTCATTGTAAATTCTGTTGTTGATGGGTTTGTCAGGTTTCGATCCCATCCCTGGAGTCCTTGACGATGAAAGGACTTCCAAATCCGAAAGAGATATGGAGCGATGAATCTACATTGGAAATGAGCAATCTACAATCTATTGAAGTAGAGCAGTGCCAGTCTCTATCGAAGGTTGTCAGCTTCAGGTCGCTAATAAATCTACAGAAGTTGCGCACTTTAACTATCAAAAACTGCGTTTCAATGCATGAAATTTTTTACCTTGAAGGACCAAGTGTTAGTGGAAATTGTAGGACTCTCTCTGAGCTAACCGCCTTCTCTTTAGAGAAGTTGCTGGTGCACGACTGCGACAATCTTCGGTTTATGTTTTTCCCATCCATGGTTAAATTTCTTGCACGACTGAGAGATCTAAAGGTACTGCGGTGCATGAAGATGGAGGCAATCATTATGGAGGAAGAACTGTTGGGTCTAGAAACATCAGAAACTCTAGCATTGCCGAAGTTAACCAATTTACACTTGGAACGGTTGGAAAGTCTGATATGTTTCTCTGGTAGAAAAAGTAAGTTCGATTTTTCTATTTTCATCAATGTAGATCTTTGTGTAGATAGATTTATCCCTGCAGTATAGATGATGACATTCTTTCCATCCACTGACAAACCAATGGCAGGTTCACGAGAAGCTCAGTGTCGTGACCTTGTCCAATCACGCTCTACTGCACTCTTCAATAGAGAGGTACGTTGTACTCTTCAATAGAGTGGTACGTGAAATGTCAAGATATTAGATAGACCAGAGACAAAGCATAAATTTTAAAGAAAAATTAAAAGAATCAATAATATCTAGTTCTTTCGAGTGTAACATGATATGAGTACAATTCTTCATTCAAGCCAAGCAATTCTTTTTCTTAGCCTAACTTTTTAATTGGTTTGGAGTGATATAAAACTGATTTGGGGCACTTTGTATTAGATGAGATCACACTTGCTACAATAGTGCACCATTTGATGGTTGACTAGTTGCGTTTTTTTTTTCAATCGCAATCGCATTATCATTTTTTTGATGGCTAATAATTTTCCTCAAGCGATCCCTAAGCTGCATTCTTCTTTTAAAGCATCAATTGTGACTTGTAGTTCTCATGGTGATTTACCGTTTCGACATGCTTCTTGTTTCTTTAGATATATAAATTCTTCATGCTTAATCAATTTACAAAAGCATAATGCGATTTCATTGGAGAACTTGATCCATATTTTAACTTAAATGACCTTCTCTAAGTGAATTGACTGTTATTACGTGTACTATCTATTTTGAGCTAGGAAAAAAAGCACAAAGTGCACTTTGAGTTTCCTATATTGAGATTTTGGAGGGAGGGATGGATTTTATTTAAGTTTGGCATTTATGATGGTTATATAAGCGTATCCAAATTATGATTTTGCCCATTATCAATAGAATCTGGTCATATTTCTTATTGTTTTGTTGTCTCCGGTAATTTCAATAGCCTTCTTATCCTAGAGCCATCGACATTAGCATAGAGATTTTTTTTGGCTATTTTTTGTTTATATTTTTTTTACTTTCGTGCACTTACAACGGAATTGCGGATTCGGTGAATTTGTTATTTTTATCTTGTCAGTCGTCTATATTTACATCTTCATAGTTCATGAATTCGTAATTTAACTGAATCATATATTTTGTGGGTATTTTGATGAAACTATTGTCAAAGAAATAACTTAAATTTGGCGGATGAGCCATTTTAGTTGAGTCATGTGACTTCTCGAGTGGAAAGCAGAAAAATATTGAAATGAAAACTGAAAGAGTAATTTACAGGCCGGTCCAGTTTGACTAAACTAAGAGCAATTTAGGCCGTTCACCTAAATTGTTGTGCATGCAGTCAAATAGGCTGCAAAATGGCCCTTCACACGATTAATACTTAGATTTTCTAAGATACTCTTAATCTTCTGTAATAAGATATTTGGGACTACTTTCTTATGATTTGACTCGGGCATATGTGTGATTTGTCCTTGAAATTTAACCGTTGGATCCTCTAGCACGTGGTAAAAAAAAAAAAATCAATCTTAAGAAGGAAAAGTTTATCTATTAATGAGATATTGAGTTCTTTCAAGTGTGGAGTGATGTAAGTTAGATTTGTTCATTTGATGCAAGCAATTCCCTCTTTAATTACTTTCTGCCAGCATAACTTTTTAATTGCTTCAGAGTGATATAAGTTTATTTTTTGGTATTCGGTGTTAGATAAAATCACACCTCCTACTGCGGTGCAAGATTAGATGGTTGATTTGTTCCTTTTTAATCTCGATCTTTCCACCATTGTGCCCATTGTATACATAATCTGGTCAAAATTGCTGCCATTTGAATTTCCTATATCCGGATATTGGAGAGGAATAGATTTTATTTAAATGGGGGATGTGTGATTGTTACGTGCACATGCCCAAATTAGCATTTTACCTATTATCAACTGAATCTTATTGTAATTATTATTTTTCTTTTTCTCCAATATATCCAATAGCCTTCTCGTCCTAGAACCCTCGATATTAGTCTGGAGTTTTTTTTGTGGCTATTTTTTACTTTATTCTTTCGTTTTCCTTTGGTTCGCTTAAACAAAATCACCAAATTTGTGAATTTATTATTTATATCTTGACACTCATAGGTCATGAATTTGTAATTTAACTGAATCGCCAATCTCGTGGCCATACTGATGAAACTATTGTCAAATAAATAAAATACACTTCACAGAAATTTAAGTTGTGGACCCCACTTCAAACCCCCACCCTTTTTCCTCCCGTGCTTTAGGTCCGATGGAAAGAGCTGGCTTTCAATGACAATAGAGGAAATAAATTGGGACTGTCTGCAAAGAGGCTTGGGGCCTTTTGACTATGTAGGGTTCTAAATAGTCATTAAGAATTAATCCTGCATAGTACTTCATTATTATTATTATTATCATAAAACCTAGATCTGCAAAGATCTATGTGATTATAATGAATCTCTTCCAGCATTGTAAAGTGGTAAAAAAAATAAGCAGCGTGAGTTTGGCTTGTTAGGGATGACAATAGCGCAATGAACAAAACAAGGATAGGTTAAACTTGTTATATAGATGGGAGTGACGGGTGATGGAGAGGTAGATGGGAGATCGTGAGCAACTTAGCAGATGAAGGATTTTCTGGAGTAACAACAATGAATTATTGCAGAAGAGTAGTCAGCCTCTAAAAAAGAAAAATAAAAGACAGAAAATAAAGTTTTTCACCTAAAATTTTGTGGTCTTAGACCTGCAAGCTACACGTTTGGACTCATCCCTTAAGAAAATGACGACAGGGACGATTAGTTGGGGTTAGGTTATGTGGGCTTACCTTTTGGGAAGTAAATTAGCTTGAAAGTACGTTTTGCTTCATTTTGCCTCATGGGTAACTAATTTCCCTTCATCACTAAACTGAATGAGCGCTAATTCTTGGTGCCCGTAATTTCCATTATTGTAAGGAAAGTACAAACAATTCCTGAAGGTTGACTTTTGGGGTCGCATATTTCCTTTTTCTATTGTAAATTAACTATTCTTTAATTGGGGTTAGGTTATATGAGATTACCGTCGAGGAATTAAATTGGCATGAAAGTATTTTTTGCTTTATGCGTAGCTAATTTCCCTTGTCATTGGTAAGCTGAACGAGTGCTAATTCTTGGTGACTATAATTTCCCTTATTGTTAGGAAACTACAAACAATTCCTGAAGGTTGTCTTTTCGGGTCGTATGGTTCCTTTTTATAATGTAAAGCAGCTTTTGTTTGTCATAAGTTTTTGCGAATGCAAAAAATGTCGTAAAGGTTGTAATTGTAGTTGTGATTTCCTGCCCGTCCTCTGTAATTGTAATTTCTGTTGTTGATGGGTCTGTCCGTTAGGTTTCGATCCCATCTTTGCAGTTGTTGACAATGAAAGGACTTCCGAATCTGAGAGAAATATGGGGTGATGAATCTCCATTGGAGCTAAGCAATGTCCAATCTCTTCAAGTAGTGCAGTGCCAATATCTATTGAGGATTATAAGCTTGAGGTCGCTAATGAATCTGCGGAAGTTGCACACTTTAACTATAAAAAATTGCGTTTCGGTGCAAGAAATCTTTGATCTTGAGGGACCAAGCGATAGTGGAAATTATGAGACTCTCTCTGAGCTAACCACCTTCTCTTTAGAGGGATTGCAGAGCTTGAGGAACATATGGAACAAGAGTCCTAGTGGAATAATGAGTTTCCATAATTTAAAGAATTTGCTGGTGGATCACTGCGACAACCTCGAGTTTATGTTCTTCTCATCCATTGTTAAATCTCTTGCACAACTGAGAGATCTAACGATACTGCATTGCAAGATGATGAAGGTGATAATTATGGTGGAAGAAGGGTTGGGTTTGGAAATATCAGAAACTCTGAAATTCCCGATGTTAACCAATTTACGCATAGAATGGTTGGAAAGTTTGAGGTGCTTCTCTTGCAGAAAAAGTAAGATTGATATTTCTATTTTAATCACTGTAGATCTTTGTGTAGATGGATTTATCCATGTAGAATACATGATGACATTCTTTTCATACAATGAAAAACCCATGGCAGGTTCACGAGAAGTTTGGAGTCACGATCCTGTCCAATCATGTTCTACCGCACTCTTCAATGCAGAGGTATGTGAAATGTCAACATATTAGATAGACAGGAGACAAAGCCTAAGTACTCAAAGTTGCTGACAAGCACGCGTTGCAGTTTCGTACTTTTGATTTGTCTAGAAATAGTCTCTGTAAAGATAGTTGAACATCTCTTATGGTACATACACAAAGCAAGAATGGGTAAATACAACAGCTCAGAATCTCTAGAAGCTTTTAGATACACACAAAATTTTAAACGCTTAGCAGCCTTACCTGTACGGCTTAAACATTGCCCGCATGTACATCGAAAGCAATTGAAAAAACCATCGAGAAAAAAATGGGCAACGACAAGCACTAGCAAAAGGAAGCTTTACTTTCTCTTAATTGTACTAGCAAAAGGAATCTGAGCCCTCTCCGTAGCCGGACTACGCAAGATACTCTTAGGTCGGTGGCTTCCTAAATCACCCCGTTTAGTTTTTATATGATTTGCAATAAGTACTTTATGATTATGTTGTTGATGTTATTGTTATTATTATTATTATTGTTGTTATTGTCGTCATAAAACCTAGATATGCATATATCTATGGGATTGTATTGAATCTTTTCCGACATTGTAAGTGGTAAAATAAAGAAGTAGCCTGAGTTTGGCTTGTCAGGGATGACAATAGTCCAATGAACAAAAAACAGATAATTTACACTTGTTGTATAGATGGGAGTGACGGGTGATGGAGAGGTAGATGGGAGATCGCGAGCAACTTTGCAGATGACAGATTTTCTAGAGTAACAACAATCAATTCTTGGAGAAGATCAGTTAGTCTTTAAAAAAGAAAAATGAAAGACCGAAAATGAAGCTTTCAATTGTAATCAGGGACAATTGTATCTTTTCACCTAAAATGTTGTGGTCTAAGACATGCAAGCTACACGTTTAGACTCATACCCTAAGAAAATGAGGAGGACAGGGACGATTACATCGAGGGGAAAGTAAGCAATAACGGGCACTTGCCTCTTTTCTGCACTTCTGAAGATCTCATCTGTCTTTCTGATCGAAGGAAGCTTTAATGTCCTTTAATTATTCTAACAAAAGGAATCTAAGCCCTCTTTGTCGCCAAATTGAGTTAGATCTTTGCGATCGAGAGCTTTGCAATTCTTAGTAAGCTTATGTTAAAGAAATGAAATACGTTTCGTAAATCAACCACTTTATTCAAGTCATCTGGTTTCCTGAGTAGATAATGGAAAGACATTTCAATGGAAAATGAAACGGATTAATTTACAGGTCTTTCACATAAAATGTTGCTTATGCAGCCAAACAGGCTACGAAAATGGATCTTCTATGAATTCATCGACTTTCTTAGATACTCTTAATTTTCTTTGATAAGATATTTAGAATTAATTTTGATAATTTGACTTGAGTATATTTATGATGTAGCGTTGGTATATAATTATTGGATGTTCTTGCACTTATAGAACACCTATAAATTTTAAAGGAAAATTAAAAAATCAATAATATTTAGTTCGTTCGAGCCAAATAATATCTTTTTCTTATCCTAACTTTTTAATTGCTTTAGAGCGATATAGCATTGATTTGAGGCACTTTGTATTAGATGAGATCACACTTGCTACAATAGTGCACCATTTGATGTTTGACTAGCTGCTTTTTTTTTTTTTTAAACCGCAGTCTCATTATCATTTTTTTTCTAATGGCTAATATTTTTCCTCAAGCGATCCCTAATTTGTATTCTTCTTTTACTACATCAATTCGGTGACTCGTAGTTCTGATGGTGATTTACCGTTTCGACATGTTTCTTGTTTCTTTAAATATATAAATTCTTCATGCTTAATCAATTTACAAAAGCCTAATGCGATTTCATTGAAGTGTTTGATCCATATTTTGACTTAAATGACCTTCTCTAAGTGAATTAACTGTTACTAAGTATAGTATCTATTTCATTATGAGCTAGCAAAAGAAACATAAAGTGCACTTTGAATTTCCTATATTGGGATTTTGGAGAGAGGGATGGATTTTATTTAAGTTTGGCATCTGTGATGGAATGTAAGCATATCCAAATTATGGTTTTGCCTATTATCAATAGAATCAGGTCATAATTCTTATTTTTCTGTTGTCTCCGTTAATTCCAATATCCTTGTTCTAGAGCCATCGACATTAGGATGTAGAATTATTTTGGCTATTTTTTGTTTATTATTATTTTTTTACTTTCATGCAATTATAACAAAATCGTCAATTCCGTGAATTTGTTATTTTTATCTTGGCACTCATTTATATTTACATCTTCAAAGTTCATGATTTCATATGAATCATATATTTTGTGGGCATTTTGATGAAACTATGTCAAAGAAATAAGTCACCCTTAGCGGATGAGCCATTTTAGTTGAGTCATGTGACTTCTGGAGTGGAAAGCAGAAAAATGTTGAATGGAAAATGAAAGAGTAATTTACAGGCGGGTCCACTTTGACTAAACTAAGAGCAGTGTAGGCCGTTCACCTAAATTGTTGTGTATGCAGTCAAATAGGCTGCAAAATGAGCCCTTCACACGATTAATATTTCGATTTTCTATGATACTCTTAATCTTCTGTAATAAGATATTTGGGACTACTTTCTTATGATTTGACTCGGGCATATGTGTGATTTGTCCTTGAAATTTAACCGTTGGATCCTCTAGCACGTTGTAAAAAAAATTAATCAATCTTAAGAAGGAAAAGTTTATCGACTGATGAGATATTGAGTTCTTTCCAGTGTGGAGTGATGTAAGTTAGATTTGTTCATTTGATGCAAGCAATTCCCTCTTTAATTACTTTCTGCCAGCATAACTTTTTAATTGCTTCAGAGTGATATGAGATTATTTTTTGGTATTCTGTGTTAGATAAAATCACACGTCCTACTGCGGTGCAAGATTCGATGGTTGATTTGTTCCTTTTTAACCTTGATCTCTCCACCATTGTGCCCATTGTATACATAATCTGGTCAAAATTGCTGCCATTTGAAATTCCTATATTCGGATATTGGAGAGAGGAATAGATTTTATTTAAATGGGGGATGTGTGATTGTTACATGCACAAGTCCAAATTATCATTTTACCTATTATCAACTGAATCTTATTGTAATTATTATTTTTCTTTTGTCTCCAATATATCCAATAGCCTTCTCGTCCTAAAATCCTCGATATTAGTCTAGTGTTTCTTTTGGCTATTTTTAGTTTATTTTTTCGTTTTCCTTTGGTGCGCTTAAGACAAAATCACCAATTTTGTGAATATATTATTTATATCTTGACACATGGGTCATGAATTTGTAATTTAACTGAATCGCCAATTTCGTGGCCATACCGATGAAACTATTGTCAAATAAATAAAATACACTTCACAGAAATTTAAGTTGTGGACCCCACTTCAAACCCCCACCCTTTTTCCTCCCGTGCTTTGAGGTTCCATGGAGAGAGCTGGCTTTCAATGACAATAGAGGAAATAAATTGGGACTATCTGCAAAGAGGCTTTTGACTATGTAGGGTTTTAAATATTCATTAAGAATTAATCTTGCATAATTACTTTATTAGAGTGATTGCGTAAGTGAAGTAATTTCTGATCTTTTGACATTTCCATTGAATTTAGTTATCAAACGTTGTTATTATGCACCGAATGTATAATATAAGTGACTCTTACAAACTAATACGAAGAATGGGAAGGAGGACTGGGCTTTGAAATAAAAACAACTATGCTAATCTAATTGAGGCACTTCTTTTGTTTATTGTATTTAAATAAGCACTTAGGCATTGCATGGGTCCCATGATTATCAAAGTATAGAATTTTTGGCATGTTCATGCATGCATATATTTTAGATAGATGCATTTAGACGTCCATTTGATATCACAAACACCAACTTGTGTTTGATATCCTGTTGTAGTGGTTATTGATAGTAAATTGCTAACATTAAAGAGAAGTTAGAAAACTAATATTTTGTCTAACAGAAATTGCCTTGGCGGCTAATTCATTGACCAGATAAGTATGCCCTTTTTATAGTGTGGCAGGTCGCGATCTCATAGAAGTAAGTTGATGGTGGGGCCCAAGACTCCTGCAATATGTCCTGTTCCCCAGCGATAAAGAGTCATGAAAAATTTAAGTTGTGGGTCCCATAAGGTAGTGTGCTTATGGGAGCAATCGTTGATGGCAAGGTAGATAGGAAATCGCGATCAACTTTGTGAATGAAGGATAGTTATAGCAATGAATTTTTGGAAAGGACTAATTGCTCTTTACAAAAAAATAAAAGAAAAAAAAAGAAAAAAATGGAAATAAAGCTTCCTTTGCAATCAGGGATAATTGGGTCTCTTCACCTCAAATGCAGTGGTTTTAGACATGGATGCTGGGAATTTAGACTCACGCTTAAGGAAATGACAATAACGAGGATGATTAAAAAAAAAAAACATTATACGAGCTTGCCTTATAGGAAGTAATTGTACCTTATAGTAATAGTAAACTAAATGAGTGCTAATTCTTAATGATCTAGGAAACTGCAAGCAAAATCTAATCGGTACGTCTTTTGTTATATTGTAAGTGAATGGTAAAGTTCCTTACTTTTCTTTTGCAGTTGTATAATTCCCTTTTGTACTGTAAATTAGCTTTTTTTCATCATAAACTTTTGTGAATGCAAAATTAGTCCTAGAGGTTTTAAGTTAACTTGCTCGTAAGTTTCCTTCGTTGAGCATTGAGAATAACCTGCATGAGAGACTACTGCAATTATATGGTTGCTGTCGGAAGCCTTATTCTCTTTTAATTATTCTAGCAAAAGGAATCTGAGCCCTATCCGTCACAAAACTAAGCAAGATCTCTTGGCTCCATGGCTTTGTAAATCACCATGTTTAATTTTTATACGATTTGCAAGACCATTCTTAGAAGAACTTTTGTTAAAGAAATAAAATACGTTACGCTAATCAGCCACATTATTCGAGTTGTCTGACTTCCCCAGTAAACAACGGAAAAATGTTTCAATGGAAAATGAAACAGAGTAGCAAGTCTTTCACCTGAAATGTTCTATGCAGCCAAAGAGCTGCGAAAATAGGCCCTCTCATGGGATTAATACGTCGACTTTCTAATATACTCTTAACCTTCTATAATGAGATATTTAGAATTATTTTCAATGATTTGACTCGAGTATATTTATGATATAGCATTGGCATATAAATTTGGATCTTCTTGCAATTATATAACACCACTGACTTTTAAATGAGAACTCAAAAATCAATTATATCTAGTTCTTTTGAGTGTCAAATTATGTAAGTAAGATTTGTTTATTCGAACCGAGCAAAAATTTGTTCATTTGAACCAAATTATCATTTTGCCTATTATCAATAGAATATTATTGTAATAATTGTTTTTCTTTTGTCTCCAGTATATCCAATCTCGTCCTAGATCCCTCGATATTAGTATGGAGTTTTTTTTGGCTATTTTTTAGTTTGTTCTTCCATTTTGCTTTTGTGCACTTAAGAGAAAATCACCATTTTTCTGAATACGTTATTTATTTATTGGCACTCATCTATATTTTCATCTTGAAAGTTCAAGAATTTGTAATTTAACTGAATCACGAATTTCGCAGCTATTATGATGAAACTATTGTCAAAGGAATAAAATACATTTCACAGAAACTTAATTTGTGGACCCCACTTTAAACCCCCGACCTTTCTTTCTGCCATGCTTTGAGGTTCAATGGAGAGAGTTTGCTTTCAATGACGATAGAGGAAATAGATTGGTACTGTCTGCAATGAGGCTTTGGGGCTGTTAACTATATAGGGTGCTAAATATTCATAAAAAAATAATCTTGCATAAGTATTTGATTATTGTTGTCGTCGTTATTATTATTATTATTATTATTATTATTATTATTATTATTGTCGTCATAAAACCTAGAACTGCAAAGATCTATGAGATTATAATGAATCTCTTCCGACATTGTAAAGTGGTCAAATAAAGAAACAATCTGAGTTTGACTCGTCAGGGATGACAATAGTCCAATGAACAAAACATGGATAAGTTAAACTTGTTGTATAGATGGGAGTGACGGGTGATGGAGAGGTAGATGGGAGATCGCGAGCAACTTTGCAGATGAAGGATTTTCTGGAGGCATTGGATTCTTGGAGAAGATTAGTTAGTCTTTAAAAAGAAAAATGAAAGAAAATAAAGCTTTTAATTGTAATCAGGGACAATTGGATTTTTTCACCTAAATTTTGCGGTGCCAGACATGCAAGCTACACGTTTAGACTCATCCCTTAAGAAAATGACGACAACGGAGACGATTAGTTTGGATTGGGTTATTTACTTAGCTTGAAAGTACTTTTTGCTTCAGGGGTAACTTATTTCCTTTGTCATTACTTAACTGAATGAGTGCTAATTCTTGGTGACTGTAATTTCCATCGTTGTTAGGAAACTACAAACGATTCCTAAAGGTTGTTGTTTGGGGTCGTATAATTCCCTTTTGTATAGTAAAGTAGCTGTTGTTTATAATAAGTTTTTGTGAGTGCAAAAATTATCCTAAGGTTTGTAAATTATATTGCTTGTACATTTCCTCAGGTAAGCATTTACAATAATTTGCTACAGCATATAAAGTTCCTGCCTGTCCTTTGTAATTGTAAATTCTGTTGTGGATGGATCTGTCAGGTTTCGTTCCCATCCTTAGAGTCCTTGACGATAGAAGGACTTCCAAATCTGAAAGAGATATGCAGCAATGAATCTCCATTGGAGCTGAGCAATCTCCAATCTATTGAAGTACAGCAGTGCCTATCTCTATCGAAGGTTATCAGCTTCAGGTCGCTAATGAATCTACAGAAATTGCGCACTTTAACTATCCGAAGCTGCATTTCAATGCAAGAAATTTTTTACCGCAAGGGACTAAGCACTAGTGGAAATTATACGACTCTCTTTGGACCGGCCACCTTCTCTTTAGAGAAATTGGAGGTGCATGACTGTGACAACCTTCAGTTTATGTTTTTCCCATCCATGGTTAAACCTCTTGCACAATTGAGAGATCTAAAGGTATCGGGTTGCAAGAAGATGGAGGCGATCGTTATGGAGGAGGATCCGTTGGGTCTGGAAACATCAGAAACTCTAGCATTCCCGATGTTAACCAATTTATGCTTACGATGGTTGGAAAGTCTGATATGTTTCTCTTGCAGAAAAAGTAAGATCGACTTTTCTGTATTTACATCATTGTAGATCTTTGTGTAGATAGATTCATCCTTGCAGTATAGATGATGACATTCTTTTCATCCATTGACAAACAAATGGCAGGTTCAAAAGAAGTTCAGAGTCACAACCTCGTCCAATCACGCTCTACTGCACTCTTCAATCGAGAGGTATGTGAAATGTCAAGATATTAAATAAACCGGAGACAAATTATAGGTGCTCAAAGTTGCTGATATGTATGCACTGCAATTTCGTGCTGTTAATTTGTCTAGAAATAATCTCTATAAAGATGGTTGAACATCTCTTGTGGTACCTACACAAAGCAAAAACAGGTAAAACAACTGTCCAGAATCTCTAAAAGCTTTTCGATATACACAAGAAACTTGAAACTCTCAGCAACCTCACATGTACGGCTTAGGCATTACCAGCATGTACATTGAAAGCAATTATAAAGACCATCGAGGGAAATGTGAGCAATAACGGGCACTTGACTCCATCTGCACTTTCCAAGATCTCATCTATCTTCCTGATCGAAGGAAGGTTTAATCTCTTTTAATTACTCTAGCATAAAGAATCTAAGCCCTCTCCGTCACCAAATTGAATAAGATCTTTGGGGTCCAGAGCTTTGTAAATCACCCTATTTAATTTTTTTATATGATTTGCAAGACCATTCTTATTAAGCTTTTGTTAAAGAAATAAAATATGTTTCGCAAATCAGCATCGTTATTCAAGTTATCTGATTTCCGAGTAGATAATGGAAAGACATTTCAATGGAAAATGAAGCGGACTAATTTATAGGTCTTTCACCTAAAATGTTGCTTTCGCAGCCAAACAGGCTACGAAAATGGGCCCTCTCACAAGATGAATACATTGACTTTTTTAGATACTTTTAATTTTCTATGATCATATATTTAGAATTATTTTTGATAATTTGACTTTGAGTATATTGATGATGTAGCGTTTGGTATATAACTATTGGATCTTCTCGCACTTATAGATCACCAATAAAATTTAAAGAAAAATTCCAAAAAATCATTAATATCTAGTTCTTTTGAGTAGAATGATATAAGTAGGATTTGTTCATTCGAGCCAAACAATTCCTTTTTCTTGGCCTAACTTTTTAATTGCTTTTGAGTGATATAACACTGATTTGAGGAACTTTGTATTAGATGAGAACACACTTGCTACTGTAGTGCACCATTTGATGGTTGATTGGTTGCTCTTTTTTTATTATTTAATCTCAATCTCATTATTATTATTTCTAATGGCTAATAGATTTCCTCCAGCGATCCCTACGCTGCATTCTTCTTTTACTACATCAATTCGGTGACTTGTAGTTCTGATGTTGATTTATCGTTTCGACATGCTTCTTGTTTCTTTAATATATAAATTCCTCATGCTTAATCAATTTACAAAAGCATAGTGCAGACTTCATCGAAGAATTTGATCCCTATTTTAACTTAAATGACCATCTCTAAGTGAATTAACTGTTTACTGTGTATACTATCTATTTCGTTCTGAGCTGGCAAAATAAGCCGAAAGTGCACTTTGAATTTCCTATATTGGGATTTTGGAGAGTGATAGATTTTATTTAAGTTTGGCATCTATCATGGTTATATAAGCACATCCAAATTATGGTTTTGCCCATTATCAATATAATCTGGTCATAATTCTTATTTTTCTGTTTGTCTCCAGTAATTCCAATAGCCTTCTTGCCTATTAGATGAGTAATCGTCATTAACATGGAGAATTTTTTGTTTATTCTTTTTTTTTTACTTTCGTGTACTTACAATGGAATGGCCAATTCCATGAATTCGTTATTTTTATCTTGGCATTCATCTATATTTACATCTTCAAAGTTCATGAATTCGTAATTTAATTGAATCATAAATTTTGTGGGCATTTTGATGAAACTATTGTCAAAGAAATAATTTACATTTCGCGGATGAGCCATTTTAGTTGAGTCTCGTGACTTCCCGAGTGGAAAGCAGAAAAATGTTGAAATTGAAAATGAAAGAGTAATTTACAGGCGGGTCCACTTTGACTAAACTAAGAGCAATATAGGCCGTTCACCTAAATTGTTGTGCATGCAGTCAAATAGGCTGCAAAATGGCCGTTCACACGATTAATACTTTGATTTTCTAAGATACTCTTAATCTTCTGTAATAGGATATTTGGGACTACTTTCTTATGATTCGACTCGGGCATATGTGTGATTTGTCCTTGAAATTAAACCGTTGGATCCTCTAGCACGTGGTAAAAAAAAATCAATCTTAAGAAGGAAAAGTTAATCTATTGATGAGATATTGAGTTCTTTCAAGCGTGGAGTGATGTAAGTTAGATTTGTTCATTTGATGCAAGCAATTTCTTCTTTAATTACTTTCTGCCAGCATAACTTTTTAATTGCTTCAGAGTGATATAATATTATTTTTTGGTATTCTGTGTTAGATAAAAGCACACCTCCTACTGCGGTGCAAGATTCGATCGTTGATTTGTTCCTTCTTTAATCTCGACCTCTCCTCCATTGTGCCCATTGTTTACATAATCTGGTCCAAAATGCTGCCATTTGGTTTTGTCTGCAATAATTAATTCTGATTATGATGCCTATTCAATTTTTTATTTTCAGTTAATTTTTCTTCCTAATTGCCTTGTCCGTTCATGCCTTTCCCGTTATCAGATAAAGCAATCTTCGGTTTCTCTCATTGAGTAGAAATCCAAACAATTTTATGAAATCACGTAAATTTAGTTTGTGCTTGGTTCCTAGATATTTTAAATCAACATCCTGCAATTATATCCATATTAATAGGGTTTTCATAAAGCAAAATTAAAGGGAATCCTTTTGGCATTAAAATAATTCTGTAAGTAAAGTAATTTCTAATCTTTTGACGTGGTTCTCATTGAATAGTTATCAAATTCAGTTATCAGTAGAAAAGGTATAATATAAGTGATTGCGAAAACCAATATGAGGATTAAGAAGGAGGAGTGGGTTTTGAAATAAAAGAAATTATGCTAATCTAATTGATGCACGTCTTTTATTTGTCATGCTTAAATAACCACTCAGTCATTGCATGGGCCCCCAATTATAAAAGTACAGAATTTTGGTCAAGTTCATGCATGCAGATTGTATGGATAGATGTTCCATTTGGTGTCACAGACACAATTTGTTTTTGGTATCCTGTTAAATTGGTTGTTGATGGTGAATTACCAACACTAAAGAGCAGTTACAAAACTAACGACGAACAATTGCCCAGTTAAGAAAAGATTTTATCCAGCAAAAATTGCCGTGGCTATTTTGTAATTTGATAGGATTGCCTACAATGATGGTATTATTACGGATGTTGATGGTGGGGCCCTAGACTTCTTCAATATGTTGGTTTCCCATCAATAAAGATTTGTGAGAATTTAAGTTGTGAGTTGCATAAGATATTATGTTTGAGTACGGCTTATGCTCTTCCCATGCTTTGAGCTTTTGTGAAGAGAGCATGCTTTTATAGACAACGAAACTAGATCGGGAAAATTTTGCAAAGAGAGCTTGCCGCTTTGCCTCTTTTCTTTTTTCCTTTCATCGTAATACTGTCGGGGATGATGGTAGTCCAATGAGCGAAACACAAAGAAGTTAAAACTTTCTTGCATGGATGGGAGCGATGGGTGATGTAGATAGGAGATCATGATCAGTTTTGTAGATGAAGGATGATTATAGCAATGAACTTTTGGAAAAAAAAAGAAAACTGGTTACTCTTTACGAAAATAAAAACAAATCAGGGACATTAAATCTCTTCACCTAAAATGCTACGGTTTCAGTTATGTAGGCTGTGGATTTAGACTCAACCTTGAGGAAATTACAATAACACTTGAGGGTTAACTAGAAACGGTTGCACGAGCTTACCTTATAAGAAGTAATTTAAGATCTTTACGGCTCAAGGCTTCAGAAATCATCCTATATTTACATGAATTGCTCGACTATGAATGAGATATTTAGGACTATCTTGACAATTCAGCTTTAGTAAAATTATGATCTATTGTTGGTCATCTAACTATTGGATCATCCGGCACCATTAAAAAATTTATGAATCTTAAAAGGAAAATTTCATCAATCAAGAATATTTACTTATTTTAAGTGGAGAATGATGTAAATAAGCTTTGTTCATTTGACGCAGGCAATTCCTTTTTTAAGTGCTTTCTCTTAGCATAACTTTTAAATTAATTTAGAGTGATATAATGTTTATTCGAGGCACTCGCTACTAAATAAAACCACACCTTCTTTTGTAGTGCACCACCTGATGGTTGATTGATTGCCTTTTTAATCTCAATCTCTCCATCATTTTCTCTCTCTTAGCTGCAAATTTATTAATCAGTTTACTAGCTTTTCCATTCGTTGGCTAGCAAAAAAAGCACAAACTGTGATTTGATTATTTTAGGAAATTAATTAACTAAATTGAAGAGAGGGAGAGATTTTGCTTAAGTTTGAGACTCCTGAGAGACTGATGTGATTATAGGATTGTTATATGAGCATATCTAATTTACTAGTTTGCCCATTGCCAATAGAATCTGGTCAAAATTTCTATTTCTATTTTGTCTCCAGTGATTCCAATGGCCTTCTTCTCCTTGAGTTATCGACATTGGTATGGAGAATTTGTTTCACTTACTTTTCTTATTTTGTTCTTTTTTCTTTCCGTTTGCAACTTAGACAAAAACACCAATTCCTTGAATTCATAATTTGCATCTTGGCACTCACCAATACTGCAGATTGCTTTTCCGAGCTTGGAGAAACTAGAGATCAGTGGCATGGATAGCATTGAGAGGATAATGGGAAATCAAGTTGCTACAGATTGTTTCCAAAATTTAAAATCGCTTCGTGTGGGTGGATGCAATAAGCTAAAGTGTGTATGGGATAAGGAACTCCACCATCAAGTTAAATTCCAGTGTCTACGTTTTGTTAGCATTTCCAAATGCGAGAGCCTCACCTCCTTGTTTCCGACGTCAGTAGCTAGAGATCTAACTCAACTTGAGGAGTTGGAGATCGATGCATGTGGCATTGTGGAACTCATCGAGAAGGAAGAAGGATTAATTCCCGGGGTTGTGCTCCCAAAGTTAACCTCCCTCGAGCTTAAGTATCTGACTGAGTTGAAGTGCACCTATGCCGGAACACATGCTTTACATTGGCCGGCATTGAAGACCTTGAAGGTGCAAGGATGTAACAAAGTGGAGATACTTGCTTCCCAACCTGAGAACAAGATGTCACTTCACAAACGACCTCTCTTCTTGATAGAAAAGGTATAACGCAAGATTATTTGTTTTGCTTCATTGATGATTAAGGTCAAAGTCATGCATCTCTTAAATGTAGCTCCATGTACGAAGATGGGAACCATATGACTCCATTTTTTTTTTTTGGGGGGGGGGGGGGGGTGGGGTAGTAAACCTCTCCTTAAATCCATAGAAATATTACATCGTTGAAACATCATATGATCTTCAAGTATTGATTGAACATTCTTGTCAATTACTGATTTATCAAATGCATCCTTGTTGATCCCCCTTTTGAAAAAGGTTTAGGCTAATTCCGATGATTTAGCTCTCTTCTAACTACTATAGAGATTGAAAACACGTTGCATGTGATGTGATCTTACCATGGCTCAAGTTTATTGTCCAATTTGATCCCCATAAAGATTACTGATGTTATGCTAAAAATCAAAAGATAGGACATTATCGTTGACATTAATCATGGAAATTCGTGCAATTGACTGTAATTGATCCATAAGTAATTTTCACAAGAAGAATATCTTTAGAAACGTGAATGAAAGGAGTTACTTAAATTCAAACATGGATACAAGTCAAATATAAAATAACAGTAATAATGTTTGTTCTTTGAGGGCACGATTCTTTTCGTTGAATCTCATGAGACTCAAAGTTTTTTAATGTAGTTACTGTGCGTGATATGCAAGACATATATCATAATACATGAATACTCTGTTAACTAAGATAGATTAAGGTTCTCATTTGACTATTTTCTCAGGGCGGACTCCCTAATCTCGAAGAGTTAAAATGGGATTTATCAGAACAGATGGAGATATGCCATGAACATTTTCAAAATGAAGAATTCTTCTGCAAGCTTAGAGTTGTTGAGCTTCGTCATATCTCAAACGATTCTGCAATATCCGCATGTCATTTTATTGAAAGAGTAACCAACTTGGAAGAGTTAGTTGTATGCCAATCTTATCTAGAAGTGCCAAGCAATAACGAGGAAGCCATGGAAGGGTCTAGGCATGAGCAGAAAGTAATACTACCGTTTTCAAGACATATTCAACATCTGAAGACTCTGGATGTCTCAAATTGTGATGGACTATCAAATATCTTCACACCGACAATAGCTGAATATTTGAGGGCACTCGTAAAATTGAAGATAAGTAATTGTAGAATGTTGAGAGAAGTCATTAGTGATGAGACAGGCAAGGAGGGACGTGTAGTGGCTTTCAATCAACTGAAGTATCTAGAGCTTGACGGATTGATCGGATTGAGATGTTTTGGCTCAGGTGGTTACACGTTGATGTTCCCTCTGTTGGAAGATGTTGTTGTGTCTAGATGTCCCAACATGAAGTTTTTTGCTGAGGGGCCAATAGAGGCGTCGAAGCTAGCGAGAGTAAAAGCATCAGAGAAAGTGTGGTTTTGGAAGGAAAACCTTAACGTCACTGTCCAAAATATGTTTGATGAAATGGTATACATTAATTATCAAATTATGTGCTATTGGATAATTTTGATCACTAATAGAGTAATTGCTTTTTGCTGATTGGAAGTTTATATTTAATGATGCATTTTTTGACAGGGCACGATGGTTGGAGTAAAGTCTATGCAGCTGTCTAAGTTCCCTCAACTGATTGGAAAATGGCATACGGAACTTAATCCCATTGAGTCATCTTGGCAATTAAGCTCATTGGTGGTAGATAGACGTCCATCATTTGTTAACGCTATTCCATCTAGATTGATGCTTGGTTTAGACAATCTGAGTGTTTTGCAAGTGCGAGATTGCGAGTTGCTAGAAGAAGTATTCGATCTGGAAGGGCTGGAAGCTATGGAAACCACTCGGGCGCTGCCTCGGCTATGGAAGTTGAACTTGGTCAATCTACCAAAGTTGAGGCGATTGTGGAACAAAGATCTTCAAGAATCGTTATGGTTCAACAATCTAGGTAGTCTCATCCTTTATAACTGCAGTAACTTGGGACATGCTTTCACTCCATTGATGGCACGATGTATTTCCAATCTATGGAGGATTGAAATAAAGGAGTGTTGTGAGATGGAAGGGGTGATTGCAGACGAAGATGGCGCGGGAAGCGTGGTGGGGGAGATTGCGTTCCCGAACCTCCAGAGTATAGAGCTGGAACGCTTGCCCAATCTGACTAGTTTTCTCTTGGGGAAGAATCATACGCTGAAATGCCCTCAATTGGAAGTGCTGAGCATTGCTCATTGCCCTAACATGAGAAGTTTGACTTGGCGATCTTGGATGGAGATTGACGAGGGCACCCCTCCACTTTTCACCCCCCAGGTCAGTCTTCTTTTTCTTAATCCAATGCTTTCGTCGTTGAGATTAATCATCTTCGCCAATGTGGAAGTAGAAAGGTGCTTTGCAAGCGTCCCAAGAAACAATTTCACTTCCAGTGGGATGCGACATCCGATTTAATTTTCTTTTTCTCTTTTTAATTCTGCCTCCACACATCCAAACAAAAGTCTCAAAATTCTCGATACTGGACAAAATTGGAGGTGCGGTTCCTTTTAATTGGAGTGCTTTTGATCAGTGGAAGCAACTTTTAATATTTCAGTTATTCGCCAAGCTTGAGCTGCGTCTCGATAATAAAATAAACAAAAATAAAAATAAAAATAACAAGGTCTATATGCATAAAGCGGCTGGTCTTCTTCAATTGACTGTCATGGATGTTGTTTTTGGTCATGGTTAGTGTGATGGTCGTACAATCCATGTTAGCGAAGAGAAAAGGCATATTGCTTTTCTAGAAAAGAAAAAATAAAAGACAGTAAAGGACAGTTGGACGTTGACAATATTTAATGATAATTTTTTTTTCTATTTTCCTTTTTTTCTTTCTTTTCTTTTGGTCTTTATTCTTCTTTTTGCGAGTGGCCTCAGCGAAAAAAGGGAAAAATAGTTTAAAATATTTTAAAAATCACAAATAATAAAATATTATAAAATTGTCCACATTAGGGTTGATGGTGCCACGTAAGCCGATCTAACAATAATTAGTCAAAATTTACTAGAATGACTAAATTGATATTAAGTATGAAGGTTTATGACTAAATTGACACTTTTAAGATATTTCGGATTTATTTGTCACTAATTTGATATATTTAAGACTTTTTGACAGTTTTTCCTAAAAAATAAATAATTAGGAATCAATTATCCCACCAACTAGTCACAAGGCCTAAATGCAACAAATGACGACCCCCTAGGCACCTAAAAATGCATGTTATTGACCCAAATGCTAATTAGGATTGTGAATTGAGACATTTGTTAAATGTATTATATACTACATTTTTTTTGTAAATTCAAACAAAATACAATGTTAATATCATATGATTATTTCATTCATTTGACAGAGGTTGTTGTCAAAGCAGAGTGATAAATAATAAACAAGTCCCCACCATCGGCTATTTTCAAATTCATTTTGATTGATTAAGTAAATTGCAAGATTAATCTTTACCAAACTTATTTTAATTCACATCACTTCTCTAAAAGGCAAATAACATATGCTGACTAATCAAGTGAGTCTTTGCCCCCCTTTTATGGCCTTTTTAATTACAGATTCTGTAGAAGTTACGATTATTGCTTTTGATTTCGGACGTAGGAAATGCTAGACTTTTTTCTTATTCTAATCCTTTTATGCAATTCCCTCTATTGTTACTTGCGAGTAGAATGTTTAATCATATTAGGTATTCACACGTAAGTTTACTCTTGAATTGTTAGATATATCACTAGTTATTCATTTACTACTAATGTCATTTACATATATAGCCGTCATATAATAATAGGTGTCCCCACATCACGAGAATATTTTAAAAAGTCATCATAACATAAAGAATACTAGTAAATTTTGGGAAGCATGGAAGTAGTCATCTTATTTTTTGGTGTGGACAAGTTGTGATAACCTTAATTTCATTTTTGTGAGCTATCCTGTAATGATAAGTATCACTCAATTTGTTAGTTAATTTTTTCAAAATTCTCAATTAAGAATGTAAATAGATTTAGGAAAATGTGGAGAATATTCTGCTTTTTAGCTGTGATAAGTCGTACTTGCGTTAACTTTATTGTAACCGAATGTGAAATATCAATACTTGCTTTTTAATGGACAATTCTTGATAGGTCATTACACGGTCAAAAAGAACACGGGTCAATTCTTTTTCTTCTTTTTTCTTTTTTTGGTTTTTGCCTCCATGCACCCTCCAAAATCCTGAACACAAGGCATCAATCAAGGATAAGAAATTGGTCACCACTTTTTGACGGCGGTAGGATCACTGGTCCACCTCAAAAGGGGATAAATATTGTTTCAAGCAAGTTATGAATGGTTCATTGCATGTTGGTTTATATCTGAACCTTTTCAACGTTGAACTAGTAAAATTGACCCAATTTACTTTTTCTATGATCATAACATACGTTATGTTGCCCATGACTCTTAGGAATTTATTTTTCAATGCAACACCGCACATAATACAAGTTTTCCCTCCTCTTGTTTGCCATCAACTTTTCATGACACTTCTCAATAGTGAACTCTACCACTTAGAAGATTCATAAAAATTTAGGTCTAGAATTAATCAATCAATGCAACAATGATTGAGGATGATCGAGGCACCACATGGCGAAGAAACGGGGGTAGTGAATCTCCATCCTTTCCATGTAGCAAGCAAATAAACATCATAGTACAAAGTAAATTCACTTCCGTACCCATATGACACTAAGATAATATTACTGATTCGCTTTTGCAAATAATTTGTGGATTCTTTCTAAATTTACTTGAGATGAAAATGGGAAGTTAATTTCGTTCATAAGAAACATATGTAGAACCAGCTTATACCTATCCCTGGTGCATCGTAGTCTTGCACCCACCATATTGGAGCCGACATTTGGGAGAGAGAAGAAGAATATGCATGTATATAATATATATATATATATATATATATATATATATATTTTCTCTACCTGATTGAAGCGCGTGCGTCAAAGATGCTTTGAACTGTGCTGCCGCTTCATTCATTCCTTGCAGCAAATAAATCTAAGAAATCTTTTACTTTGTTTAATGTTGCATTATCATAAAATTAGTGCATGCAACTTTGATAATCTGTACAAACAAATATGGATAATTGCATGCTGATCTCGGAGTGCTCTAAACTTTGATCATGATCAGTGCAAACAACATTCTATTTCTAATATTCACCTGTCCACTAAAGTAAAATGGCCTTTTTTCTATTTGTGATTGGCAAACACAAAATTGGAGGAACTGGAGAAGTCATCACGGCAACTTTCCAAGAATTAAGTTGATAAGGGCTTGACAGAGTTAAATGTCAATTAAGCCACTTAATAGCTGATGCTTAATGTACTATTGATAGTAAATGCATTGATCATTTCATGCTTGTTTGCAACTCAATATACTAGGCCTTAATCGCTGGTCAATTGAAATGAAAGCATCAATCTGCCACTCCTTATTAATGTTCCTTACTAGCTTTTACATTCTCATGATTTTTGAGATGAAGGGAAGTTTGAAAATTCCTTTTGTGAGGTCATAACTCAATATAATCACATTCAATTTGTCACTTTTTCTTTTTCAATATGGAAGGTACAATTTCCTCTGCTTAAGTCGATGGCTCTCTCCCATATGGACAATTTAAGCAAAATATGGACCGATAGTCCTCAAGAAAATCTCACTTTTGACTATCTGGAGAAAGTGGAGGCCCAAAATTGCAAGAGCCTTGTAAATCTATTTCCATATTGGGTGGCTACAAGTCTAAACCAAGTTAAAGAACTTCGAGTGGAGTCTTGTGGGATGGAGGAAATAGTTGCCGGTGGAGATTACATTGCACATACCAATACTTCTCAAGTTCTTTTCCCAAAACTAACCTCTTTGGTGTTACATCATATGCTACAACTCAAGAGCTTCTGTCCTAACTTGCTCACTTTGAATTGGCCATTAATGGAGGAATTGCGAGTGACTTGCTGTAACAAATTAAACAGGTTGTGCCTTGCCACATCCATGAACAATTGGGCTCAAAGAGATGATCATCGATACCTTTTGGATCGAGAAGCACAATCTTTATTTGAGAGGGTATGATATTAATTCACTTCCTCAGTTTTTATTTTGTTCTTTAAACACTCACTAATCTTATATCCTCTGCATGATCTCGTCATGTTATAATGCTATTGAAAACATGATCTCCCTTGCTTATTAGTTTGTCAAAGGCATTAAGATACTTCTAAAATTTTAAGTATACTTTTTCATTTGTGGACATCATAAGATATTCCATTACCTATAATGTCAACAATGCAATATATACCTAATCTAATCTAATAGTGCTCCTTGTGGAAATCAATGAGAATTGACATGAAGTCCTCTCCATTGTTGACATGTGTTGCACATATAAACTTTTTTTCTTTATTTCGTTTTCTACGAACTCTGAAAAAGTTAATGCAAACAAATTTTTGAAATAATAATTAACATTAGTACCTTGTCTTCTGTATTTTGTAATTTTACCTGTCCACTGCATAGTCATCTTGTTATGTTATCATTGGAAACCTAAAAACCTTATATATGTGTTTGAAGATAACATCGAGATATTTCTTTCATCTTAAGCACACTTTTGGATCTCTAGACCCCATATGATTTAATAATATTTTTTTTTGTAAAGTAAGTTGTATTGATCTTCTAACTAAAACTTTGTACATGGCAAGAAAACTCGGTACCACAAAACTCGCACTTAACACGGCACAGAGCCGTTATGAGTAAGAGGTACCATGGTCTCAAATTGAACCAGAAAATAAAAGGCCTCGACAATGGTCAGCAAAAATATCAAATAGATGGCAATCACATGAAAATAGACTAATTGATTCCGGTTACATAAAATTCCAAGGATGAAAAATTTTGTGAATAGGATAAGATACTTCTAATAGACTGATTGCTTAGCTAGAGGCCTCTTGATTTTAGCTTTAATCTACCAACTTAACCATACTAGCCTCTATTTGACACGTTAAAAGCTTGAGAATGGTATGTAGGGTTTTTGAGATTTAAAAAAATGTAAGAAGATGGCCACCTTCCATGTGGATTATTTGAATTAGCTTTACTTTTTACATCGCCTGATTTAATTTCGAGCCTTTGTTGAATTTACTCATCTTATTGTATATGCAATTTTGCAGGGCTTTCCCAACATAGAGAGACTTTTATTAGTTGAGAAGGATATTCAAATGATAGCGGATGGAAAATTTCCTAATGACATCTTTGGCAAGCCAAAAGCAATAACATTGGCATGCTTTCATGATGAAAATGCCGTCTTTCCACCTAAATCTTTCCTAAAGAGATTTCAGAATCTGCAAAGCCTCGAGATTTTTTGTTGTTCCTTTGAAGATATTTTCCTTGACGAAGAGCTTGTTGACGAGGGGAAACATTTAGTGCTGGAAAGTTTAAGAGAACTTAAGTTAAGCAAGCTATACAATCTAAAACACTTATGGAGAGAAGACTATTTAGTTTCAAAAATTCTGCAGAGCATCAAAACGCTTGAGATTTGGGATTGTCCCAGTTTGACGACATTATTTCCAATTGTGACATCCTTTCAGAATTTGACAAAGTTAGTGGTGAAGAATTCTTCTGGATTGGTAAATCTAGTAATGGTTTCAGCAGTCATGAATTTGGGACATCTCGTTCAGATGACTATAATAGGGTGTGAAAGAATGAAAGAATTAGTGAGAAACGATGAAAAGGGAGAAGAAAAAGTGATTACTTTTGGGAAGTTAGAACAATTAATACTCCAACAACTACCAAGCCTAGAATGCTTCTCGTCCACCACAAGTTGCAGCTTTAGATTTCCATCCTTGCGGTGTATGAAAGTGGAAGAGTGCCCAAAAATGAAGTTCTTTTCTAAGGGTAGGCTACAAACACCACGGCTATATGGCGCGTCACTGTTCGGGTACTATTGGGAACGTCATAGGGACGGTGATGATCTCAATACATTCATACAGAAGTTCTCCACCTGAACAGGGGCACATGATATTAGTAAGATCCAATTAACGTCATTCTCTTCCCTTATTTATTCATATATTTATTTTATTTTTTAGTTGCGCAGTCAGTTTTAAATTTTTCTTAAATCTTTTTAACCTTTCTTCTCACTGATAAGGGACAGGCAGGTGGGGCGAATAGAGAGAGAAAGAAGCATGTGGCGGACACGTGTGAGCTGATTCCCACGCTTTGGGCTCTTTCCAGAATTTTTAGTACTCTGTCTTACGATTCTTCCTTCGGTCTCGCAGGACAGAGGGTTTTTGTTGTGAGAAGCTGAACAGGGCATTCCCTGAACATCATCATGGTTTCCTGGTCGTCGTCGTCGTCGTCGTCGTCGTCGTCGTCTTCGATGCTGGAGAAGAGGACGAAAGTGCGACGTCGGAGATGGCATCGCCGAGTCTGGACAGTCCTCACTTCATCAAAGATCTTGCTCTCCTCCTCCCGCCATTGGATCCGGCAAACTCGTGAGTTCACGCTTCTTCGCCCCTCATTTCTCTGGTCGTCTTCCAGAATGTCTTCTGATATTCGTGTCTTATTGCGCGTAAATTAGCTGAAGTCGCCTTTTTCGGCTAGGGTTCTGTTTCTGAATTCGTTCCGCATTAGAGTCTTAAAAGCACAAGTTCCTTGAACTAGCAATTCATTGCCCCTAAATCTACATCTATCCTGTGCTTCTCTCGTGACTATATCTTTAGCACACTGGCTGATTTGAAAATGCGGAATTGTCTTGATCAGGTGGAAGATACCAGATGTTTTTGTCGAGCTTGAAGTCTTGGGGGATGAATTGCGTTCAGCCAAGTGTCCTTGGCTTTGCATGGCAATGGAATTTGATCAGGGTTGCGAACTTAATGGCGGTTGCTATGCACATTTACACAGAATTTTGGGAGGGACAGAAGTTTGAACTGCTCATCATGAGATTTTCCAGGTGTGGATCTTATTATATTAGCTAATTCTCCCCCCTGACTGTGTTGTTCTCAACTTTGATTTGAATTCTGTACAGAACTCTCCTCCTCGTGAGGCTAAGAGAAACTGTGTTAGGGAAAATTCATTCTCGTTATGTTTATTGCTAGTTCTCTTGTGTATGCACATGTATCTTGTAAATGTCAAGTCAATGGAATCAAGTCGAAGAGGTCATATCGGATTTGGTTGTGCTGAGAATCATATTGGTGTGCATATAGGCCTCAAGAAGCTAGACCATTAGTGAGACTCAGATTTATTGATTTAGGGTTGCTATGTCAGTAGATTTGAGTTTCACATAACAAGAATAGAATACACCTAAAAAGCAAAAGCTCTCTTCATGTATTTTTGTAACTGCTATAGGTAAGCTGGAAGAGCCATACTTGTTCAGCGCTCTTGAGTCAGCCAGCAAACTTAAACCTGACTATCCCTTCTCTGAAATTGTGGTGGTGAATACATCTGAAGAAAAACAATGTGGTAGGATCCTCATGACAATGACAACTCTTGGATTTAGATCACATAGAGTCGCTAGACTATGTAAGCTCTAGTTTAATTGTGCATCGTATCTATAATTTCCGTTGTCATCCCTCACATGCTTTGAAAAGGATCCTTGTACTGTCTTCCTCAGAAATCAGTGGTGGTTTTCTTTTATCCGATGTCAAAATTGCGAAAATTTCTACTTGAGCAGAGAGTTCCTGGTTCATTCCTTGTTAAGAAAAGCCTGCAGACCATGGCTCTCATATGTCAAGACAAATCGTAGTCGTCGAAGCTCATCAGCCACGGACAATTTTTCATTTTCTTGCAGAATAATGCACTTCTAGCCCGCTGTTTGTTAATTGGTGAATTGGAACCTTCCAAGATACTGAATATGTCGCTCAGTGAGTTGAAGGTATTCTATCTTTCAGGTGCTTATATTGTCAAACTGGATGGGTACCATTATTCATGCCAATTTCTCAATTATTGGTAAAAAAGAATTCTAATTCCCACCAATAGTATCATTTAGGCTCCTGGTTGCATCTGGATTGGCCTATAGACTCTAGTTACTTTGTTTTTGTAGAATATATGGTACACTTTTGTTCCTATGTGACGAACTTTATGTGACAATCTGTTGTTTTTAACTCTTCAAATGGGCAAAGTGAGCCAATTATATGAAGTTTTTAGTTTTCCTGAATTGGTTTTTGCACAAATGCAGCTCCAAAAAAAAATGATGAGAATTTTTGGCTCTTGCTTTGACCAATGGCATGATTATAGGAGCTGATATGGAGAAAAATTATCTTGGAATAATTTGATTTTGTTATTTGGATCCTGTATGCATTAGTCAGTAAATCACAAGCAGAGTAATGCATGGGAGTATCAGTTTAACCGTGTCTGTTTCATAATGTTGTGCTTTATTACTTATTTAGATGAGGCCTGCTTGATATCACATGCTTGCTATTTTTCAGAGCTATAGATATAGCGAGATGTTGTTATCTACTATGGAGGAAGTTTGCTCCTGTTGCTTATCCAACTCGCGATGATGAAACTGTTATTTGTGCTTACCTATTTAAGAGTTGTTTGGGGTGGTTTAGGAAATAAGCATTTTTTCTTGGCTGTACCTGTAACTTTGACCTTTTGGAAAAGCTTTGTCTTTATTAAATTTACTATTGGCATTCTCAAAGTTCTGAATTGTGTCTATTATCTTATGATTTTAATTTCATAAGCTAATTACCTACGTCATGGTCGCGGCTGCCATACTGTAGAGGGTGACACTGTTTGTAGTTGCTAATCAATTTGTGAATTTATTAGCATGTTTGTATCTATTATCGGGTGGTGTAATCAAGCTCTTGCTTTTTTATTACCATAATTTTAAAATTTTTCAAACTAGAGAAGTGGACTGCTCACTTGCCCCCTTAAATATCACAGGAGGGGTTGACTGCGGAGGAGACTGCAAGAAAGGAGCCAGAGGAGTCGGGGAGCATATGCCGGTTAATTTTCCATCGTCCCCAAAATTTGTCACTAATGATTCAGTTCTGTTCGGCCATTGTCGCTTATTGATACCTGGTAAGCAGATGACAGATGCCCGTCGCTCTAGATGCTGTGAGTTTAAATCGGCGTGAGAGACATCATCCAGGCTGGACATGGAGATCGTTATCAGGTCTTTTCCTTTTGCTGATAAATAATTATAGCTTTTGTTGGATCAACTAATTATTCTGAGTGGATAAATTTTGTAGTGTATTTCAACGTGAACAATTCAGTATTACAGTTTAATCTCTATGATGGAGATCAATGGCCCCGTTGATGCCACTCATTATACTCATTCCATATTCATGTCACACCTTAATGAGATCTTATTGGTTTGTTGATTTCATAGAGGTGACACATCATGATGTGAACAAATACTGCTGATACATAAGTGTACAATGCGAAGCTGAAGTTGTGCGTTGGCACTAAATGGGCACATCTCTGGACTTCATTATAGGCAAAATCCACCCAACTAGTATAGTCGGCCTGTGTCAGCGCATGGCCAAGGCACTTCCCATGGTCGATAGAGGCATGGATGCAGTAGTTGAACCCCCTTTTCTACTGGGGTGGACCTCAGATCCTGCAGGACGGTGGAGACTGGAGAATGCCTCGGTGTAATTGTCCCCATCTTTCGATACAAAGACGATGGGAATGTTATATGAGGAGGACTGTGATTTTGTGTGTTGTGGACGGGATGGTAGTGTTCACTGTCTTTGGCTCCAGTTGTCTTTTGCTCAGTGCAGAGAGATACCAATGGAGTTGGGTATCAAAAGGGTTCTCAGTCAGTAATTCATTTTAATGCTATTTTTCAACTAATCAATGAGACTCGATGGGGATAGTAAAAATCTTTGTCATTTCCAACTAACCTTATTAGAATCCTGGCTGTATTCCCATTGGATGAGTAGGTTTTTGCTCCTTTATTTAGCCGCTAGATTTGTCAATACATAGTGTATTATACATGTTCGTTGAAGTCCTGGCAAGCCACGCTTTCTCATATCCTTGTATATTAATATGAGAAATTACATATCAGAGTTAACGCTTGCTATCACATGATATGGTCGCTTGTCATGGTAGTCAAGTTTCGGAAATTTATTAGCAACGCTCAACATGAAGTTCTTTCTACTAGGAGTCAAACTAGGTCAAGCTCTCACGAGTATTTCGAACTTGGGTGGATGACCAGTAGTTCGAGCTTGGGTGGATGGTTATTTGAGAACGGCTCGATTGATTTATAGTCAAGCTTTAGCTCGGACCTTCTAGATATCTTGTCAACGTGAAACTTGAGCTCAACGAGTCGGGCAGCTTGGTTTAAAAAAAATAATTGTTATCAAATTAGACATAGAAATCCCTAGCTACACACGTGCGAACCCACCCACCCACAGATATACATATTTGAAATATATAATATTAACCCGACTTTTAATCCTAGTCAAGCTCTAGTATAAAATTAATACTTGATTGGGCTAAAGATGCCTCTTATACGACTTCGTACACAACCAAGTCGGCACATAGATTCAATTATTCTCTCAATTCTCTCTCTCTCTCTCTCTCTCTCTCTCTCTCTCTCTCTGCAAAGTCACATTTTCATCTACCAACATCTTCGATCATCCCATTTTTTTTAAGAATAAGAGTATTCACATATTCATTCCATTTCTTGTGGAAATTTTGTCGCCAACGACCGTTAAGGGATTTTGCATTTATTGATAATTCAAGTTAATTACTTTATCTCAGCATTATAAACTTTATTCTGATCATATTATTGATTGTTCATTAATTTGTTTTACTTAATCACTATATTCAATATGAGTGAAATATTAGCAGCCACATACATTAACGTCTCTGTGCACACAAAGATATTAAATTAAAAATAACGGATATAGCCATGCAGACTATGTTGCACTTGATGCTACTGTAAAAATATTCTTTGGAATAATAGTATCAGTCAAATATACAATTCAAAATATTAAAAATTTCCCGAATGCCAATAGATGATTAAAACATTTTTAAGTGTGTCGATGGACTCTATTTGGATACACTGAATGTTGATTGGTATTGTATAGATCACTTTTCAAGTTCATTGAAATTGTCTTCCTTTTCCTTTTAGCAGTCCTAGCACACACGTTTTTATTTGATATTTCTTAAAGAGGCAACACCCGCAACGATCATCAACGATATGAAATCTTTGTTATCATTATGAGTTGTAGCTCCAATCCAATATTAATTTATCTCATTTTTCTTAGTGAATCAGCCTAGGTATAAATTTTTCTTTTTAATAGATTTTTGAAATCGTAGGCAACTCTTAATTTTTATCAAATTAGTATTTTCATTCATTTGTAAATTATGTTCTATCCAAAGTATGCTTTATTCTGATAATTTCTTCAAGATGCGTCGAAATCCATATAATACTAAAACTCCTTGAAAAGCTAAACTTACTATAATTCTTAATTCAAAGTTTATTCTCACCAATGTAGAGAGATATTGATTATCTTCATCAATTATAAAGTAATAGGAATTACTTTTTTATAATACACTTACTCGTCTCTAGATAATGTAGAATATTAAAGCAATGTACCTTCAAATTTGATTTACTTACAAGTTGACATGTAAGTTTTAAATATGAATTTTCAAAAGCTATCTCATTGGAGTAATCTATGAGTTCATTATCCAGCAAACTCCATTTAAAATATTTTGACGATCTTCTTACAATCTTATTCATTTATTTTATAATCTTACTGGTAACTTTTAGAATCTTAAAAATAAAAATGACAAAATAATCGTTATTTCCCATAAGCATCGAAATTGCGCATATACCAGGTGACAACGATGGACTCTCTTTTTTCTTTTTTCCTTTGCTTTCTTAAGGCAAATGGGCACTTCTCAAAAAGCGACATGTGAATTGCTCATGATTCCTGCTCACTGCAATCTATGCACGGATCCTTTCATAGTACTCCAATTGAAGAAGCGCTCGTGCTGAAGAGTATTATGAACGGGGTTGTCTTCGAAACAGAGTCTCGGTTCGTCATTTCATCAAACGCCTTCCTTGCCAACTTGACTCCTCCGCTACATTGGGACCGGAACAGAAATCAACAGACAAATCTGGAACTAGTCAAAATTAATTGTAGAGCTCAATCCGAGACAAAACGACCTGATTGTTAGTTGATAAATTCGACATTTCCCGATTGTCGTGAGGAACCGGCTCTACGTGGAGATTTCTTTAGGCGTATCTTCCTCTCTGTTTGTCCCTTGAAAATCCTCTCACCCTCTGTTTCTCTCTCGCGCAATTCACCGAACACCTTCTGCTCAGAGGATGCAGTACATTCCATGACCAGGAAACTCCATGGTCAAAGCTCGACCGTCGTGGTGGCTAAACAATGAATGACGATCCTCTGGGAGATAGACGATGCGATGAATCGCTAGTGGTGCTCCATTTGCAGCTGCACTGAATCATCATCTAGAGATAAGTCCCTTGCATTCAACCGGAGCTATCTCTCTCCATTTCTTCTTCGAACAATCCTCATTTTCTCCCTTTCCGATTGAACTTTCGAGTCAACTCCGATTCATTCCAAATATGTTCGCTTATTTTTTGCTTTGCTCCGTTCTCTTCCACTTTGTCGGCGCCTTTAGGATCCACTGTCGTCACTTGCTCCTTCGCGCTTAAACGAGATGCCACTAGCATTCGCAAGAGCTTATCCGACTACCAAGTTCAGGGTGGATCATCTGGATATCGATCCGTCAATTCGAACGATAAGATTTTTCGGTTTCACTCTCCGCTCTCCCACCAGTCTGGCACCATTTCATCAAATGAAGCAATCTGAGGCCAATCTAGTCGTCGTCGGAGACGATAGGCGAAGCGTGAAGATCGACGGCGAGCTTGAAGACTCACAGAAAAGATGGAATTCGTCAAGAGCAACAATTCCAAACCATGACATATTTATCATATTTCTTTCTCCACATCAAAATCTCAAATTTATACATTTTTGTGACATTTATTTTTCCATCCAAGATTCTATTTGATAATTTTTCCAGTCAAAATATATCGTTTTCATTTCACTTGTCATATAAACACGGTTTGCCTTCCATCGTCTACGTGGATAGATTTTTGACGATACTTATTATGAAAGATAAATGCGTGGCAGATGTACATATCTGAAATAAAAATTATGATAAATATATTACAGTGAACATAACTTTGAAAGTTTCTTCCCCCTTTTATTTCTCAGCTCCATCATTAATCGATCAACATTTACGGCCAAGAATACATCGGTCTCTCTTGAGAAGCAAGTCCACCCGTTTGCCATCTACCGGTCACCGTCAAGTCGCCACTAGGTTCCCGTGTCCTTATCCCTCCTAGATTTCCCCGGCATGGAGGTCGATTTGAGATAGTATTTTCCTAGTCCATGCAGGAGGAGGATTACTTTATTGATACATGATTGGATGAGATGATCGTGTGGCCGGGGCTTGCAATGTCGTGCTTAGCCATTTTCAATCAAAATTAGTTCACGTTGAGGTTTCGAGTCTCGGGTAGGACACATGAAAAGGATACGGACAAGATCATCCCTTGAATCCTGCTCAATCTTGATTCATTCAGCCTCCTGTCGTTGTTGCTCATGTAAGATTAACATTGGTTAAGGGTTAATTGTTCCTGTCCCTACTACTATTAGGAGGGCAGTTTCGTCTCTAGATTGCTCGTATGTTTAATTCGTGGTGAGTTTACTGTCCACAGTCTCTAGATTTCTCGCAACCTCAACTCCCTAAGAATTTAATTTCCACGAGTCTTTCAATTTGAGAATTTCTATTTGATGTTCCTCTAATTGGGAAATTAACCCAATGTCCTTTCCGGCAAATGGCGTTCAACGACGAACGGCGTTGGAAATGATGGGATTCCATGGTTTCGTTTATCTTCGGCTAGGATTGAGCCATGCAATGTCCTTGGTCACGTGCTGGGAATGATGAGAGAACTAAATTACAGAGAGCAATACTCTCACAACCCCAAAATTTCATTATTTTCTTTTTCTTTTCTTCTCTAAAAACCATGCCTTCCTCGATGACTTTCTCTCTCTGTGCCAACAAAAAAAAATCTCACCTCCAAATGGAGAATTACCAAAAAAATCTTCAACTTATTATAATTATACCGATTCAGTTTTAAACTTCTTATTATTATTTTAGCTAAGTAAGTCATAAATCGTTTGTACTTGTACCAATTCATCTAGCATGGCCAGAATTCACTGATATAATTGTCGATCATCTTTCATGTAGTGGCCAACGCTTACATGGGCAAATAGTTGCAACTCAACCTCGCTGGGCCTCGCCTCTAGCTGGTGACTGACTAGAGGAAGAAGGACAAAATATAATAAAAATAAAGAAATGCAAATTCGAAAAAAAGTAGTAAGATATTATGGAAAATTATCAACTTTAGTACTAATCATGCTACCCAAGACAATTGATGTCATATCGGTAATTTTTGGCAAAAAATGACAAAATGGATTGAATTAATGGGGACGCAAAAAGTTTAGGACGCAAGTGGCAAAAGAAAAAAGAGATTTAGTACTAAATTAACATAATCGTAATAAATTAATGACCTTTTTTTTATAATTTTCCCTATTGTCCACCCATGTGAATTGGGCCACGAACCAGAAAAGTTCCCTTTTTAACACCCTCATTTACTATTTCATTTTCTAAAAGTTTTATTTTTTAATTAGTTTATTACTTATTCATTATTTGTTCTTTTTTCTCTTTTTTTTCTCTTTTCTTTTTTTTTTCCTTTTACAAGGTCGGACCCTTGAATTGTCGAAAAAAATTCAAGTGTAGACAACATACGTGATAATACTGAAGTTAGTGCCATTCGAAGCTTGATACTTTCATGAATGGGTTGTTTAACTAGTGCCCTTCTGCTTGCGGACTCATCTCATAACTCTGATATTTGGGGCTCAAGCTCTACGGTTTTTTTAAAAAGGAGGAGTATCAGAGAAAGCTTCTCTAGCTAACATGAGAGCATGAACAAAATCACAACATAGGGCTTCGCTTCTTAGCTAGGAGAGGGTCTGCCGGCAAGTCCAAATTGAAGATTTATAGTGTGGGGACGATGCTATGATAAATTAGAGTTTTTTTTTTTCGCACAATGAATCTTATCAATCTTCTCTTTCCGGTGGCATTGATTGCAAGGTGCCAGTGAGGTTGGCTTTTAATGGGTTTGTTTTCGATGAATATTGTGAATCCTACTATGAGAATTGGTAATTGTTTTTTATGCTTGATGATCTATTGCTTCCGCCAAAGACCTAATACAAAGATAACCTGATGTTTTATAGGAAAATAATTGTGGATTTATCCAAATGGTACGATCCTGAAAGTCTCATTTTATAAGAAAGAAGTTATATCAATGTTGATGACTTAACAGGTAAAGTCGAATGAGAAAGTTCGATTGATAGAGGCTAGAAAGAGAATGTGATTTTTTGAGAGAATAACAAATCTTGAGGAGAATATTCAAAAGAAAATCTTAAAGAGCAAAATTTAGCAGGAGGTCTTGCTTTTATGGAATGATCACGTGATTAGGTTAAGTTGGATTTGTCAAAGAGAGAAGCAAAAGGAGAGGTCATTATTTGAATGATAATTTTACTTATGATGTGTTAAAAGAAAAATAAATAGTTGTTTCATAATCACTAAATACTCGGATCACTTATGATGGGTTAAAAGAAAAATAAATAGTTATTTCATAATCACTAAATACTTAGAATATCTTTCCCAACTTAGAGTAATTGCGATCGTAACCGGTAGGGTATAACCATATAATTGAGACACTCCAAATATGATCAATTAATTTTCTATTTAATAAATTAGATAACCTTTTTTTAACGTACAGAAAAGTAAACTTCTAGCTTACTTGAATCTTTTAAGTCAACACTAATTAAGTGCACTAGGGCACTCAAGGGGGGAAACGGTAATTGGGCGTGTGGGTTTTAAAGAAGGTTTTTGTGTAGACTGTTCATTGGTTAGATGGTGCTTTGCAGCTTTGCTCTAGGATTGGCAAACGGGTTGGCTCGGCCCGAGCACGACACGGTTAATGGCCATTGGTTGGCCCAATATATTTCAAAATGGCCTGAAGGACCAGGCCGTTGGAGCAAAAGAATTTTTTTTTTGTTTTCTAAATTCCCGCACGAATACCCATAAAACATGAAAAAGTTTAATCTAAATGCATTCATTTATCATCTTAGCTACTAAATAATTTATTTCAGAAAATAGTTTCATATAGCTATCACATTAAGTTATATGATTGGGACAAATCGTATTATCAAGGCATACACATAATTGAATGGAACAAATAGATTGAATTGCTATAACTAATCCATGAAATGCATGCTATCTCAACGTAAATTTGGATACACTACATTTGCGAGTCCAAGTACTTGATACAATGCTATGATAATATTCTGATTATGTGAATATGCTACATTACTTTAACTTCGTCTGAAAGCACGTGAAAATTTTCATATAATTAGCCATATCAGTTACACCAAATATTTAATAAGATCCGTATGATTTCAAATTTAATAGTACATACTTCTTTTATGTTTTTAGCTCATCCAAGGATAATTGGCAAAGTATGTTAAACTATAAATATATATCTGCCAAATGAAAACCAGCCTAAAGTTACCCATGTAGCAACTTTCACGTGTTGCGGTCTTTTCATTTCCCTGCAGTGTTTGATACTCTCAAGCATTTTTGGTTCAGTCAACACGCAATCTATTTGTCCCTCTTTCCAAATGGTAATGACATGAATATCTTCTTCGGATTCCCACTGACAAAAGCTTTGTCCTTGTTAAATAAGGACATGCACGGCTGCTCGGGTTCACAAGATGCAATAATTTGATTAGATGGGTCATTGGAAAAAACGGACATGCGCTTTGCTCAGGTCTTGAAGATGCAATAATTTTGATTCTGCGTTAGATAAATAGGTTGTCCCCACTTCCCCTCTAGTGCGCATTCAATATAGATGTGGCTGGGTCTAGTACTACCTTATTCATTGCTAATTTGAGTATTTAGCCACTCGACCAATCAATGATGATGTTTATTAAAGAACAAAAAACATCATTTCATTTAATTTTAGCTCACATCACATCATTGCTCTCACATAGTCATGATTAGATTAATATGCCAAACAAATTAAGCAAAACTCGACCGAGAGGATTTAATTACACATTTTATCGAAGAGTTGGAACTAAACTGGTTCTCTAAAGGCTTAGGAGCCAATTATCTTCTGCACGATAAAGTTTAAAAGAGATTGTGCAATTTCCTAGCAATACTAGAACACCGGTACCTTTAGCTTTGACAAAAATAGAAGATTCTTGTGTAGGTCAATTTATATTTAAAAGCTCATAAATACCCAGAAAATTGATAAATTTAATCTAAATGTATTCCTTTATCATCTGAGCTACTAAATAATTTCTGAACATTTTTTAGAAAATAGTTTCATAATTATATGATATTCGACAAATCATATTATCGATGTATACACATAATTGAGTGGAACAAATAAACTGAATTTGCGTAACTCATCCATGAAATTAGTGCTAACTCAACATATATTTGGATATACTTCATTTGTGAGTCTAAGTACTTGATATGATACTATAAAAAATTCTGATTATGTGAATGTGCTAGGTTACTTTAACTTCGTTTGGAAGCACATGGAATTTATCATATAATTAGCCATATTAGTTACACCAAATGTTTAATAAGATCCGTATAATTTCAAATCTTAATATAATGTACTTCCTTTATATCTTTAGCTCACCAAATGCATGCGTGTTAAATATATATAGGACATGGAAGGCTTCTTCTGGTTATGTACCCCATTGCACTCTAGGAGCGTGTATTGTGACATTTGACTTCGGATTGCAGGTTGAGATTGATGACTTTCATTATATCTCGCGCCTGTGGCTTCATATCATTTAGCCTGCCTCAGAGTCTAAAAGCACAAGATAAGAATTTGAGTTGACTTTGCTGAATTGAATCACTAGTTTGATAAAATCTGAGCTGCGCTTGAAAGAATTGAACAGCTGAAGTTAAAAATTTTGTATTCCATCCATGCTCGGGTCATCCACATTGTTGCTTTTTACCCAGCGCGGTCTTCGTGGCTGAAATTCATGGTTTCAACTATAGATAGGACAAGGAAGGCTTTTCCTGGTTATGTACCCTATTGCACTCTAGGAGCATATTTTTTTACATTTGTTGGAGGTTGAGATTGTTGACTTTCAGTATATGGTTTATTGTTAATTAAAACTCGACTAGCAACTGCTTCCTTGTATTCACGCCCGTGTGTGTGATTATATTCTCTCGTAAATTTATGCTTATGCTTTGGTCTTTCTTCACCATAAGTTGATTTTCAACCGTGTAAATAGGGAGACTGCTTCTGTTCAATTCATCAGGCAATGTAATCAGGAAAACAAGGAAATTGCGACTCTCAGGTATTCAGACAGGTTGTGGATGGTGAAGCTCAGAAGTCATGGACTTGATTAGGGGGCATTTTTGTCTCATGGTCGACCCATATTTGCAAGAGAAGCATGTACAGAATGTTTGTGTGTTTGAGCTCACCGATAGGGAGGATGTGTGTTCAGAGCCTATGTTTCCAAGACTGTTGGTAAGGTACCTCAGTTCACGCAGTTATATATCTCCTAGTCTTGGTGGATCAATGAAGTGTGCTTCTTCCATTGCCGTTGTGTTTCTGAGGTTCACAATAATTCAGATGCGCACTCATTAATGCCACATCCCCAAATCTAAATGTGCAGAAAAGGATGTGCTTCAAGATTAGAGTGAAATTTAAAACTTGAAACGCTCGTCATGAGAATTCAGAGGTGTGACTTGTTGGTTTCTAAGTTATGGTTTCGTGTACAACATGACATTCTTTACTTGGTCTCTCTTAAAATTTGTGAAATTCTCGTAATAAGCTTTTCCGTATATTGATTGGGTGGCATTACGGTTTAGGAGGTTCTAAGTGTAGTTAATTAGTTTATTTCTGATGTGAAGAACATGTAGACGTCAGTACCATGATCACAGGTACTGATTTGTGGATTTTTGTAACTCAATACAGGATTGACAGCGGTACCTTTGAGAATTCACCTTTTTCTTTTGTGCAGGTCGAATCAAATGGTCTAAATGTCAATTAGCCCCCCTGAGCAGGTTTTGCATGGTTCCACGTGTCTGTGGCGTCCCATTGCTCTTGAAAAAACTCTAAAATTGGAATCGGAGTATCTACTTTTGAAATTGCTGATGTGGCTACTCTTCTTAAGAATTAAGTGTGGTAAGGCCCTATGTCCTTTCATCACTGGCATATCTCGACCGTGATGCCATCTACCTCTTGCCTTAAGTCCACTGTTTTCTTAAGTTATTTTGGTTATTCATTGGAATCACATGAGATGTAATTTTCCTTGAACAGTTTATGGCTATATGGGGCAGTTTTGATTTTGAAATTTCATTTGTTTCTAATTTATGGATTCATATAATTACCAATTCTAGAATAAAAGATCGT
This sequence comes from Melaleuca alternifolia, assembly GCA_019926035.1. NCBI lineage: Eukaryota > Viridiplantae > Streptophyta > Magnoliopsida > Myrtales > Myrtaceae > Melaleuca > Melaleuca alternifolia. The sequence continues at coordinate 281,768 of JAGKPW010000032.1, read as the reverse complement.
ATTTTTTTCACTAATCAAGTGTAAAGAAGATAACTATTATTCATAGACTAAGAGGATGTGGTAGAGATGGTTAGTGTCAGCAACTCCTGAAGTTTTACCATGAGATTTCGAAAATAGTGTGCACTATTATAGAGTCTATGAGCACTATATCATTTTGACTTGAAATTGCAGTCTGGGTTTGAGAGCTTCTATTAGCCAGTTAAGATTGTTAATTGAAATTCCCCAAACAAGCAAATACTAGCATATATTTACATATGGTTTCCGTTTTCTCTTTATTTTTTGCATGTATTTATTCTTTTCCTCATCATATATTGGTTCAGAACTGCTTAAGTTGGCAAAGTGGTCTTTGAGAATTCATAAAGAGATGCAATGAGAAGAACCAGCAAATGGCCACTCTTAGGTATTTGGACAAATCATGGCTGGTGCAGCTCAAAGACTCATGAACACTTTTGTCCAGTAAACATCTCTGGTGGTTGGCCCACGTTTGTGAGAGAAGCTTGTCTGCATGAAGGGGATGTCTGCGTGTTTGAGCTCATTGATAGGTATGATTTTGTGGTCAAAGTCTCCTTCACCAGTAGTGCAAGTAAGGACATCATTTAGGTTGACCGATATGAGCATTGGAAGTGTCACTTGAGGCTGCATAGTACTAAAGCAATTCATGTCTCCTTTATTTAGTGGCGATGAATCAATTGAAAGTGCACTTAGGGTGAGTTTGGTTCGGCTTTGGGGTAAAGCCATTGGGAAAATGCAAACGCCTTTAGCTTAAAGTGGTTTGGTGAAATGCAAATACCGTTTGGTAAATTATAACTGAAAACTGCCTTGAGATGCAACTTTGAGAAAATGCTATTTGGTAAACATATATTTAGAAAGTGCTTTGCTGTAACTAATTTTAAATTTTTTTAAATTTTAATTTGTTTGGAATTGAAGAGAAAATATTATTTTCACATTTTAAATAATGCAAAAGAGACATATTAACAAATTTATAAATAAAAAATTCACATTAATTAATATCTTTTTAATTAAAGAAAAAAATCATTTCATTATAATAAATATGAGTTCTTTAATTTTATTTCCATGTAGTCACATTCTATATATGATTATTTTTTAATATTTTTGAAAAAAATTTATTAAAGGAAAGTATTGGAAATTTTTTTTTCCATTTTCCCTCTTCTTTGCGCGTGGGCTTGGCTCGGCCCATCTCCCTCCAGCCATGTGAGCAGCCCAGCCCGCCTCCATCATCTTCTTCCTCCTGTACGCGTGAGAAACCCTAGCCGCCCACGCAGTCAACGCGAGATGGAGGTGGAGCAGGGGACAACCGAGAGGGATAGAGAGGAACGATCGAGACTTAACGGAGCAAAGGACGGGCGAGAGGGAGAGGGACGGACGACCGAGACTCGGCGGTGCAGGGGACGACCGAGAGGGAGATGGAGGCGAGAGGGAGCGGGAGGCGGAGCAACCGAGACAAAGAGCTGGGACGATCGAGGGAGGAGGGAAAGCAGGAGGAGCAGCCGAGCTGGGAGAGGGAGGCGGAGCAGCCGAGAGGAAGCGGGACGGCGAGCTCTGGGGCGGTGAGATCTGGGGCCAGCGAGCTGTGGGTGAGATTTGCGGGCTGCGAGCGAGCTGTGGCCGAGATAGCTCGCCGAGAGAGAGGTGCAGAGCTCGGCGAGACAACTCACCGAGAGAGAGCTGGGGGCAGCGAGCTGTGTGCAAGGGAGAGAGGAACCGAGAAGCGTCGAGAGGGAGAGGGAGGTGGAGGAGAAGGAGCTGCGCAGAGAGTGTGGAGGAGAAGAAAGAGAAAAAAAGGCCCTTTAGGTTTCCCCAAGGGTGAAAGTGGAATATTGATAAAAAATGAGGTCAAAATAGTCAGAACGGGTCATTTTCATTAAACCCCCAACTTGTATGCCGAAAATGCAATTTCGGAATGCTCCTTCGGAGCTGCTTTGGCCTAAAGGCCCTTGGGGCCCTTTGGGGATGCAATTGCATCTGCTCAAAGTTGTCCAAAATGCTGAGCCAAACAGCTTTGCATTTGACTAAAGGCCTTTAGAGCCCCAAAGCCCATTTGGAATGTTGAACCAAACGGGGCCTTACTTTTTGTCTTTGCCTCTCCTTTTTCACCTAGTTGGAGTCTTATCAGAATCATGTTTTCCTTTTGGACAGGTCAGAATAAACAGTCTAAATTTCCAGGGAGCTGTCCTGAGCAGCTTTACCGTGGTTCCAATTGCTCAAGGCCTCTCGATGCCTTTGAGAAAAGTAGAGAGGAGTATCCCTTTTACCAAATGGTGACTACTTGGTAGTTTCTCTGGCTGCCTAGGGTTGGGAAGAAGAGGTGACACAAGATGTCCAGCTTAAGCCATAACTACTGCCACAGGCCTAGGCTTAGGATGACTGAGCTCACTGCAACACTAGAGTTGGATATTGCTCCCTTGAAACTATCGGTTCACGAGGGTTATCATTGCAAGCTGGTTCAAACTTGCGTTGAGAAGGGAAGGTAGTTTCACTGTAGACCTTAAAAATTAGTCCAATTACCTTGTCGGGATGAAAAGAAGATTACTTGCTTTATTTTTACATACATCCATCTCGGACCTTGGGTGCAGCTTTTTATGTTTGTTCGATGCCATGTCGCAATGCAAGTGGTGATTGAGAAATTTACCAGATTCATGCATGTATCTATGTTGATTACATATACTTGTTGTAGAGTCTAAGAGCGTAGGATTGTGATATTTTGATTTCAGATTGCTAGTTGTAATTAAAGACTTTCTCACGAAGCCATTTAGACTGCTAATATGGAATCGGGAAACTATATCCAATACTAGCATAAATGTATGTCTTGTTTGCATTCTCTCCTTAGTGTAGCTTACATTCCCATGTCATTATCATATATCGGCTGGTAGAATGTCTTCATGGGCAGAGCGTTCCTTGTGAATGCATAGAAGACATGCTGGCATAAAGAACAGCATATTGCAACACTTTGGTATTAGGACTCATCGTGGCCGGTGACCATCAGTACCTATAGAAACTAATGGTGTAGCGGACTTCTCTATTGCTTGGTCCAAGTTTGATGGCGAACCTTGTCATGAGTGAAGTGGATGTATTCATGTTTGTGCTCATTGATTGGGACGTCGATTAGGTTGAATTGGAATGGTCACTCGAGACCACAGAATAGTTAAAAGCAATTCATGCCCCTACTCTGTTGTGATGAACCAGATGAAAGTTCGCTTATATTTATAGCTGCGCCCCTTTTGTGAGCCAGTTACGATATTGCCATTTCTAGGCCTAGCCACTGGTTATATTTGATTAAAGTGCTTATATACATAAATTTTCCTTGTAAAACCCCAAAGGACGAATTTTTCTTGAGAAAATGGGGAAGATTCTGAAGACACCGTTGACCATGAAGATTCAGAGGGTTCCTCGCCGTGTTGGAAACCGAGGACTGAATTGCGTTTGACTTTCTTATCAGCCTTCCAAAGGTGATTAATTCCCTTCCAATTTGTGAGTTTCATAGTAAATAAATTGCACGCTAACTGACGCGACCTTTCAAATAGACATGCTTGGAACCAAAAGGGCTGAGGTTCGAACCCTAAAGAGCAACAGATGTTCCGAATTGCTCCTTTGGAAGTGTGACTGGTGGTATAAGTCGTACACATGGACATGACATGTTTTCCAAAATATTACCAAAAAGTTACTAACTTGTTGCCAATTCAATCATAATTGTTTTTTTGACTAAGCTTAAGATTTTGACATTTTTCCCAATTTAATCTATCTAGTCAAACTTAATCGAAAATCGCTAACACGAACATATGTCGTTTTACGCGGTATTACCAACGCTGACGTAGGCAATCTTTGATAATATTTTAATATTTTTTTGTACTTTTTCTTTTTTTTCTTTTTCTATTCTCTTTTTTCTTTTCCCTTCTCTTCCCCCTTTCTTCTAGCAAATCGCTGGGTTCCACAACTGGTCAAAGTTCAGAGTTGCAATGCCCTTCCCTGTGGCTAGACTCCAAAACCAAAAAACAAAAGAAAGAAAGAAAGAAAAATAAGCAAAGGGAAGGGGGAAAAGAGAACAAAAACCACAAAATTTTTTTAAAATATCAACGTAAGCAAATTTTAGCTAAAATTAACAAGACTTATGACTTAATTAACAAAATTAAAAAATCTAAGATTGAATTGACAAAAGTATAATAGATTTATGACTTTCTGGACAATTTTTCCTAATTGGGTCGTTCTCTTGTTTAATTTGAATTCCACGCACAAACTCTCCACATTGTTAGGCTAAGATAGACCATGTGAAAGCTACTTCAACCTCGTTTTATCTGTCACTAGCTCGGCCATGTGCACATATGTATGCATTGGGGGATTTCATAAATGTCAAGCCAATGAAAACAAACTGAACTGCTCATATTGTATTTGGTTGTGCTCAAAATAACATTGGAATGACTCGATATGACATGAGTTTCACATAACAGCACATACCTAGAAAGCGAAAGAGCCAACTAAGCTCAAAGCTCTTGAAACAGCTAACGAATTCAAACTTGAGTATTCTATCTCGTAAATTGCAGTGACGTCAAATATCTGAAGAAAGCAATGTCGTAAGATTCTCATGATGATGTTGACTCTTGGATTTAAAATCACATAATCGAAGATTAGTAAATGAAACACATAATCAAGGCAGTGAAAATAAGTAAATATGGAAAGTAAAGTCTGAGAATTTAAACCTCAATTCAATGTCGGGCAAAGAATATACATAACCTTGTTATTAAGCTTCGGGAGAGGAACTCTACGAGTCAAATAAAAAAAATTAAAATCACGTCTAAATGAAGACATACATAGAAGTGAATCATTTTTTTATTTATCTATTTTATCTAAGAAAAGCACGATGTAAAATTTCAATTTATTTTCAAGATTCAAGAAATATGACCGCCTAATACCGAAGAACATGAACCGAATGAAAATCAAATAACTTAAATGTAGCCGCCTAACTAAGACTTGCATATTTCTACGTTTTTTTTAATTGTTTAAATTTTTAGTTGGCGTAAACAAGATAGGAGAATTTATCCGGAAACAAATGTACCCAAAAAAAAACCAGTCCAGCCATTTGACTCCTTCAACAAGTCATCCAAGTCAGAGATAAGAAATGAAAACCCTCTGCATCAGAAAAGTCATCGGAAGAGGACTGAAATCCATTCCAAGACATTTCCAGAAATTATCCAACTCTTGTGCGCACGCATCAGGAGACTGAGAACGAGAACAACACGCAAGGAAGATCCATAACGACAGGTTTGGGGGGCTATGGCGACTCTTCACAGGTTGCATGAATGCAAAGATCAATGGCGATCTAACGCTCCATTCTTTGCACGCAACCTAACGCACACATTGAAATCTCATACTCCTTCGCAACATAAGACACATTCGAAGCTCGATTCTGTTCATGCGGAACGCTTAACTCGTGCCAGAGAGATCAGCAAGCCACGAGACAGCAATTTTCATGTCAAACGTCGAGCACACGAATGATGAGATTCATAACACCGGTTAAATTTGAGCGTCATATTCCAACAAATTCGGCCACAATAAGGGTTCAATAATTCGAGACCAAATTTAATTTATGTAATATGATTTTCGGTTCAAGCATTGAAAAGAAGTGCATAATGATCTAGTTCGAGCATTTCATCAAACATGTGATATGCATTTCGATCAAGGAGCTTATTTGCAGATACGAAGCAAAGATTCACGAGAAAAATATTACAATAGAGCTTCAATCGCAACCGGTTTACTTACAATATTAGCCGGCGCTCACGGGCTCTGTTTCGTTCATAAGTGGCAGAAACAGAGTGTGTGGAATATTCCTTGACGATAGTGAGTTTTTTACCTCGGTCGGTGATCAGATCAGATTCAAAGTTCCTGGAAGGGTCGACGTCGACGATCGGAGCAGGCGAAGGGGGAAAGACCGAGGTTCATGCACTTTCGGTTGTCCGGACCAGCAAACAGAACAGAACGACAGGAGGCCTCGCGGCAGCGAAACCGACGATGGTGGAGCGGCTATGACAGTTTCTGGAGGACGATGGATAAGGAGAAACGATGAAGGAGCCTCCAGAACTCCCGAGAAAGAGAATTTCTTCGAGAGCTTCAGCGTACGCGTTCGATTTGGTTATTGCTGAGCCTGCGGTGACCATCAATGGTGGTTCGACGGTGGCTGCCAGTGATTGTATACGGCGGACAGTGGATTCTGACGCCGATTAGCGGTGAAGAAGCTTCTGGAACTTGGCTGATCGAGAGAGGAATTTTCGCGTGTCATTCAACTTCGAACAGTCAGAAAAACGAAAGAGAAAGCCCTCTCTCTGGTGAGCTGTGGATCTTCACAAACACAACACTAATGAGGATCTTCACGTAGCATTGTTCGTAGCAGATGATCTCCGTTCCTCCATAGTAATACTTTGCATGTGATTATTGACTCAATTGGACCAGGAGTTTCGTACTCTAATGACAGAAGGGCCTAAAGTTCATAAACTGTGTAATTTTCTCAATAATAATGAAATAAACCACTTAATAAGAAATAATAAATCCGATTGGCCTTATCATTTGTGGATTTTCCTTTGGATTATACTAGCGAAGGAGCACACATGTCTGCGTAAATGCAAAACAAGAGCTGAAATGTGTGTGAAGTGGGGTAAATAGTTAAAGAGACAAATTTCTCAAAGTGATTATAACATACAATTCAAATGCGGATGCATAAGGCACCATTGATTTGAGATTGGTGTATGGTGTTTGCTCTGTTTTTCAGTATATTTATGCAACTAGTTGACAATTGTCTTGATTTTTCTTGAAATATGAATCACATCATGGAAAACATTGCTGTCTGAAAAGGAAGGATGTAAAATAAGACATGCCAAGGGTACCATATTCTTTCAAAAACAACAGCATTCATAAATCAATTGCAAACACACACGACCCCCCTTTTCAATCATACCACAAACTATAAATAAGTTTGGCAATTAACTAATAATGTATCCTGCCTCGACCATGTGCAACGTGCCCAATTCAATCTAATATCGACATAGAGCAAGTATGCTGTGAAATGGCAGCCACATTGTTGGTAAGCCTATAGCAACACCACATCTGACTAATTTATCTCTTCTTTTGGCGATACCTGTAAATATATGCATTTAATAAGTAGCGGAAAATCCTTACCTAATCACGCGACATGAGAAGCTTCTCATCATGCAAGTCGGAATACAATAAACAACTTGAGCATTTTTTGTCAATCAAGATGTTTTATCTATATTTCGTGGTGATTAATTTATAATGCAATAACTACACCTACACAAGAACACTAAAGTTTGTGCAGTGGAAGCTCGATACTTTTATATGTTGGTTTTTTAACAAGAGCATTATGCATCAATTAGCAAATTCCTCGGAAATACTTCCCACAAAACAAAAAATAAAAACGAGGACTGAAAGAAAAAGTTGTTCCCCTTCTAAAAATTAGTCGAATTTTGGAGCCTAAGAATCCAAATTACATTCTATATTGGCATTACCGACAAAAAGTTGTTAAATCGGAACTTCCCCTACTCCTTGCAGACTCATCTCTAATTTTGATACACGTTAAGCGGTTTGAATTTTATGATTCTCATTTTGGGTCTTTAAGATCGACACGAGAGCTTGAGCTAAATCATGAGATGAGGCTTCACTTCTAAGCTAGAAGAGAGCCTGCGAGCAAGTCCAAAGTGAACATTGTGTAGGGATGACACTTTGAGTGGGGGGCTTTTTTTATCGAGAAGCCCTATATCCGAAATGTATAGGCCCTGCCTATATCCGAAATTGTTCTATGCACGTTGTTTCGATTGATTGAGTACAAATTGATTCTTCGCTTTTTCTTATAAGAAAGAATTTTATCGATCTTGCATTCTGATGGCTGGTAGAGACTGAAGGTGTCTGTGAGGTTTGTTTATTAATGGGTTTGTCTTCGAAGCATTTTGTGAATTCTGCTGTGAGTAGTTGCTTTCCATGCTTGGTTGTGTACTGACTCCAGCAAAGACCTATTGTAGAGATAACTTAATGTTTTATAGGATCATGATTGTGGATTTATTCAAATGGCATGATCATGATACTGAAAGTTTAATTCACAGAAAAGAAGTTAATATTGATATTGATGGCTCAAAAGGTTAAGTTGAAGGAGAAGGTGCCGACTAATAGAGAAGAGAGTGAATTTTTGAGAGAATAACAAATATCAAAGAGAAAAGTTGGAAGAACAAATTTTGAACAGAAAATATTTAGAGGGAGATCTTGCTTCTTGTCAACTGAATCAGAGACGGAACAACTACATGATTGGATCTTGTTGAAGATATCAAAGAGAGAAGCAAAGGAGAGGACTCATGTTGAAATGATAATTTTTGTTGAAAGTAAAAAGAAAAAATCGTTTGACAATCACTAAATATTTGGAACTCCTTTCCAAACATTGAATTGCGATAATAATTGGGAGGCCAAAACCATACCAATGAGAAACTCTAATTACCAATCAATTATTTTTTTCTCCATTTAAATAACCCCTTTTTGACGTAGCAGATAAGTAAATTTGCTAGCTTAATTGACTCTATTAACATAATACTAATTAGGTGCTCTAGGGCTGTCAAGCAGGTTCGACTACTCGAAAGTTTAGGGTGCGTTTGGTAACGTTTATGTTCCAAGGAACAGTTTTTTTTGTAGAAATACTTCTTTTGAGAAACATTTCCCGAAACAATTTCTGAGTAAATAAACTTTTTGGTAACTACACAAAATTTCTGTTTTTGGAATAGAAAAAGAATAGAAATGCGTTTGGTATGATTTCTAAGTTTTTTATTGAGACACTAAATTTAAATATATTTTTTAAGAAACAGAGGGGCCACCGTCAACAGAAAAAATGAAAAATATAAACTAAATTACATTTTAATAAAAAAAAGTTTAAATTTTTTTAAAAAGGAGATAATGTTTAATTTTTAATTTTTTTTGAAAATTTGAAATTAAATAAAATTTAATTAATTCATAATTTAATTTTCTATAAAAAATTAAAATTTAAAAAATTAAAATTTAAAAAAATTAAAATTTAATTTTTTAAAAGAAATAAAAACTAAAAATTTAATTTTTAACATTTAAAATTTAAAAATACGTCTTAAAGAATATCATAAAAAATGGATTAGGTAAAAATTTTAAAATATAATATAATTTATTGTTTAAATTTTAATTTAAAAAATTAATTTAAAATTTAAAAAATAAAATGTTAAAATTTCTAAAAATTTAAAAATTAAATTTATTTAAATTTATTTTAAAAAATTTGATTAAATTAAAATTTTAAGAAATTTCTTATTAAAGTATTTTAAAAATTTTAAATTTAGTTTTTATAAAAAATTTTAATTTAAAAAATATTTTTAATTTAAGAGTGTGCACAAGAGGTGGTTGTGGTAAAAAAAAAATTAGAATTTTTGTTCTTTTTGTTTCTCAAAAGTGTTCCAAAAACAGAAAAATAAGTTTTTTTTACTTCTTGTTTCTGTTTCAAATCTATTCCCAGAAACAAAAAAACATATTTGGAACAAAAATGTAACCAAACGCATTTCTGTTCTTTTTTTGTTCCCTGGAACAAAAAAACAGAAATTTTTGTTCCAGGGAACAGAAACAACTTTTACCAAACAGGCCCTTAGACACCACACGTTCTTGGAAAAGGGGAGAAAACACTAATTGGGGATGTGTGTTTAAAAGAAGGTTTTGTGTTTATTGTTCCATGTTTGGATGGTGTTTTACAGCTTTGCTCTAGGAATGGCTATTCGTTGGCCTATTTCAATTAAAATTGGCCAGCAGGACCAGGCCCTTGGAGCGAAGAAACATTAAAAAAAAGAAGAAGAAAACTTTATGAATACTCAAGAAAAAATGGAAAAGTCCTATCTTATGTAAAATAACTCCTATGTAATCCTTTATCTTCTTCCCATTAATTAATTCACGAGCATTTCAAAAGGCAATTTTATTAAAGCTAGTACATTAAGTTGTATTGCATTGGACAAAATCATGATATTCTAGTATATACATTGTTAGAGGAAGATCTATCGTGAAGATGACAAAACTCTATGACAAAAGGACAAAACTCTGTGATTTGACTTGAAGTCAAGAGTTTAGAGATGTCAGATCTTTAATATCTAAAGAGACGGCAGATCTTGTATCATCTGGAAGTTACTAGATCTTTATCATCTGGGAAATGTCAAACTTGTATCGTTTGAAGGTAGTCAGATCTTTAACATTTGGAGATGTCAGACACGTATCATCTAGAAGTCAGATTTGGTAAAATCTAGAAAGTCGAAATTATGACGACTGGTTAAGTAAGAGGATATTCTCACGACTCTGATTCTCGTGGATTTCAAACAGCATATACGTGGATCAACAAGATTGATTATTCCCAAGAATATGAAGTTTATTATTGGCATATTGGATTCTCTGAAGATCGGGTAAATGTGACAAGTATTCACTTATGAAAATCAAGATTCTGATTGTATGGGCGACCGAGATTGACGGGCTCTTAACACGATCTGAAGATTGCTTGATATTCAACAGGTTGATTGGAAGAATTCCTTTGGAAAGTGTCAATGGTCGTATTGGCATGAAGGAGTATATTTCAAGTCTTCGTCCCTCTAACAAGAGTATACTTCTAAAGTTTAGAGTTGCTCATTTACTGTGTACTTACATTGTAAACAAAAGAGTCTTACATTTCGAGTCTTACAACCACCATGATAAGCATAATCAAATTGAGAGGACTTTTCACACAGAGAGATATCGTAGGTGAAAATGGAAAAATAACAAAGACAAAAGAAAAGTAACCGCATGCTAAAAATGTGGAATGTGGGAAGATAACCATAATCGAATGGGCTTTTAAGCATTTTGTCCTTTTTGGTCTATTGAGGAAATATTACATGGGGACAAATTTGGGAACAACCTTACAAAGTATCACATATAAAGTCTTCATTTTTTCACAGCATCCAAAAAAATCAAGACCTTTTTCTTTTAAAGAAGGGTTTCTATCATCAACTGAATTAACCATAAGATTATATCTTTTGTCGCCAAAAAGTATTACAAGCAATCTGTATGGATGACTCATATTGACAAGATTGCAAGTTAATCTTAATAATAAAAAATTCATTTAGATAAATGGATTCTCAATTTAAAACATCACGTTTAAACAATAGCCGTTTAAATTGTTTGAATGTGGTATGGATTGTCACCTTATCTATGTACAAAATGCTTTTTTTAATACCTTTTAATACGATAAAAAAGGTATTGTCAAAAAAAGAAAGCATTATGAACTTTAATACGTTAAACTTTGCTTGTGATGTGTAACACTTTACTATTGAGCACATATATAGCGATATTTGCATTATGTTTCTCACCCAAGGATATACACCACGATGACCGCACCCTATCATCATGCACTCGGCGATGGACCGGAGGTCCGACACCGTGGCCGTGGAGGCCTCCTCCACTTCGGTGATGGAGTCCCGCGGGGCGCACGCGTCATCGTTGCCGTCATCGCTGTAGACGGAGGTGCTCGACCGAGCGGAGGCGCGGGACGACCGGGCCGAAACCGACTCGGGATCAAGGTGCGCCCGGTTCAGGGAGAACATCTGGTAGAACTCCTTCTGGAGCCTCTTCATGGCGATCTCCTTCATGAACTGCGCATGGACCAGCCGCTCGTCGGAGGCGGAGTTCGCCGACGCCCAAGCGTGCATCGACTTTTGGAGGTTGTCGACGCAGGTGATGAACTCCGCAGCCTCGCGCTTGCTCTCGTAGAAGATTGAGGTCACACGGGCATAGGTCGAGATGTCGGGGTTCCACTCATCAGATTAGGATGCATTGAAATGTGAAACTGGACCAATTCTTCTTCAATTTTCGATTTTATCCCCAAACCATTTGCACCCTAATGAGGGTGGTTGTGGGAGCTGATATGGTTTTCTGCAAACCAGTAAATTGTTCCTTTACTCGAACCCCTCCATCCTTTCGTCCACTGGACAAACATCAAAGTATGCGTAAATAAATGGAAGCAGCTGAACGGGCGCCTCTTTCCTTGCACTGTGAAGAAATATTGCTTACTTTCGCCTCTCCTGAGGCAGTGACCAGTTAAGCAAAGAGTTCTCACTTGTTAAGCTAAAATTGACAACTTTCTTGGCCACGTCCAATTGAACAAGCTTTCCCTTCGCTTCAATTAGCCCTTGTTGCATGAGTATATATACGTGGTGTCCCATTGAGAGTTGAAAGAGATATGGAATCTCGATGATTTGCCAATGCAAAGATTATATCGGATATAAAATTTTGATTATGTTTTGCTCATTGACACATTAGATTTGGGCTAACTTAAATCCTTATATCTAATTAATAGAAATCATTAGTTGAAATTAAGTATTGACTTTTGTCCAAATCCCTTTTTCAAGAAGCTTCTTATTGAAGGTCAGACTGCGGAGGGAGATGGGACATCCTGCCGTGTAATGATTGTCTAGTCAAATTATTGCGTCTTCTGGGCATCAAGGGCATAACTTTTTCTACTAGCATAGTTCTATCATGCGAATGAGTACATAAGGTTCATGGGATTGGGGCAATGATGCATCTCTGCCTCCTTCAAAATAATAACTTTAATAATCACGTCATAGTGAACCAAAGTGTAGACTCAGAATTATCGATTATAAAACTACAAGTGGTGCCACCAAACTTTTGTGATCATAATACGGACTTGGCAAATAACAAGGTAACTGTAACTCAATCCTCATCTTTTTAGCAAATTGTGATGGATTCTCGAATTCACCATGCACGATCTATCATATCAAATAGTAACGATGCAATTTTTTTCTCAATATATCCTTGAAGAATGCAAAGCGAATTGTGTGCCCGCACGCATATTTGAACTAGGATTGTATGAATATGAATAACCGTAGTATAAGCATATAGAATGAAAGAACACGACGACATGTACATTCACCTTGATTTTACGTATTTGCTAATTTCAAGATTTATAATATGCAGTCTTAACTACGGGATATGGTGCATAATCGGAATGTCAAGTATCTTAACCTGTCAAATTTTGTGCTCTTGGACTGCACATATGTGCGCACAATATAATCTCAAAACCAAAGGCATGAGGAGTACTGCAAATGAAGCAAAAAACTCAGAGTTGAAAACAAACAAAAAAATGAGGTAGGCTTTCAAATTAAAGACATGCCACTAATGAATCAATATTGGGAGCTTTCCATGAATATCTTTATAAAAAGACGGCCGCATTATCACTTAAAAAAAAACATAGACATGTCGATTCATATTTATTAACTAATTGAATCCGACTAAATAATATGTTTGGAAATGAGTGACCAACTTTTTATCTCTTGAGAGGTTATGAAATCATGATCCATAAGCAGACTGCCCCACAGCCAAGATAAGAACGAGGGACTTCTACACAAATCCAGCCATGAAATAGAATGAAAATGGTTGATTTGTTTGCATGTTACTGTTGCTTGATCAGTCACCACCACTGACGATCCACCATCTGGATGTACGAAAATTCTTTAGCAAGGACAGTCTGGGAGCTGAGATATGCTTTTTTGTCTGGGAAATAGGTGGCTTTTCTGTATTTTACTGTTCCCCGACACCGTCACTGAGGTCTCTCTCCACGTCCTTTCGTCCACCGCGCCTGGAGAGAGAGAGAGAGAGAGAGAGAGAGAGAGAGAGAGAGAGAGACAGAAGGACAGAAAGGCAGCGGAAGAGGGGCAGAGAAAGAGGGATTGAGTGGGAAAAAAGAAGAAGAAAACTCTGTTTTCTCCCCCATTATAAATTCATGCTATTATCTAGAGGCAGCAAAGAGGTTTCGAACCATTTGGTTATAAGATTGAAACATGGCCTTGAGGCAGGATGCGATTTTCAAATATGTAAAAAATGGGGTCCAACAACTCTGTTTTCTCCTCCATTATAAGATTTACACAAGAATGTCAGACACAAATAACAGAGCAACTTCAGAAAATCAACACTAATAATAAAAAAATCAATTCTCTTTCTATCTGCTTCCCTATGCCAACGTCCGTATTTATCGAAACTTTGATCCGCTGTCAAGATATACCTTGGATAGAGAGAATGCTAGGTTTCACGTGACCCCCAGTCTCTAGCCTCACCTTAATGATGTAAGGCTCAACATTTTGTCAACAAAGGAACAAATGAACGGTCACATCTAAAAAATCTCATGGCCAGAGGTACTTTGAGACTTTGTTTGACAAAGGAAGAAGCTCTGCATTGCATCAATCTGAGTGACATGCAAACGGAATTTTTGACCTTTTAGGGTCCCCAAGGTAATTTATAGAAATTCACTCAACCTTGACTTGATATCCTTCCTAACCAAACATAACCCCCCAAACCACCCCCCCCAAAAAAAAAAACACATGCACAACCAAATGGCCTTGAAGAAAAACCTCAAGGCCATGAATTATTAAATTCATGAGGTAGGTTCTCTTTATAATTTAGTTGATAAGGACCGTTTGCATAATGACTACGTAGTTTATGATGAATAATTACATATAAAAATTAACCACATAAATTTAAATTATCCTAAATAAAACAATTTTTTTTGTATAAACACAAAGATATTTACATTCATGGCCCTCGAAAATATCTGCTAGTTTTATGATTTATGATATGCAGCCTTAACTATAGGATAGAGCGCATCATCCGAACGCCATCTATTTTAAAATGTCAAAGTTTGAGCTATTAGACTAAACGTCGGGTACATAATATAATCACGAGTCTTAGCCACAGGTACAAGGGATAGAGCGAACTATATAAAAACTCAAGCTAAAAACAAACTGAAAATGCAAGGAAAGCTTTCAAACCTTAAGACATGCCACTAATGGATTAAGGTTGGGATCTTTCCATGAATACCTTCATTTAAGATGGCCACACTACCACTCTAAAGAACAGTCACTCTAGTTCAATTTTGTTGGCTATTTGAATCCTACTAAGATTAATGTGTTTACAAATGAGTGACCAAACATTGCGATAGTGTGACCAGCTTATTCACATCACTTCTATAAAATTCAGTTTTATAAATAAATTCGTGTAATTGTGGTATTACTCTTTCTCAATAATATTCAAATGATACATACGAAAAAGAACGAATTTTTTTATATCTTGACTTGTGTCTGGCTAGACACGAAGCTAGACACGAGCTTACTCTATACTCTAGAGTAAGAAGGCATTAGAATTTCGATAATAAGAGTAATCGAAATAGACAACTCAAACAATTGTGAAAATAAGAAAAATAGAAAAGATCGGGTCGACCTTGACCAAAAGCATGGCTTAGGAAAATCATCATGCATGAGTCAAGGATGTTCCCCTCAGCAATCGGAGCCAAATTTTGAAGAAATAAAATGATTTTTTAATCGGATGAACCCAATCCTCATGCGAGCCCAAATGATCCCTCAATTTGGATTAAATGATTTTTAATCGAGACCCCAAGTATCTCCTAACATCAATCTATCTAATTATTTTAATAGTATTTAATTTTCAATATGTGGAAACAGAGTTTCGCATTGAAGGGAGGACATAAAATTAGATGATTAGAAATGATAAGCGCAAATTATCAATTTAAATGAAAAATTAAACTTACGGGGTTAAGAAAAATTAAATTTATCTTGTATATATCCTGGTCATTCCGAATATTTTCAAATATACATTTGTAATTTTTTATGCTACCACTATAAACATATATGGCTGGTTAATTCGGATGCAACAATATCTCGTATCACTAATTAGCTCCATAGATTGAGAAATGTAGAAACCGACTTCATCAAAGTTGTTTGTATTACAAGCAAATTGTACGACAACACGATGCACTGTAAAAAGAATATTCCGACTATTTTCCATTTTTGAGCCATCTCTCCAAAATCTCCTGTAGTCCTCTTTATAGTTTGCATAACCTAGACATACGTAACCCTTGTATCACCAAAGCCTACAAATAATTAAATTTAAGTTTTATTATCTTGTGAAAGAAGCAGGAAATGAGAAGCCAAGACACATCAGAGCTATACAAAAACTTGACGTGAAGATCCCGAATGCGGTTAATATTTCTTCGGCGACGGAAACATTTGGCGGGCTCTACTCTCTCTCGAACCTCGACCAGACCTTTCCTTACGTGATTGAGATCGTGTTTGCCTTCAAAGGCGAAGGGAGGGGAAGGCGTATCACTGCGATCGAGACGATCAGAGAGTTGCTGGCCAAGGCACTGGTCGAGTTTTATCCATTCGCAGGCAGACTTGTCATGGGGAGTGACGGGAAGATGGTGGTGAGATGCACTGCGGAAGGTGTCCCGTTCGTTGAAGCGATGTCGGAGAACGACATTGGAGTGGTCGGCGATATCACCGCCATCGAGCCCACCACCATATTGGAAGTACCTCCGCTAACAGTGCAGGTAACGTTTCTCTTTCTTTTTCTCACCGAAAAATCCGGATAGTTGACGTAAAGTCAGACGAGGAATAGGGGATTTTTTTTTTTTTGAGAAAAATTTTTTTTTTCGGCCGTCCCATTCAAATTAAATGGCTGAAAAGGGAATAAGTTAATATTAGGAAAATTTTTTACCTGAAGCATCCATATTAGTAACGGGTCACACCACATCTGACATACATGTTTAGTTTAGCATGCATATTGATTCACTGAACAACTTCTTGTTATTAGAGGCCCCTTTGAATATGACCTACTTCTGGAGATATTTGCTTATAACTTATCATATAATCCAGGTGATGATATTCAAGTGCCGAGGGATCGTCGTTGGCATCGTCATGAATCACACGTCGTCGTTGACGGCATAGCCCTGACGGATTTCATAACTTAATGGTCTGACCTGGCTCGAGCCAAGCCACTATCAGTTTTTCCCTTTCTCGATCGATCGGTGTTGTGCCCGAGGCGACCTCATGACGGTATGCTCCGAGAGGTCGGCGGTTCGAAGGCATAGTCAAGCCCTTCTTGTTCGCTGTCCGTACTGTGCACGAGGCGCTCCAAAGCGTCACCGAGAATTACATAAGGTCGGCCATCGACCAGGTTGAGCTGAAAAGGGTCGAGGCCGATTGTGAGGGCAACACTTGCTGCATCAGCAAGTGGAGTCGGCTCCCTTTCTACAAGATGGATTTTGGGTTCGGGAGGCCATTCCAAGTGGCTCCGGCAACGGTCCCGGGCAATGTCATCTTGGTTGCTTCCCAGAGCAGGGAGAGCAACAACTTGGTCGTGTCTCTGGCGCTTCCTCGTGATGCCATGGATGCTTTTTCAAAGTTGATTCAGTATGAGCTCACACTAAAAAGCAAGTTTTAGTCTCATTCATGGATATGAATAGATGTGCATGTTTTCGTAAGACGTGTGGGGTCTAGTTTTTGTGTCTTAAGGAATTCTCTGTTAATCCCCATCACCCTTTTCACACCGATATGATGTTATTGTTTCACTTTTCTAGTTCTGTAGTCTAGGTCGAACAGGTCGAAGCTTGGAGAATCATTGACCTCGACAGATCCTTTCCACAACTTCTCAAGAAACCTTTTGGAATTAATTTTTTTTATGCAATAAATCATCATGATCAAACCAAAGTGCATAAAGAAAATGAAGAAACCTAAAAAGTTTTAAATTCTGCAATGTCTACGTAAGATCAGTTTCCGTAAGTGGTGTGCGAGGCCTCCTCTCGTTCTGCTCTGTTTGCTGGTCAGGACGCCCGAAAGTGCATGAATTTTGGTCTTTCCCCCTTCGCCTGCTCCGATCGTCAACGTCGACACCTCCAGGAACTTTGTATCGGATCCGATCACAGACCGAGTTCAAAAAACTCACTCTCATCAAGGTAAATTCCATACGCTCTGTTTCTGCCGCTTATGAGCGAAACAGAGCCCGCGAGCTGTAGCCGATGTTTACGAGTAATTCAGTTCCCATGGAAGCTCTTTTAACAACTCGGACTTGTACTGTTATTTTTATGATAAGATTGCAGCTGAGTCAGAAAAGGGGTGCAATTACAAATAGAAGTGCACTCTCATCCGGTTCATCACTAACAGAGTAGGGGCATGAATCGCTTTTGACTATTGTATGCCCTAAAGAGACGATTCCAATTCAACCCAATCAACGTCGCTTTCAATGAGCACAAGCATACAGACATCCCATTCACTCATGATAACTTTGGCTGGCAAACTTTGGACCAACCAACAGAGAAGTTTGGTACACCGTATTTTCGATAGGCTCTGATGGTCACAGGCCACGGCACGTCCGAATACCAAAGAGTCACAATTTGCCGGTTTTCATGATAGCATGTCTTCATGCATTCACAAGGAACGCTCTGCTCATGAAGACATTTGACCAGCCGATATATGATAATGACATGGGAATGTAAGCTATACTACAGAGAAAGGCAAACGAGATGTACATTCATGCTAGTATTTGCTATAGTTTCCTGATTCCATAAGGATTAGCAATCTAACTAGTTTAATAAGAAAGTCTTTAATTATAACTTGCAATCTGAAATCAAAACATCCCAATCCTGTGCTTTTAGACTCTACGACAAGTAGTGTAATCGGCATAGGTACATGCATGAATCTGGTGAATCTCAGAATCAGCAATTGCATTGCGATGTGCATCAAGCAAACATGAAAAGCTGCACCCAATGGATACATATACAAATAAAGCAAGTAATCTTCTTTTCATGGGTAATAAGAAAACAAAAAAACAAAAGACCATCCCTAATAAAAGCGAGCCTTCCGCTTCAGAAATCGGGCGATCTCCATAGCCATCTCCATATCCGGATCCTTCTCGGTCCTCATATCACGGAACCTCGAAAGATCAGAGCAACCACAACTTTGCATACCAAGAAGATCAGCGACACCACGGCACGAACAATCCCACCGGATCCACCCAGTTTCTGTCGCTGCGCTTGGGCTCGGGTTGGACTTTTCCGGCGACGGGCAGGATATCGGACCCTCCTCGGTCCACGGCCTGACCGTCGCTTGATCGGATGGGCCACGGTGAGACGCCGATGGGCAGGCGATCGGACCCTCCTCGGTCCACGGCCTGACCGTCGCTTGATCGGATGGGCCACGGTGAGATGCCGATGGGCAGGCGATCGGATCCTCGCCCCTTTCCCTCTCCTCCGTACACTCTTCGCAGACGATGTAGCTGCCCTTCTCGCCGACGGCCTTCCCAACGAGGTCGATTCCGTCGCAGGACTCGCGACCCTTCGGGACATTCGAATCTCCTGGCGGGCGTCTCAGCACTGTGGCAAGGTTTTCCATCGCGTTCTCCGTGGTTGTGGCGAAATCCATCTTGCTGTGGGTGGCTGCAATTTTTATGGCTGAATGACAGATGCAAAGAGTCGAATGAGAGCTTTGGTGATCAGTCTGTCTATATATACTACCGTAGCAAAGAGTTGAGTCTCTTTCGGTCTCCAACTTCGAGTATGATTCTAGATGAAAGATAATGTATTAATATTTCTTTTAATTTTTATTTATCCCTCTGAATTTGAAATTATGAAATATTTTAATTTGACTAAAATTAGTGTTGATATCTAAATTTTAGGATTTATTTTGTATAAAATATTTCACATTTTAGATGAAATTATAAGCGGTAATTTGAGAAGAAAAATTTAAAAAGAATTAAAATTTAGATATGATAATATTTTTTAAAAGATTTGATTAAAATTGTGTTCATCCTCTTTTGAAGGCAGATGAAATCTTTTAGAAAAAGGATAAGATCTTCGCGGTCAATGCGCAGAAGATCTTCGTGCTGGCGATTTGGGGGGAAAGCAGGGGGAATCACAAAAACGGTGCCTGCATCCAAGAGGTCAGAAAAAGAAAAAAAAAAAAGGATAGAAGCAGGAGAAGCATGAGGAGGGGACCTGTGCGCGCGGAGAGCATAAAAAGGGAAGAAAAAACATAGCAAAAAGAAGAGGAAGGGGGAACGCTCTCGGGGGTGGCAAAGGAAGACGACAACAATGGCGTCGCCTGATCCCTCGCCCACGTTGGCACCTTCACCGACGCCGGCGCCATCATCCGCCTCTGCGATGAGCGCATCGCCTACCAGCACATCGTGAACCTCCAACACCCTCTTCCTCGTCGCCTTCAAGATCCCAATCGGTCGACCATTTAAAATTCTCCGAGAGTCATCTACACATCTTACGACGAAAAATTTAGTACGGGGTCATCATCAAATATCTTATCTTAGCATTGGATACACAGTTGATGTTTAGGAGTTTATGCTTGTAATATTTTGATTCCTCATTATCATCATCGAATCAAATAGTTACGCATGCATGATGTCCCCCATTCACTAAGAAGGACAATCTTGTCATCGTTTGTTGATCTTATTAGTTTCCATCATTTATTCAACGAGCAAATCTCACACCAAGCGTCATTTGGTAAAAGAATACATCTCATACCTAACTCTACAATCCTAGAGTTGAATCTGAGCGCCGATAGCGTAGCTTCACTCTTGAAAGAGTTGCTGTCTCGCAGAATTGATGCACGCGGTACAGTCTGGTTGTTCAAGCACGCCATTACACGCTCCATGCCCAAAACACTGAAAGCCAGAATCGAGAGACGAGCTATAGTAGCTGTACCCATGAGTCGCCGTGTTAGCACTCAAGTTGTCTAGGACCGCGTTCGTTGTATTTTCATATGGACCGTAAGCGTAATACTGTTGTCCATTGCAGATTTTAAATATCTCGGTCGTGTCCGGGTCGCCGCTCACCGTGGTGCATAGAGAAAGGAACCCGATGATGATGCCCACGATTCCTTGAAACGACGTCGACACGATGTTCTTATACGTGATATGGGTGTGTCTTTACTTGTAGTAAATATTTCTCTTAAGTTTAGTGCAAGCCAGTTTTTGGCTATATAAGGAGGCTAATTACATAGGTTGGGCCGCTGCTCTCATATTATTACGTCAATGCAAATGTCAATGAAATAGGTAACATCGACTATTCCATCTTCTCTCTTGAATACTCTCAGCCACGAGATTCATGACTTCCTCGATTTACTCTCAGCCACAAGCTGGTAGATGACTAGCACCGTCTCCTTCTTTACGTTGATACCATTCTCGGTGCCCCAAAAACCATCGCAGCTCCTCTGGGTTCCTCCACCTCTTTGCGTTTGCTTCAGCATTACGACGCCCATCTTTGGAACCATCTTTTCACGAGTCACGGTTGCGAGGCTCCATCTTTGGCTGCGATTTTGCGACTCGATGACTGAGTATTGATGGGTTAAGAGTTCGAGTGATGATAGCACTGTCCACTCACTGCATGTATTGTAAGTATGTATAACACGTTCGGGATTGAAACCTATCTTGATCCTGAGTAGGAAATATTTGACGCCGAGTCTTGATTCTTTGTTTAGGAAACAAAAGGCTGAACTTGATGTCTCTGGCCCACGCTCCCAGGCTCAAAACTCAAAACCCAGTCTAAACAAAAATATCGAAGAAGGAAATCTTTCCTATTCTGCAGTTACTATTATTGTAAAACTTGACTTGCTCTTTTTTATCTCTCTTGTTTGCTTTTCTATGATCAAAAACTCACCGACCTTTTAATGCAGCGTATTACATGAGGGTGCTTTTAAAGTACTCACTCCATCATCAGTGCGACGGTTCGGTTCAAATTCGAGCCTAGCTGAACCAAATCCCACTAAAAAAGAAAACAAATTGGAATCATTGAAACTTAACCAAACAGAACTAATAAATAAGCAAAAAGCTAAGTTGTCAATTGTAGCCTGGATTTTTGGCCATATCTTCTACTGATGCATTGTTGATGATCCATCTTTGAATGTGTATGTTCCTATATCAACAATGCACAAAACCAATAAATCAAATGACTGCCTGATTTCAATGTGGCGATCCTAGAGATTTCATCATGCAAAATTTGACAATTTACATGTATGATATGATTATGCATTCAAAGAGCATGAGCAATTCAATGAAGTAAACAAGCTAGATCTCCAAATATGATTAGGTTCAACAAATCTATCTCCACATAAACTCTCAAATAAGTACGATTAATCCTGAAAATCACTCATTGAATCTTCATCGGATCATGAAAAAAATTTGAAAGAGAAGTATTAGCTTCGATAAACTTGATTCGAAACGGAACGAAGCCAAAAACATCGAAAGTATCGAGTTTTAGATCTTTTTTATGATAATTATATATAACACGGGTTTAACCAGTTCTTTCCACCATGCCTGGATCCAGGCCGGAGTTTCTTGCTGATGGGCGGGCGATTGCACCCGCCTTGGTCCTGAATCCGATTACCACTTCGTCATTTGGGCAAAAGTGAAACCCAAGCCTTCACCCCTTGCCTTCTCTCACTTTATAAATTAGTATCACATCAATTGTCGTACCATAACCGACCGGGGAGAGGGATTGGAGAGGAGTGAATTTTGGAGAATTTATATTTCGCGCAAGCTTTATTAGGGATTACATATGATTAGAGCTCTCCTTGCAAATAAACATAAACTCCTAAGATTTATCTATTAAAAGGGAAAATATTATTAAAAAAAGTTCTAAACTATGTCCAGTAACCTTAATATCCCGAAAAAAATTTGTAACCAAATTCCCCCATACTTTGTAACAATATTATAAAAATAGTTTTTGTTTACAACAAAAACTCCTAAGTTTTTCTTATTATTACATCGATACCCAATTTTATTTTCATGCCACAGGTATCCTAAATATCGGTACAAGTTTGGAGGGTTTTGGTGAAACACAAAAGCGGAGTATTTGCAATGCCATAAGCATTGGTCAAGATTTCTAGTGACGTAATTAAAAGTTTGGAATATCGAGATATCACAATAAGCATAGTTTAAAGTTTTTAGCAACATTAACTCTTATTAAAAAAATATTTAGCATTTTACGAACGTGTTTGATTCGGCTTAAGCTTAAAAAGGGAGATGCCCTCTCTAAATCTTTGCACAAAATCAATGATTTACTTCACTTAGAGTTTCACTTAAGGAAGAGAAAGATAAAGTGACCTAAAATTCAATATGTATAAGTAGAGGTGTGATTTCGATCCCACAACTTCGTGTCAACACTAAATGTCTAAAAAGAGAAAGCCACCACCCCATACAAGCAGTGACATCATGTGTTCCCTCTCTTTTCGATTTAAGCCCTCTAAATCCCATCCAGCACGCAATCTTCCCTCTTATGTTGAGTTTGTTTAGAGGAAAATTCCAAAACAACAAAAAAGTATTCCAGAAAATACATAGTTTTTCTTATTTGATGATATGTAATTGAAAATTTTTTCCAACGTTTGGATCTCATTTGAAAAATCATTGTAATCTCATGACTTTATCTTAAAAAAAGATGAATCTTTAAATTTTTTTATTTTTTATTTTTTATTTTCTTTCTTTTTCTTTTTCCTTCTTCCTTTAATGGTTGCCCAACCTCGACAACGGCCAGGAATAGCGATAGGCCACAAGTGAGACTCAAGCTTACAGGCCTAGGTCAAGCCTCGTCAAGATCTAGTGAGCTCGAGCTCGCCAGCCGACTTCACCAGATCTAGCCAAGGCCAAGCCTCACTAGTCCACACCTATGGCTAATCACTGATTATTATTGAGGCTCGAGGACTAGTGAAGAGAGAAGGGAAAAGAAATATGAAGGAGAAGAACAAATTTAAAAAATTCAAGATGAACGATTTAAAAAATGTTTTCACTTTTTTAGAATTCATAAATCGAGCGGATATCGAAAGAGATCTGTGAATGGGAATGAGACCGAGAGCTGGGAAAGAAGACTTAATCAAGTAGTGGTATACTAATCCCGCCTCTTTGTCCGAACCATGCCCCCTTCCTTAGAACTCACCTGTCTTCTCGGAACTCGCCATCCCCGACCATGCTGGTTCGAACGTGTTCCGATCCTTGGGGTTGATGCTATCAGTAGGTGCTGTAATTACTAATTCATTCGAAATAGGCGCGAACGCAGAGCTATATTCACAACTGGAGCCCCAGATAAGAAAATCCACACACACACAGTATCCAATGTGAAGTCCAGTCCACTGAATATACAGCAATGGAAGGGGCATAGGTTGATCTCAAGAACTTCTCATCCTCCTCCAGTTCTCCCTGTTTTTTAGCATTTCAAAACTTTACGTCGCAAGCCTAATATTGCTGTGCTAAGTTCGTGGTTGTTCGAAGAATAATTGCTTGATGAACTTTTTTGTCTCGACGTTCCCACTATTCCATGGTTCATGTATCAGAACAAGTCCACTAGATGGTTGCATATAATTGATAATCTTGTGGATAATGCAGAAGGTGACGGCTCTTGAAATTCAGGACTCACACGAGCAAGATTAAATAATCAAAGAATTCAATGGCAAATGATTAGAACACTGGAAATTTACGTGATTCGGCCGGCGTACGGGAATATTGTCCAAACAATTTTACATATATCGTATAGCATCCAATTTAGTCTTGAAACATTTTATATTGAAACATTTTACAGAGAAGAGAAGTTGCACGGATACAACAAATATTGATGTGACAACAGTAATGGGCTCAAGGTGACGTGCACGAACTCAGCCATGGTATTAAAATTGATGTCAACTGTTGGTTTTGGCATGACTAGTCCTGCCAAAACCCCACTGTCCCGTACTTCATGCAAAAAGTAATAAGCTATGCTGCTTCACCATTGTAGTGATTCCTGTGTAAACCGCAGTTTGGATTCTCTAGCTTTACACTAGTAACATGAAGCAACGATCGCTAAAGTTCAATGCGCAACATACTCCTTATGAAAACTGATCTTGCTTCCACGATGCAGAATTTTAAGACTTTATAGTTTTTTCCGGTTCTTTATGCCCTTTGGTTTGACTGTGATGAGTTATTGCTTAATAATTCTTTATGCACTTTTGTTTGATTATGATGAGTTATTGCATAATAAAGAATTAATTCCAAAAAGTTTCTTGAGAAGTTGTGGAACGGATCTTTCGAGCTTAATGCTTCTCAAGGTTCTGGCTTGCCTGACCTAGACTATAGAATCAGAAAAGCGAAACCATAAAATCTTTCGTTATGGAAAGGGTATTGAAGATTCTCAAAGATTCCTCCATTGGTCATGCACACCTCATTGTTTTCAAATATAAGGGGAACTCCTCTCTTTGCATATATATTGTTTAGAGATGTAATAATGACAGACAATTGTAGAACAACGCACTTGCTAATTTAAACTAAGCATGTAATTCAATGGAATTGTGAACATACTGAAGACTACTTTATACTTGCATAAATTCAATCAAACATTGGTATAGCGTTAGTAATTTACTAAATGAGATCAGCCTAGATTGGCATGTAGTTCCAAAATTATGTCTCCCCATCATTCACTTTCTCTTCCCTGCAAGGTCGTATTAGTAAATTGAAATATAGAAAATGGACAAGTCACATAGTCAATTTAAAAAACTTTGAAATGAGAAAAATGAAAGGGTGTCTTTACAATTAATATAGAGGAATGTTGATAATTTTCCCAGAAGTCCAAAAAAGTAGCCATGCCTTATTAACCAAATTCCATGAATGATCTGTTCATGCAAAAATGGCAGGTACCCTTTTATTTGATAGAGTTCTGTCATTGGAAAAAGGTCTGTCAGTTGAGAAAGGTCTCATAGCATTGTGTACTGAATTCCTCGATGTTTAGCCCGGACAAAAGGATTTCCATGTCGCATTGGCAGTAGATGTTCACTTGTCGGAGATTTATTTCCTCTATAAGGTGTTTAAGATATACTCCGATACATTACTAGAGCAGTTATTAATAACAAGTATTAGAAAAGGTTGTTAGCTAGTAATTTCTTTCATCCTCAAGCACTTTCAACAGGGTAAATTTTATTCTCAAGAGCCAATGCCTTCCGCAATGACGTTTTCACTCTGTGCCAACAACAAAAAAATCTCACCTCCAGTGAGAGAATTGCCAAAATAGCTTTTAATATATTGCCAATTCAATTTTAAACTTTTTCTTCTTTTTTTACCAAGTCAGATGTGAATCTTTTGTATTTGCGTCATTTTATCTATCATGGCCAGAAGTCCTTGATCTAAACATTAGTCATCTTACATGTGGCCAGCGCTTACTTGGGCAAATAGTTGCAACTCAACCTCGTTAGGCCTCATCTCAAGTTGGCGACTTGCTAGAGGATGAAGGAAAAAGGAAGAAAAATTCGTAAAAAATATTAAGATATTACATCAATGCTAATTGCGCTACATGAGATAGTTGATGTCCATGTTGGCAATTTCCAATGCCAAATGGATTGAATTGGTGGAAACGCAAAAAGTTTAGGATGCAATTGGTAAAATAAAAAAAAATTAATCTGAATTAACATAATCGCGATAGATTATTAACTTTTTGATAATTTTCCCCATTGTCCGCTCATGTGAATTGGGCTAAGAACCTGAAAAAGTCCCCTTTTTAACACCATCATTTACTATTTCATTTTCTAAATTTTATATTTTAATATTTTATTACTTATTCATTATCTATTCTTTTTTGCTCTTTTTGTTGTTTTTGTTATTTTCTATTTTTTATTTTGCAAGGACAGACGCTTAAATTGTCGAAAAAAAATTCAAGTATAGACAACATGCGTGATAATACTAAAGTTAGTGTCATTGGAAGCTTGATACTTTCGTGAATGGGTTGTTTAACAAGTGCATTCTACATCAAATAACATATTCCTCCGGAAATATTTTCCATGAAATCAAGAATAATAACGAGGACTGAAACAAATAAAGCTCTTCCTCTCCTTAAAATCAGTCAAAATTTAGAGCCTGAAAATCCAAATCACATTCTCTGGCATTACCGAAAAAAAGTTTTGTTAAATTGGCACTCGCCCTTCTGCTTGTGTACTCATCTCATAACTCTGATATTGGGGCTCAAGCTCTACCGTTCTTTGAAAAGGAGGAGTATCAGAGAAAGCTTGAGCATGAGCAAAATCATGACACAGGGCTTTGCTTCTTGGCAAGAATAGGGTCTGCCAGCAAGTCCAACTTGAATATTGGTAGTGTGGGGACGACGCTTTGACCCATTAGAGTTTGGATTTGGGGCTTTTTTCTGTTGAGGAAGCCCTGAATCCGAAATCTTCAGGCTTTGAATCTCAATTTGTGGTGAAACTCAAGGAGATGAGGCTTCCTGACTATTCAATGCACGTTGTTTCAAATGATTAAGTAACGAAAGGTTTTCCAATTTTTCTTGGAACAAAGAATTTTATCAATCTTCTCTTTCTAGTGGCATTGACTGGAAGGTGCTAGTGAGGTTGGCTTTTAATGGGTTTGTATTCGATGCATATTGTGAATCCTGCTATGAGAATGAGTAATTGCTTTTGATGATTGATGGTGTATTGCTTCCAGCAAATACCTACTAGAAATAAAAATTAATTTTTTTTATAGTAAAACGATTATGGATTTATTCGAATGGTACGATTTTTAAAATCTCATTTTACAATAAAGAAGTTATATCAATCTTGATGCTTAGAAGGTAAAGTCGAAGGAGAAAGTTCAGTTGATAGAGGCTAGAAAGAGAGTTTTTTTTTAGAGAATAATGAATCTTAAGGAGAAGGTTCAAAACAAAACCTTGAGGAGCAAAATTTAGCAGGAGGTCTTGCTTTTATCAACCTAAATGAGAGACAGAATGACCATGCGACTAGGTTAAGTTGGAGATGTCAAATAGAGAAGCAAATGGAGAGGACTCATGTTGGAACGATAGTTTTACTTGTGATGTTTATAATGACAAACTTAAGTGTTAAAATAAAAATAAAGAGTTGTTTCACAATTACTAAATATTTGGAATAACTTTCTAAAAATAGAATTGTGACCGTAACCGGTAGGCCATAACTATATCATTGAAACATTCTAATTACCAACAATTATTTGTCTATTTAATAAATTAATTAATCCCTTTTTAATTTACATAAAAGTAAACTTCTAACTTACTCGAATCTTTTAAGTCGATACTAATTAAGTGCACTAGGGCACTCAAGCAAACTGACTAGGCCAAAGGGGGGAACCAGTAATAGGGCGGGTGAATTTTAAAGAAGGTTTTTGTGTCGATTGTTCAATGGTTGAATGGGGTTTTGCAGCCTCTAGGATTGGCAAATGGGTTGGCTCAGCCCGAGCACGACACGGCTAATGGCCATTGGTTGGCCCAACATAATTGAAAATGGCCTGAAGGACCAGGCTCTTGGAGCAAAATAAATTTTCTCATTTTCTAAATGCCCGTATGAATACCCAGAAAACATGGAAAAGTTTGACCTAAATGCGTTCCTCTATCGTCTTAGCTACTAAATAAATTATGAGCATTTTTTAGAAAATAATTTCATATTTGCTATCACATTAAGTTATATGATTGGGACAAATCATATTATCGAGGTATACACATAATTGAGTGGGACAAATAGATTGAATTGCCATAACTCATCCATGAAATGCGTGCTAACTCAAGGTAAATTTGGATACACTACATTTGTGAGTCCAAGTACTTGATACAATGCTATAATAATATTCTGATTATGTGAATATACTAGATTACTTTAACTTCGTTTGGAAGCACATGAAATTTATCATATAATTAGCCATATCAGTTACAACAAATGTTTAATAGGATCCGTATAATTTCAATTTTTAATAGTACGTACTTCCTTTATGTCTTTAGCTCATCCAAGGAGATTTTGCAAAGTATGTTGAACTATTAATATAAATCTGCCAAATGAAAATCAGCCTAAAGTTACCCATGTAGCAACTTTCACGTGTCGCATCGTGGTCCGTGCCCCTAGAACTACTCGTCCCTCCTCTTTTCACTTCCCTGCAGTGTTTGACACTGTCGAGCATCTTTGGCTCAGTCACCACGCAATCTGTTTGTCCCTCTTTCCAAATGGCGACGACATGAATATCTTCTTAGGATTCCCACACGACAAAAGCTTTGTCACTGAAAAAGAAGGACATGCACGGCTGCTCGGGTCCACAAGATGCAATATTTTGGAAAAAAAAGGACAGGCGCGTTGCTCAGGTCTTGCAGATGCAATAATTTGATTCGTGTTAGATAAATAGGTTGTCCCCACTCCCCCTGTGGTCCGCATCCAATAAAGATGTGGCTGGATCTAGTACTACCTTATTCATGGGTAATTTGAGTATTTAGCCACTCGAACAATCAACGATGATATATGTCTAAGAACAAAAAAACATCATTTTATTTAATTTTAGTCCACATCACATCATCGCTCTCACAGGTAGGACAATTAATCATGATGATTAGGTTGATATGCCAAATAAATTAAGCAAAACTTGACCAAGACGATTTAATTACACTTTTTCTCATAGAGTTTGAACCAAATTGATTCCGTAAAGGCTTAAGAGCCGATTATCTTTTGCACGATAAAGTTTAATAGTGATCCTTCAATTTCCTAGTAATACTAGAACACTGGTACCTTTAACTTTCATGAAAATAGAAGATCTTGTGTATGTGTCGTTTTTTATCACAACACAATCTTAAAATGATACATTTTGTAATTGCTCAAGTAAATTGGTAATTTGTCATTGGCAATTTTGATTGTCTAATTTGATCTCCTCCCTCTATTATGAAACTCTATTTACATACGGTAAAAGCTCCCACCATTAAAATTATTAGATAGAGTGATATTTCAGAAAAATATGGATTTTCAATAAGTATTGTTTGTGAGTCTTGATACAGAGAATGACAATGAGGACTAGGTTCATGCAATTCACAAACCTTTTTGTTTCTTCAAAAATTTGGCTTCGATAACAACAAGCACTATCTTTTATTCATGCATGATGAATTTTTCTAAGCCGTGCTTATTCATAGTCAAGTTTAAGTTGATATTTGCTACTTTTTCTTATTTTACAACAGTTTGAGGCGAAACAGCTTGTCTTTACCCACCCATATCCCAATTGGTTAGGACATGGGTTCGATTCCCTATGGAAGCGCTTGTGATTTAAGTAGAGGGTCATGGCGGTGGGTTGTTGTGCTAGACTCCAAGGTGCGCGTAAACTGGCCCGGACACCTCGATTACCACAAAAAAAAAGTAACTCGTCTTTTTTAAGTATGGCTATTTTTGAAATTGTAATGTCTTCTCGATCAAGAGTTTAGAGTAAATTGGTGTCCTATACATATATTATTTGAATTTTATCAAGAAAGAGTAATGCTATAACTATTATAATAAATTATAAAATGAATATTTTATAAAAGTAATGTGAATAAGTTGGTCAAACCATCGCATCTTTTGCCCTGTGTTCCTGGAACCACTCCTTGCTTCTTTACGTACTGTCAAGCATCTTTGCCTCAATCACTGAGCAATTCATTTGTCTTTTTTCAGACTGTGATGAAATGAATATCTTCGTACGATTCGCAATCAATTGTCTTGAACCAATCATGATAAATATGGAAGGATACTATGCGTGATTCATGTTTCCGTAACATCCTTTCAACCGTTATCAACGTTCTGAAGAGAAGAGTAGTTGCGCAGATACACAAATTTAACTGACAAAAATCAATGTAACAAAAGTAATGGGCTCAAGGTTACCTGTGTAAACTCAACCACGGAGTAAAACAAAATTGATGTTGACAATTGGATTTGGCACGACCATTTAGTCCAGCCTAACCCCACTATTCTGTGCTACTTCACCATTGCAATATTCCTTGAGTAAACCATAGTTTGGATTCTCTAGCTTTACACTTGTGACATGAAGCAACCATCACTAAAATTTAACCCACAGCACACTACTTATGGAAACTGATCTTATGTACGCATTGCATAGTTCAAAACTTTTAGTCTTCTTCATTTTCCTTATGCATTTTGGTTTGATCATGATGATTTATTGCATAATAAAAATTTAATTCCAAAAAGTTTATTGAGAAGTTGTGGAAAGGTTCTTTCGAGCTCGATGATTCTCCAAGCTTCAGCCTATTCGACATAGACTATAGAACTAGAAAAGCAAAACAATAACATCTTATCGTTGTGAAAAGGGTGATGGGGATTCACGGAGCATCCCTTTATTCGTCATCTTCACCTCATAGTTTTCAAATAAAAGGGGAACTCCGCTTTTTGCATAATATTATTCAATGAGATTGTTTCGGAGATATTATGGGAACAAAAAATTGTAGAACAATGCAATCACCGATTTAAACTGAGTGTGCAATTCAATGGAATTGTGAACATGCTGAAGGCTACTTAATACGTGCATAAATTCAATCAAACATCAGCATAGTGTTAGCGATTTATTTTTGATGAGATTGGCCCAGATCGATCCGTAGTTCCAATATTATGGCACCCTGTTATTCACTTTTTCCTCCCCTGCAAGGTCATATAAGTATATTCAAAAATAGAAAATGGACAAGTTGCCTCGTCAAAAAAAATGAAATAAGAAAAATGAAAAGTGTCTTTACAATTAATAAACATGAATTTTGATAATTTTCCCAAAAGTCCAAAAAAAGTAGTGATGCATTGTTAACCCATTCCATGAACTATTCATGCAATTATGGGGTCCACAGGCATTTTTGAATCTACTAGAGCTGTGTTATTGGGAAAAACAAATCTTTGTATTGCTAAGTCCCAAAAGATGTAATAATTTGACTAGACATTAGATTAATGTGTTGTCATCAGTCACGACCCTTTCTAAGGCCACATTTCAATAAAAATGGGGCTGGATCTACTCCTACCACATTTGTTTATAATTTGAGGCTTTAGCCACTCCTTTAAGTAACAATGTTTCTTATAAAAGAAGAAGAAGCGTCGTATCGTGCAATTCTAATCAACGCCACACTTTTGCACTTACACATAGCACAATCAGTCGTAATTAGGTCGACATAGATGCATAAAATAAATCGGGCAAACCTTGATAAAAAAGATTTAATGACACTTTCCTTAAATAGTTGGGATTAAATGGATTTAATTGAAAGATTAAGAATTCGATTACATTTTATAAATTATGTTTTGTACCGATCATGCAACTTTCTTAGCAATACGAAAACACCAATATCTCGAACTTTTTATGAAAGTAAGATATTCATGTATGTCACAAGATAATTGTAGCACAATGTTTACCCCATAAGTTTCGTAATTTTTTATGTAAATTGATAATTTGCAACTGTCAATTCTAATCATCTAATTTTATGTCCTCCCTTCATTGTGCTAGATTACTTAAGCTTCGTTTGGAAGCACATGAAGTTTATCGTGTAATTAGCCATATCAGTTATACCAATTGTTTAATTAGATCCGTAGTACTTCTTTTATGCCTTTAGCTCATCCAATGAGAATTTAAAAAGTATGTTGAACTGTAAATATATATCTGCCAAACGAAAACCAGCCTAAAAAGTTACCATGTAGCAAACTCCCACGTGTTGCATCGTGGTCCGCGCCCCTAAGGACCACTCTGTCCCTCGTCTTTTCACTTCCCTGCAATGTTTGACAACATGCAATCTGTTTGTCCTTTTTTCCTTGTTCCTTCATTAGTGGGCCCTCAATTGACCCCACGATGAAGGGCCAAGATTTCTTATAGTACCGGACCATGACATGAATATCTTCTTAGGATTCCCACTCGACAAAGCTTTGCCCTTGGAAAATAAGGACGTGCACGGCTGCGCGGGTCCACAGGATGCAATAACTTGATTAGATGTACATGGGTCATTGGAAAAAAAAGGACATGTGCGTTGCTCAGGTCTTGCAGATGCGATAATTTTGATTCAGCGTTAGATAAATAGGTTGTCTCCACTCCCCCTCTAGTCCGCATTCAATAAAGATGTGGTTGGGTCTAGTACTACCTTATTCATTGGTAATTTGAGTATTAGCCACTCGACCAATCGACGATGGTGTATGTCTAAGAACAAAAAACATCATTTTATTTAATTTTAATTCACATCTCATCATCGCTCTCAAGGTAGGATAATTAATCATGATGATTAGGTTGATATGCCAAATAAATTAAGCAAAACTTGACCGAGACAATTTAATTACACTTTTTTCTCAAAGAGTTGGAGCCAAACTAGTTCCGTAAAGGCTTAAGAGCCGATTATCTTTTTCACGATAAAGTTTAATAGTGATTGTGCAATTTCCTAGCAATACTAGAACACTGGTACCTTTAACTTTCATGAAAATAGAAGCTCTTGTGTATGTATCATTATTTATCACATCACAATCTTAAAATTATACATTTCATAATTGCTCGAGTAAAATGGTAATTTCTCATTGGCAATTTTGATTGCCTAATTTGATCTCCTCCCTCTATTATGAAACTCTATTTACATAAGGTAAAAGTCCCACCATTAAAATTATTAGATAGAGTGATATTCAAAAATATATCGGTTTTCAATAAGTATTGTTTGTGGGTCTCAAGTGAAAATTACTTGATACAAAGAATGACATCATTTGAGTTCATGAGGATTAGGTTCATGCAATTCACAAACCTTTTTGTTTCTACAAAATTTGGCTTCGATGGCAACAAGCATTATCTTTCGTTCATGCGTGATGAATTTTTCTAAGCCGTGCTTATTTATAGTCGAGTTCAAGCTGATACTTTCTACTTTTCTCATGTGTACAATAGTTTAAGGCGAAATAGCTCGTCTTTTTTAAGTATACCTATTTTTGAAATTGTAGTGTCTTCTCAGTCAAGAGTTTAGAGTAAGTTGGTGTCTAGCCAGGCACCAATCAAGATATAAGTATGTGTATCTTTTATACACATATCATTTGAATATGATCAAGAAAGAGTAATACTATAACTATTATAATTATATTTTGTAATAGTAATGTGAATAAGTTGGTCAGATCATCGCATCTTTTGCCCTGTGTACCTGGAGCCACTCCTTGCTTCTTTTCGTATCGTCAAGCATCTTTGCCTTGATCATTGAGCAATTCATTTATCTTTTTTCAGACTGCGATGAAATGAATATCTTCGTACGATTCGCAATCGATTGTCTTGAACCAATCATGATAAATATGGGAGGGTACTATGCATGATTCATGTTTCCATAACATCCTTTCAACCGTTATCTACCATTTTGAAGAGAAGAGTAGTTGCGCGGATACGCAAATTTAACTGACAAAAATCAATGTAACAAAAGTAATTGGGCTCAAGGTTACCTGTGTAAACTCAACCACGGAGTAAAACAAAATTGATGTTGACAATTGGATTTGGCACGACCATTTATTAGTCCAGCCTAACCCCACTATTCTGTGCTACTTCACCATTGCTATAGTCCTTGAGTAAACCATAGTTTAGATTCTCTAACTTTACATTTGTGACATGAAGCAACCATCAGTAAAATTCAACCCACAACACACTACTTATGGAAAACCGATCTTATGTACGCATTGCAGAGTTCAAAACTTTTTAGTCTTCTTCATTTTCTTTATGCATTTTGGTTTGATCATGATGATTTATTGCAT
The DNA here is from genome assembly GCA_019926035.1 of Melaleuca alternifolia. Classification (NCBI taxonomy): domain Eukaryota; kingdom Viridiplantae; phylum Streptophyta; class Magnoliopsida; order Myrtales; family Myrtaceae; genus Melaleuca; species Melaleuca alternifolia. The sequence continues at coordinate 247,380 of JAGKPW010000032.1, read as the reverse complement.
AATAAAAATTTAATTCCAAAAAGTTTATTGAGAAGTTGTGGAAATGATCTTTTGAGCTCAATGATTCTCCAGGCTTCGGCCTGTTCCACCTAGACTATAGAACTAGAAAAGCGAAACAATAATATATTATCGTTGTGAAAAGGGTGATGGGGATTCACGGAGCATTCCTTTATTCGTCATGTTCACTTCGTAGTTTTCAAATGCAAGGGAACTCCGCTTTTTGCATAATATTATTCAATGAGATTGTTACAGAGATATTATGATGACGAAAAATTATAGAACAATGCAATCACTAATTTAAACTAAGTGTACAATTCAGTGGAACTGTGAACATATTGAAGGCTACTTAATATGTGCATAAATTCAATCAAATATCGGCATAATGTTAGCAATTTATTAAATGAGATTAGCCCATACCGATCTGTAGTTCAATAGTATGGCACCCCGTTATTCACTTTCCCTTCCTTGCAAGGTCATATAAGTATATTAAAAAATAGAAAGTGGACTAGTTGCCTTGTCAAATTAAAAAAGTTTGAAATACAAAAAATGGAAAGTGTCTTTACAATTAATAAAAAGGAATGCCGGTAATTTTCCCAAAAGTCCAAAAAAAGTAGCGATGCATTATGTACCCGATGTTTAGTCTAAGAGCTCAAATTTTGACAGATTAAGATAGATGACATTCGGATAATGCACTCTATCCTATGATTAAAGTATCAGATTATAAATCCTAAAACTATTGTGTTTATACAGAAAATGGTTTTATTTAGGATAAAGCTAACTTTACGTGATTAATTTTTATATGCTCATAAACTATGTAGTCATTATGCAAAAGATCTGTATCAACTGAATTTTAAAGAAAACCTACCTTGTGAATTTAATAAGGCATATTTATTTTTTGGGCTAGAAATTATTCGCAAAATTTTCAAATATTCATAATAGATATCTGGATTCGGGAAAAATTTCACTTTCTAATATGATAGTTATGGTTGGCATAGAAATTGATCAATTTGAATTTTATCGTGCGAACTGATTTTTTCTTTTTCCCCACTCAATCCCTCTTTCCCTTCCCCTCTTCCGCTGCCCACTCAATCCCACCTCTGCCTGCCTGCCTTTAGAGGCGCTGGATGAAAGGACGTGGAGAGAGACCTTAGAAATGGTGTCAGGACAAGTAAAGGAACAGTAAAATGCAGAAAAGCCAACCATTTCCATGAGGACTTGTCGACCATATCTCAGCTCCCAGACTGCCCCAGCTAAAGAATCTTTTGTACATCCAGATGGTGGATCGTCAGTGGTGGTGATTGATCAAGGAACGGTAACCCGCAAAAAATCGTCCATTTTCATTTTATTTCCATGGTTAGGTCTTATCTTGGCAGTGGGGCAGTCTGCTTACCATTCAACTTCTTAAATTTGTAAATTTTTGGATTACTACTACTGAAACTCATCAATTTATTATAAAATTTTCCAGCAAATATTGTTGTTTCTCGACCCTTCTCATCCTTAGATAAAATTAATAGTGAAAGAAAATTTGTGTCTATAAATTATGAGAACCCACATAATTTACTTGTCAATAATCGCATGCTTTTGAAAAATTTTAAAACCGATTCATGATAACTGCAATATGTAATAAATAATTGTTAAAAGTAAAATACTCCAAACAGATCAAAGTATTTGAAAGAGAAGAGAGGAAATTCCAATAGGAGGAACGATAGATTGTGAAACAATGTTAGTGGTGACTCGGAATTGATTCATGTCCTGTAAATAGCAACAGTATTCAAATAAGTACACTGATTTACAATGTTAATAAAGAGTGGAATAAGTTTAATTTACTTAGAAATTTTGATCTAACAATTCTGATTGAAGCTATGTCTAAAGTAACAGTTATAATCGACGTTCTAATATGACAAGTTTGCTTAATTCTAATGTTAATTCTATATTTCAAGAATGATTTTGTTGACCTGTGCAAGGATCGAGATTAGGACTTGTACCTAATCAGCATTTGTCCGTTAATGGTGGAGAAAATGGTGAAATAATAATTTCGTGCTTGTCAATTTTGATAGTCTAATTTCATGTCATTCATTTGCCATGAAATGTCATTTCCACATTTTAAAAATTCCCTGATATTAAAATAATTAGAATCAATAAATACAAAGGTTGGGATCATATGGGCTCTCTCGAGGGCTGGTCATGCAATTAAACAAACCATTTTGTTTCTTCAAAATTTGGCTCAGATGGCAACGAGGGATATCCTTCACTCACGCGTGATGGATTCTACTAAGTCATGCTTATGGTCAAGGTCAAGATGATCTTTTCTATTTTTCTTATTTTTACTATAGTTTGAGTCGAAATGGCTCGTCCTTTTCAAGCATGAGCGCCGGGTCAATTGTCATGCTTATCGTACACTTAGGCCATTTGTCCAGCAGTGGCAGTGGACAAAAGGACGTGGGGATAGAAACTGGTGATGGTGACTGATCAAGTAAAGGAATAGTGAAATGCAGAAAAGCCATCCATTTTTGGAAGAGGGACTTGTCGCCCTCGAAGGCGAAACTCTAATCGTCAATAATCGCATTTTTTTAATATTTAAAATGGATTTGTGATAACTGACCCAAGCATTTGAAATAGAAAAAGTACTTGTCAAAAAAAAAAAAAGGAAAGAGAAGGGGACAAACTCCAGTTGAAAAAACACGGGAGCATGAAATAACATTAGTGACAGCTCAAAATCGGTTCCCATATTAATTTGGTCCTATAAAAAGCAAGAGCAAGAGCATTTGAGACAGTAAACTAATTTAAAATGTTAATAAAGAATGGCGAAAGCTAAATTTATATAGAATTTTTTATCTGACAATTTTAATCGAAGTTATGTAACAATTACACTTGACACTCTAATATAACAAATTTGCTTAATTATAATGTTACTTCTATATTTCAAGGATGGTTTCATTGACCCGTGCGAGGAGCGAGATTTGGACTAGCACCTAATTAACGTTTTCCCGCTAACGGTGGAGAAAAAGATGAAAGGATGGATGAGGACTAGCACATCAGCAGTGGCAGAGGATGAGAGGATGGACAACTCATCACCGTCTGTCCATTAGCAGCTGAGGAAAGGATGGAGACACGGACGTTGGCGACGGTGAATGGTCCATTGACCGGTGTTTACATATAAAAAAATTTCTATTTAAGGATGATAATTTTTAATTAATCACCTAAGTATCCTAACATAATCTCAAGTGCTAAAAAGTTTGTCAATCATTTCCAAACAAATTATTTAGCTGGATTCAATTAGTCAATAAATGTGAATTGGCAAGTCTGTTTTTTTTTAAGTGGTGACACAGCCATCTTATATAAAGATAATCATGGAAAGCTTCCAAGATTAATTCATCAGTGGCATGTCTTCAAATTTGAAAGCCTACCTCATATTTTTGTTTGTTTTCAGCTCGAGTTTTTTGCTTTGTTTACTGTATCCCTCATGCTTGTGGTTTAGACTTGAGATTATATTGTGCACGTGTACGTGTATTCCAAGAGCACAAATTTTGACTGGTTAAGATAATCGACATTTCGACTATACACCCTATCATGTAGTTAAGATTGCGGATTTGAACTCTTGAAATTAGCAAACACATTCAAGCAAGGTAGATATATATATTGTTGTGTTCTTTCATTCTATATGTTTATACTATGGTCATTCATATTCATACATTCCTAGTTCAAATATGCGTGAGGGCAAACAATTCACTTTGCATTCAAGCATATACTGAGGAAAATAATTGCATCATTACTATCTGGTATTCAGATAGATAGTGCACGATGAGGCCAATCCACCATAATTTACAAAAAAGATGAGGACTTAATTATATTTACCTTGTTTGCCAAGTCTGTATTAGGATCACAAAAGTTTGGTGGCGCCGCTTGTAGTTTTATAAGCGATGTATTTTTTTTTCTTGCATCTCGGTCTTTTAATTGGTTTTTTACTAGATCACATCTTTACAAATAGAAGTTACTTAGAATATCTGAGTTATATGCCTCACATGGCGATAACTTGATGATGGTAGTAGGAACTGATTCTATACTTTCATTTACTATGACATCATTATTAAAGTTTTTAATTTGAAGAAGGCAAAGATGCATTATTGCCCCAATCCCACGATTGAATCGTGCATTCAAAAATGGGGTCCATATGTACGCATTTGTCTGATAGGGCTCTGATAGTGAAAAAAGCTATGCATGTCAGGCCCAGAAGATGCAATATTTTGACTAGACATTACATAGCAGGATGTCCCATCTTCCTCCTCAGTCGACCTTCAACAAAGAAGCTTTTTGAAAAAGCTAAATGGACAAAAGTGGAGCATGAACCCTAGACATTTTGGCGCCAAATGCGAAAAAAAATCGATAGATTAATGATAAGCGAGAGATGGTTATGATGAGATCTTTGGCAGCAAAATTATGCAGTGGGAACATAAAAGTTTGATTGTTAGGTCTAAGGACGCCTTATTCTCCATGCAACCACTCTACACATTAATAACCTTTTCCAGTAAAAAGTCGTCGTTTTTTTAGGCAGCCCTTCCTTCGTTCTTTTTTGCGCTCAAATCTCTCCGCCTTCTTCGACTGTCATCGTTCTAGCCCTTTCCTCTTCTCCGCACAACCATTCTTCCTCCTTTTCTATCAGCATCTGCTCCTCTTTTTCAACTCTCTCTCCGTCTCTTTTTTTTTTCTTTCTCAGAAGAAAAATAAAACAAAATTGTCAATCAAAATTGCCATTTGAGATTAATAAGAGAAATTTAAATTAAACTCCTATAAATAAGTAATTTATAGAAGTGCAAGAACAGAGGGATATTAGTAGAATTCCAACCATATCGTCATATAGAAATTTATGATAATTATTTCACATTGTAATATAATTATTATGGTTGGCATAAGAAATAAACAACTTCATATTTGTTTTGCGAACTTTGTTTTTTTTCTTTTCTTTTCAACTAAAGGGATGTCTTGAGGGGCTTTCTACGGACAAATTTGCGAAAAATAATAAATGAAATGTCAAGACTTATTTTCAATTAATTATTTATGTCAATTAGATATAAGAGTTTAAGTCAACTCAATTTTAATGTGTCAATGAGCAGAACGTAATAAGAAATTACTATCCAATATATAATCTCTGCATTGGGTAATCATCGAGATCTCCATATCTCTTACCACTCTTAATGGGACATCACACATACTCACGCAACAAGGGCTAATTGAAGCGAAGGAAAAGCTCGTTCATTTGGGCGTCATCAAGAGTGTCGTCAGTTTTAGCTTAACGAGTGGCAACTCTTTACCTAACTAATCATTGCCGCGAGAGAGGCGAAAGTGGGAAAGCAATGTTTCTCCACAGTAAAAGCAGAGACGCCGAGTCAGTTGCCTTTCATTTATGTACGTATACTTTATTTTCCCAATGGCAGTAGACAAAAGGATAGGGAGGTCGACATCGGTGATGGTGACTGGTTGAGTAAAGGAACAGTAAAATGCAGAAAACCATCTCAACTCCCCTCAATTAGGGTGGAGGTGGTTTCCCGATAAAATCGGAAATTGAAGAAGAATCGTTTAGGTTTCATATTTCAATGCTTCCTAATCTGATCCCCGATTTCATTTTTTTCAGAAACGGCCGATTCCTAGGGAATATAACTGGAAACCGTTTATGTATTATAAAATATATTCATTCTTTTTTCACAGCGCATTCTTTGCATAATCTTCATTTTTGTTTTTTTTTTGAAGATTTTTAAACTCTCTCTTTCACTATTTCGATGATAATAGGAAGCAACAACGACGGTATGGGACAAGAGAGAGAGAGAGTTTGTCCCTGTCCATTAGCCTGCCCAACATGCTATGTCTTTTTGGCAAGAATGAGGTCGGAAATTGCTTGCCCCATGCATAAAGATCTCTATGCCCATCTTCTTTTCATATATCTCCTTGATCCTAAATATTGTATGTTGTATTTACATCACCATGAGAATTAGTACTCTAGTGAGGATGAGTGGAATTACTCGTCAAGAGTTAGATCACAAAGATCTCAACGTATTGATACAAACGTAAGTAAGGTGATTAGAAGCACCATAGTGGAATTTGATATGGCAAATAATTTATGACAATAGGGCAACATGATTGTTGAGATGTGTTGAAGTGATAAGGTGCGGTCATCGTGGTGTATATTCTTGGTGAGAAAGAGAATGAAAATATTGCTTTATGCATATGCTCAATCGTAAAGCGTTATCCATCACAAGTAAAGTTAAATATATTGAAGTTCATAACACTTTCTTTTTTTGAAAATGCCTTTTGTGTCGTATTAACAGGTTTTAAAAAAGCATTTTGTACATAGATAAGGTGACAATCCATGCCACTTTCAAACAATTTAAATAACTCATGTTTAAATGTCATGTTTTAATTTAAGAATCCATTTATTTGAAGGAATTTTTTTTTGTTAAGATTACGTGCAATCTTATCCATATGAGTTATCGATACAGATTGCTTGTAATGCTTTTTATGGTAAATTCAGTTGATGATAGAAGCCCTTCGTTAAAAAAGGTCTTGATTTTTATGGATGCTGTGAAAAAAATTAAAACTTTATATGTGATACTTTGTAGGGTTGTTGCCAAAATTTTCCCCATAAAATATTTCCTCAAGAGATCAAAAAGGACAAAGTGCTAAAAAAACTCATTCTATTATGGTTATCTTCCCATATTTTTAGCTTGCAGTTACTTTTATTTTGTCTTTGTTGTTTTTCCATTCTCACATACGGTATCTCTCTAGGTGAAAAGTCCTCGCAATTTGATTATGCTTATCATGGTGGTTGTTGGGTGTAAAATTTGTTTACGAGAAGTAGTAATGTTTGATATAAAAATTATGCACTAACTTCCCATAATAAAATCAATGAGAGAATCTATATATAATTATACAATAACAGTCTCTACTACTTAAGGCCTGCCTTTAAGGTTAACACGGGCAGTCCTACCAATTTTTATTTATTTATTTTGCAATCGCTTGAACGAATCCACACACCTTTCGTAAAAATTGTGGCCATCTCGGTTCCACATTGGCCAATGTAACGCACTACTAGCTAGATAGATAATTAGGATAGTTGCACTATTAGATTTGAACTTATTATACATAAACCAATCTAGTTGTAAATCATTTAATTGAACCAATGTAGTCCTAAATATTTGAGGAAAAGTGCAATCCAATTATTTTGGCCAAGTCATGCTTGATTTTCCAACATGGTAATCTAGTCATATTTGGCAATTCTACATATAAGGGCTCAACGAAATAATGCCATTTTTCTTATGATTATGTTGATTTTTTTTTCACATAGTTACATTTTAGGTTTGAGCTAGTAATCAAAATAGGTTGGATATGATTTTGGTGGAAACCCACAAAGACCGGTTTAGAGTTGGGTTTTGATGTTTTAAACTCATCTCAATCGGTTTTTACAATTTGAAGTGATTATATATAATTTAGCTCCCTAAAACTGAATTGAAAAATCAATAAATAACCTCATATTACTATCTCTAAACAGATTATATGGCACGTGGATGTGGCCTGTCCTTGTCTGCTTGTTCTCTTTATTATTCACGTTTTCTTATATCGATGATGACCCTGCATAAAGCACTCCTTCTTACATGGGCAGTGATTTAAGTGGAGTCATTTTGCTAATTTGACAGCTGGTAATTATATGTTTTTTCTTTTTTCATTTTCTTCGAAGCTGGTGGTGGGGGCACGGACGTAGGTGATGGTGCTGGTCTTTTCTTATTTTCATCTTTGGTCAGTCTTCAGTTTGTCTGCACTCAAATCTCTGTTTCGTTCTTCCTTCCCTTCCGTCGTCCTCATTTGCACTCAAATCTCCTGGCCTTCTTCGTCTCCCACCGTGCTTGCTCTATTTCGCTCTTCCCCCATTTGCACCCAAATCTCTGTTTCGTTCTTGCTCCCTATCCTTCATACTCTTGGCCTTCTTCGTCTCCCACCGTCCTTGATCCGTTTCGCTCTTCCCCTCATTTGTCCTCAAGTGTCCCTTTCGTTCTTGCTCCCCTTCCTTCGTCCTCTTTTACACTCAATTCTCGTCGGCCTTCTTCATCTCCCGCCGTCCTTGCTCTGTTTCGCTCTTCCCCTCATTTGCACTTAAATCTCTGTTTCGTTCTTGCTCCCTTCCTTCATACTCATCTGCACTCAACTCTCTTGGCCTTCTTCGTCTCCCATCGTTCTTGTTCTGTTTCGCTCCTCCTCTGCACAACCAATTTTCTTCCTCCTCGGCTTCTTCTTCATTATCTGCTGCTCTTTTTCATCACCTTCTCTCTCTGTGTTTTCGTGCTCTTTTGTTTCTCGGACAAGAAATCAAAGAAAAATGGCTGCCGATGCTGTAGTTCCTACTGCCTGGGATGTCTTCAAGATCGTGTTTGTTCCCATCAAGCATCGGTTCGAATACGTCAAGTGCTCCAAGAGATACGCCGATGATCTTGGGAAGGAAGTTGAGAATCTGAAGTACGAGGCTGTGAGGGTCCACGAGGCCAAGGAAGAGGCTAGAAACAACCTTGGTAATATTCACGAATGGGTCGGAAAGTTTCTGGCAAGTGCTGAGAACACCTTGAAAGAGGCGGAAGATCTGTTGGGCGAATTCGAAAAGATGAGCAAGACTTGCTGCCGCGGGACTCTTCCCGACCCCATTTGTCGCTATCGGTTCAGCAGGAAGGCCAAGCACACGACCGATAACATTAAGAATCTCATTCTAAATAACAAAGGCAAGGAGATCTCCTACGGCCGTCCTGCTCCGGGTGACTTCGCTGCCGGGAGAGAAGGCAAAGATGTCGTCCAGCTTAGGGATGATGGCGCCTTCGAATCCAGAGCTTCTGTCATGCAGGAGATCATCAATGCACTCGCCGATGACACGAAGAGCGCTGTTGGGGTACACGGGATGGGCGGGATCGGCAAGTCGACCCTTTTGGCGGATGTTGAAAGGATACTGCGCGAAAAGAAGTTGTTTGATAGGGTCGCCAAGGCCGACGTGTCGCAATATCCGGACATCAAGATGATTCAAAAAGAAATTGCTCACTGTTTGGGCCTTAGTAAAATGAAGGAAGAAGAGGACGTCAAATTGCGCGCGCAGCTTCTGCTCGAGAGGTTGGAACACGAGGAAAGGAACAAAAGGAAGGTCCTCATAATATTAGACGACCTGTGGAAGCAGCTCGACTTGAAATTAGTCGGCATTCCTTGCGCACACAACAACAAAGTCAAAGGATGCAAGTTATTGATGACGGCGAGACATCAAAATGTTTTGCTAAGGGAAATGCTCTGTGACGTTGCCTTCCCCCTTGATTTCCTGAATGACGAAGAGGCAAAGGGATTGTTTGAGGCGACGGCGGGAGGCAAAGTTCAAGTTGAGTTAGAACCCTTGGTGGAGAAAGCACTCAGCATATGTGGAGGTTTGCCTTTCCTTATTGTCGTAATAGCAACGCAATTTATAAACACCACTTACTCTGACTGCAAAAATGCTTTGGATGAAATTTTCAACGGAAAAGCCGGTGAGGAGACAGATCGGATATTGCGAGTAAGTTATGATCGTTTAAAACCGGAGGAGCAGTCATTTTTAAAGCTTTGCGCTGTGTATGGCGTCCCTAAGCCCTCTCTTGAAAATTTGGTGAGGTACGGCGTGGGTTTGGGATTATTTGGATCAGATAGGAGCATGAAAGATGCTAGAGAAATGTTGGGCAGACTGATTCGTACTCTTCAAGCCTCCTCCCTGTTGTTACACAACAGAGAAGACGATGATTTCAAGATACATGACTTGGTTCGTATGTTTGTAACCTCGATTGTTGCAAGAGATCACCCTCTTCTTGTGTTGAAAGATGAGTCGGTTGCAGAGTTGTGGAAGGACAAGGTCAAAAGTTGTGGGGCGCTATGCATTCCCTACATTAACTTGGAGGAACTTCCCGAACAATTAGATTGCCCCGATTTGAAGATCTTTATGCTGTTCAACAGCAATAATTCTCTTGAGATCCCAGATTCATATTTCAACTCTATGAGAAATCTCATGGTCTTAGATCTTATGAGGATACGTCTCAGTCCTTCGCCTTCGCCGTTCCAATCCTTGGAGAAGTTACACACCCTGTGTCTTTGTAACTGTTCGTTAGAAAATGTGGCCATTCTTGGCGAGCTAAAAGAGCTACAAATTCTCCGCATTCAAATCTTCAACCTTCAGCGATTGCCACAAGAAATAGGGCAACTAACAGAGCTGAGGCTGCTCGACTTGAATGGTTGTTCAAAACTTCAGACGATTGAACCGGGTGTGCTTGGAAGCTTGACCAAATTGGAGGAACTGTACATGGAGAATAGCTTTGTCAGATGGAGTGCTATGGACGAAATGCCGCCAACTAATGCCAGTCTTATAGAGTTGAATAACATGAAAAATCTCTGCACTCTATATGTATCCATTCCCCGTCCAAGCGTGCTCCCACAGGATCTAAACTTCAAGCGGTTGACCAAGTACATAATCAAAATAGGTAACCCATGGTACTGGTCATGGGGCAAAGGATCAAGCATGTTGGGCCTTAAATTGGATCCAAAAAGTGATGTACTTCGGAAAGGATGCATACAAAGTATCTTAGGCAAAGTCGAAGTTCTGTCTTTGCAGGATTTAAATGGAAGTGAGCAAAGTATTTGTGCGTTATCCCAGAAAGGCTTTCCAGAATTAAAGCATTTAAAGGTCATGAATAGTCCCTCTGTCCATTACATCCTCCAATCGCGATCTCGTGTAGATTTTGAGAAGTTGGAGTCGTTAATTCTCAGTGGTCTCGTCAAATTCGAGAAGATATGCCATGGCCCTACATTCTCCAAGTCCTTCAGTGCATTAAAAGTAGTAAGAGTCAGTAAATGTCACAAGATGGAAGTATTATTTCCTCTTTTAGTGGTGAGAGGGCTTCCACAGCTAGAAGAGATTGTAGTTGATGATTGCAAGTCAATGTACGGGATCGTAGAAGTTTATGATTGTGGCAAATTGGAGTTGCCTAAGTTGCGTGTATTGAAATTGCAGAACTTGCCAAATATCAAGAGTTTTTTCATCGACGGAACCGCTTCTTCGAGTAGAACATCGGACCACCAAGTTGGCACTACAATTGCATTCTTCAATGGACAACAGGTAAACTCTATTAAAGATTTATTAATTTTTCCTTCATTTGCTAGCTAGATGTAACTCAGATTATAATGCCTATTCAATTTTTTATTTTCGGTTTATTTTTTTCCTAATTCCCTTTTACGTTCATGCCTTCCCTGTAATTAGCTAAAGCAATCTTCCGTTTCTCTTAATTAAGTAGAAATCCAACTAATTGTATGAAATTATGTCAGTTTAGTTTGTGATAGGTTCCGAGTTGTTTTAAATTAACATTCTGCAAGTACATCTGTTAAAGGGATTTTTTTTTTGCAACCAAGTAATTCCGTAATATTTTGACATGGTTCCGTTGAATTAGTTATGAAACTTTGATATTAATACAAAATGTAAAATATAGGTGACTCCTAAAAACCAATACGAGGAATGGGAAGGAGGGCTGGTCTTGAAATAAAAGCAACTACACTAATCTAATTGATGCACGTCATTTGTTTATCGTGTTTAAATAAGCATTTAGTCATTACATGAGCCCCATATTTATCAAAGTGTTCAATTTTGGGCATGTTCATGCATGCATATATCATGGATAGATGCATTTGGGCGTCCAATTGGTATTGCAAACACAAATTTGTGTTTGATATCCTGTTGAATCGGTTATTAATAGTGAATTACTAACATTAAAGAGAAGTTAGAAAACTAAGGACAAATAATATCCTATTAAGGAAAGCACACGGCTGTTTTTTCCGGCAAAAATTGCCTGTGGCTATTTCATTGACCCGACAAGTTTGCCCTTTTGTAATGGTGCGATTATCACGAAAGTTGACGGTGGGGCCGAAGACTCTTGAAATATGTTGGTTTTCCCGTCGATAGAGAGTCATGAAAATCTGAGTTGTGGGTACCATAAGGTAATGTGTCTGAGTATGGCTTATCTTCTTCCTAGGCTTTGAGCTTTCGTGGAGAGAGCTCGCTTTCGAAGACAAGGGAACTAAATCGAAGAAATTTTTGCAAAGAGCTTTTGCGGATTTGCCTTTTTCCGTTTTTCTATCCCTAGTAATCTTGTCGGGGGTGATTGTAGTCGAATCAATGAAACACAAAGAAGTTAAAACTTGTTGTATGGACGGCAGCAATGGTTGATGCTAAAAGGTAGATGGGAAATTGCGATGAAATTTGTCGATGAAGGACAGTTATAGCAATGAACTTTTGAGAAGGACTAATTTCTCTTTAAAAAAAAAGAAAAATAAAAGAAAAGAACCAAAAAAAGAAGGAAATAAATCTTTCCATTGCAATCAGGGACAATTAGGTCTCTTCACATTAAATGCCGTGGTTTTAGACATGAAGGCTGTCGATTTAGAGGCACCCCTAAGGAAATGACAATAACGAGGACGAATAATCTCTCCACCGTTTCCTTATCTAAAGGTTGAATATATGATTAATATATAAGCATGTCCAAATTACCATTGTGCCCAATGTTGATAGAATCTGGTCAAAATTCTTGCCATTTGGTTTTGTCTCCAGTAATTCCAATTGCCTTCTTGTCCTAGAGTCATTGGTGTTAGTAGGGAGATCTTTGTTACTTGATTTTTTCATTTTTTTTTCTTTTATGCAACTTAAGATGGACTCACCAATACAACGTTTGTAATTTACATCTTGGCACTTGTCTATATTTACATCTTGGAAGTTCATGAATTCATAATTTAAGAGAATCACCTATTTCATGTGCAAATACCGCAGGTTGCCTTCCCTAGCTTGGAGGAATTAATTATGAGTGGCTTCAATAATATCGAGATGATATGGGACAGTGAAGTTATTGCGGATTTTTTCCAAACTTTAAAATCCCTTAGAGTGGATAAATGCAATAGGCTAAAGCGCATATGGCATAATGAACTCCTCCGTCAAGTAAGATTCCCCTGTCCACGTTCTATTCACATTTCTGGCTGCAAGAGCCTCGCCTCTCTATTTCCAGCCTCGGTAGCCAGAGACCTAATCCAACTCGAGGAGTTGACAATCAATGATTGTGGCATTGTGGAACTCATCGAGAAGGAAGAAGGAATAATTTCCGGGGTTGTGCTCCCAAAGTTAACCTCCCTCAAGCTTAAGTATCTGACTGAGTTGAAATGCACCTATGTCGGAACACATGCTTTACATTGGCCGGCATTGAAGACCTTGAAGGTGCAAGGTTGTAACAAAGTGGAGATACTTGCTTCCCAACCTGAGAACAAGATGTCACTTCACAAACGACCTCTCTTCTTGATAGAAAAGGTATGAGGCAAATTTTTTTTTTTTTGCTTTGACGGTGAACGGTTGAAGTGATGATTAGGGTTATAGTCAAACATCTGTTACAAGTAGCTCTAGATACAAAGATATAAACTATACGACTCTCCTTAAATACATAGAAAAATTACAACTTCGAAAATATTCTTAAAGTATTGATACGATGTTCATGTCGATATCTGATATATGATCACCCTTAAATAAAAGTACAGGCAAATTCAAAATGATTTAGTACTCTCTTATGTATTACGAAGTCTGACAATGGCATCGGTGTGTTCTCTAATTTGAACTCTATAAAGGTGACAATATTATGCTAATAACGGAAGGATGGGACATTTTCCTTGACATCAAATACACGACTAACTTTGATTTGATTATGTTGGGAAATCAACTAAATTGAAGAGGGAAAAATGTGGTTTAAATTTAGAATGTGCGAGAGACCAATCCGATTGCTATAGGTGCATACGCAAACTGCCATCTTGCTGTGCATATATCTTGAACTTTTTGGACCGAAATTTGAGGTGGAAAGGGCTGTTGAACGAGAAATTCTTCGCATGGAATGATGCTTGCTCACTAATCAAAGTAAGGTCTACAATGCAAAGTTATTTCCTAAGGAAAGATGAGAAATCAGAAACCACACTAATATGGAGGTTTTTGTACTCCATTATTTTGTATTTCCCTTTGTGCAACTTAACAGTCGCCCTCTCCCCTTGGCACTCATCTATATTTACATCTTGTAGATTCATGAATACGTAATTTAATTGAATAACCAATTCCATGAGCGAATACCTCAGGATGCCTTTTTGAGATTGGAGACATTAGAAATCATTGGCTTGGATGACCGCCGGTTTATTTTTTTCCCATCCATGCTTGAATCTCTCTCACAAGTAAGAGATCTAACCGTATCAAAGTGCAATAAGATGGAGGCAATCATTATGGAGGAGGAAGGGTTGGGATTGGAAACAACAGAAACTCCGGCATCCTCGATGGAAAGTGAAGTTGCATTCCATCAATTGAAATATATAAAGCTTGATGGGTTAAGAGAGTTGAGATGTTTCAGCTCAGGTAGATACAATTTGATGTTTCCTCTCTTGGAAGATGTCATTGTGGGTGAATGTCCCAACATGAATTTTTTCTTTGAGGGACAAATAGAGGCACCAAATCTGAAGAGAGTACAAGCAATTCCAAAGGAATTTTCTGAATCAACAGAGCACCAGAATTTTTGGAAGGGAAACCTCAACATCGCCATCCAAAATATGTTTGAAGATATGGTATGCGTTAGTTATCGAATTGTGTAATTGGATGATTTTTTTCACTAACAGAGTAATTGTCTTTTGCTAACTAGAAGTTAACATTTAATGGTGCTTTTTTGACAGGGTACGTTTGCTTCAATAGAGAAAATGAGGCTATCTGAAGTCCCCGAGCTGATTGAAAAATGGCATGGCGAACTTAATCCCATCAAGTCATATTGGCAATTAAATTCTCTGATTGTAAATAATTGTCCATCATTTGTTAACGCTATCCCACCCAAATTGATGCTTGCTTTAGACAATTTGGGCACATTGCAAGTGGAGAAGTGCGAGTTGCTAGAACAAATATTCAATCTTGAAGGGTTGGAGGTTATGGAAAACACTCGAGTGTTGCCTCGGTTATGGACTTTGACATTGGGTGATTTGCCAAAGTTGAGGCAACTATGGAACAAAGATCTTCAAGGAATGTTGCGCTTCAATTCTCTGACTAGCCTAACCCTTTATAAATGCAGCAACTTGAGACATGCTTTCGTTCCGTCGATGGTTCAGTGCGTTGCTAGTCTGAATTGGATGGAAATAAAGGAGTGTAATCAGATGGAAAAGGTGATCGCAGAGGAAGAAGGGCAGGGAAGCGCAGTGGAGAAGGTTACATTCCCGAGACTTGACAGTATAAGGCTGGAGTACTTGCCCAATTTGACTAGCTTTGTCTCGGGGAAGAATCATATGCTGGAATGTCCCAAATTGAGATGGCTGAGCATTGCCCACTGCTCCAATATGAGAAGTTTGACTAGCGGCCCTTCTCTTTTCACTCTAGAGGTCAGTCTTTCAAACAAATGCAATTTTGGCATTTCATTTGGATCATATTCTTGTAAAATTGCACACTGCACAAGAATATGCCGTGTGCAGACAAAAACGCTCGATGTAGATGTTCGTAACATCAATCATCAATGCTTTGCTCAAATATAACCGAGACTTGTTTTTCATACCTAAATAAAGATAAACATAATATTTACCTCTTCACAGGAGTCCGTAATCACATTTGTAAATTTTAAATGCAGAACAATTTAGGTATCGGCAAATATGTATAAATTCAAAATCATCTAATTTTAAGTAAATTTCGAACAACTGGCAACATTCTCGTGCTTTGCACGGATCTATGTACATAACATTTTAAGATTTAATAAAAAGATTAATAATTCCTGATCCTCCGCAAGAATACATATTAATTGTAGACCTCCATATCTTTTTAGGAGTGTTGGTCTTGTGTCAGCTTGTAAAATCATATTGTGCGCAATACTTTAGAATTAACTAGAGAGATTCTTAAATTTTTTTTATCGCAATAACCATATAAAAACATTTATGTTCTACAATTTGAATTATAAAGTACAAACGTAGAATAGCATCTAAAAATGGTAAAAAAAGATATTCGTACTGCCACACCTCATGTTTTCTTGCGTAGAAGAAAACTGCATTTTTTCTGTCGAAGATGAAGAAAAGGGGAAAAGAAAACTTCATAATTGTGAAAACCCAGTTCGCAAATTGCATAGCAATTTACAGCTCATTGCACCATAATCTTCTTCCTAATCAATGAAATCACAATTCGAGAATTAAGTTTTCTTGAAGAAGGTAAACTGAAAACCAACAGCGAGTTCAAGTTGAAGCAAATAAAATTAAGAAATTGGAAAAAAAAATAACGTCTCTCTCTTTATCTGGAGTGCTGCAAATTTCGGTAATGATCGCGAGCAACTTCGTAGAAGACTAGTTATTCTTGGAGAAGACTAGTTACTCTTTAAAAAGATAAAATCGGGCACTTGAGTCCATCTGTACTTTCCAAGATCTCATCTATCTTCCTGAAGGAAGGTTTAATCTATTTTATTAATTCTAGCTAAAGGAATGTAAGCCCTCTCCATCGCCAAATTGAGTAAGATCTTCGGGGTCCAGAGTTTTGTAAATCACACTATTTAATTTTTTATATGATTTGCAAGACCATTCTTAGTAAGCTTATGTTAAAGAAATATAACTATTGGATCTTCTCGCACTTATAGAAAATCAATAAATTTTAAAAGGAAATTCGAAAAATCGATAATATCTAGTTCTTTCAAGTGTATAATGATGTAAGATTTATCCATTCGAGCCAAACAATTCCTTTTTCTTAGCCTAACTTTTTAATTGCTTTAGAGTGATATAGCATTGATTTGAGGCCTTTACCAAAAAAAAAGAAACATTGATTTGAGGCACTTTGTATTATATGAGATGACACTTGCTACTATAGTGCACCATTTGATGGTTGATTGGTTGTTTTTTTTTTTTTTTAAATCTGAATCTCATTATGATTATTTTTCTAATGGCTAATATTTTTACTCAAGCGATCCCCGAGCTGCATTCTTCTTTTTACTACATCAATTCGGTGACTTTTAGTTCTGATGGTGATTTACCGTTTCGACATCCTTCTTGTTTCTTTAAATATATAAATTCTTCATGCTTAATCAATTTACAAAAGCATAATGCGACTTCATTGAAGAATTTGATCCATATTTTAACTCAAATAACCATCTCTAAGTAAATTAACCGTTACTACATATACTATCTATTTCATTCCAAGCTAGCAAAAACAGCACAAAGTGCACTTTGAATTTCTTATATTGGAATTCCAGAGGGATGGATTTTATTTAAGTTTGGCATCCATGATGGTTATATAAGCATATATCCAAATTATGGTTTTTCCCATAATCAATAGAATCTGGTCATAATTCTTATTTTCATGTTGTCTCCAGTAATTCCAATAGCCTTCTTATCCTAGACTGATCGAGATTAGCATGGAGATTTTTTTTTGGCTTTTTTTTGTGTACTTTCATGCACTTCAAATAGAATCGCCAATTCCGTGAATTCGGTATTTATATTTGCCAATTCCGTAAATCTTTAAATTTCATGAATTCATAATTTAACCGAATCACAGATTTTGTGGGCATTTTGATGAAAGTATAGTCAAAGAAATGAATTACATTTCGGAGAAGATTGGTTAGTCTTTAAAAAAGAAAAATGAAAGACAGAAAATAAAGCTTTTACTTGTAATTAGGGACAATTGGATCTTTTGTGTCAGACATGCGACAGACACGATTAGAACATCCCTTAAGAAAATGACGACGACAGGGACGATTAGTTGGGGTCAAGTTATATGGGCTTACCTTTTGGGAAACAATTAAGCTTGAAAGTACTTTTTACTTGATGGGTAACTAATTTCCCTTGTCATTACTAAACTGAATGAGCGCTAATTCTTAGTGACTTTAATTTTCATTATTGTTAGGAAACTACTTAATTTCTATTATTCTTAATCAATCTACAAAAGCATAATGCGATTTCATTAAAGAATTTCATCCGTATTTTAAGTTAACTAACCATCTCTAAGTGACTTAACGATGAATACAAGCTATCTCATTCTGAGCTAGCCAAAAAAGCACAAAGTGCGCTTTGAATTTCCTATGTTCGGACATTGGAGAGAGGGAAAGATTTTATTCAAGTCTGGGATTTGTGATTGGTATATGCGCATGTCCAAATTATCATTTTGCCTATTATCAATAGAATATTATTGTAATAATTGTTTTTCTTTTGTCTCCAGTATATCCAATCTCGTCCTAGATCCCTCGATATTAGTATGGAGTTTTTTTTGGCTATTTTTTAGTTTGTTCTTCCATTTTGCTTTTGTGCACTTAAGAGAAAATCACCATTTTTCTGAATACGTTATTTATTTATTGGCACTCATCTATATTTTCATCTTGAAAGTTCAAGAATTTGTAATTTAATTGAATCACGAATTTCGCGGCTATTCTGATGAAACTATTGTCAAAGGAATAAAATACATTTTACAGAAACTTA
Organism: Melaleuca alternifolia; assembly: GCA_019926035.1. Lineage (NCBI taxonomy): Eukaryota > Viridiplantae > Streptophyta > Magnoliopsida > Myrtales > Myrtaceae > Melaleuca > Melaleuca alternifolia. The sequence continues at coordinate 228,870 of JAGKPW010000032.1, read as the reverse complement.
ATTTGTGGACCCCACTTTAAACCACCGACCTTTCTTTCTCCCATGCTTTGAGGTTCAATGGAGAGAGTTTGCTTTCAATGACGATAGAGGAAATAGATTGGTACTGTCTGCAATGAGGCTTTGGGGCTGTTAACTGTATAGGGTGCTAAATATTCATAAAAAAATAATCTTTGCATAAGTATTTGATTATTGTTCTCGTTATTATTATTATTATTATTATTATTATTATTATTATTATTGTCGTCATAAAACCTAGATCTGCAAAGATCTATGAGATTATAATGAATCTCTTCCGACATTGTAAAGTGGTCAAATAAAGAAACAATCTGAGTTTGGCTTGTCAGGGATGACAATAGGCCAATGAACAAAACACGGATAAGTTAAACTTGTTGTATAGATGGGAGTGACGGGTGATGGAGAGGTAGATGGGAGATCGCGAGCAAATTTGTCAAATGAAGGATTTTCTGGAGTAACAGTAATGAATTCTTGGAGAAGATTAGTTAAGTCTTTAAAAAGAAAAATGAAAGAAAATAAAGCTTTTAATTGTAAGCAGGGACAATTGGATTTTTTCACCTAAAATGTTGCGGTGCCAGACATGCAAGCTACACGTTTAGACTCATCCCTTAAGAAAATGACGACAAGGGGGACGATTAGTTTGGATTGGGTTATTTACTTAGCTTGAAAGTACTTTTTGCTTCAGGGGTAACTTATTTCCTTTGTCATTACTTAACTGATTGAGTGCTAATTCTTGGTGACTGTAATTTCCATCGTTGTTAGGAAACTACAAACGATTCCTAAAGGTTGTTGTTTGGGGTCGTATAATTCCCTTTTGTATTGTAAAGTAGCTGTTGTTTATAATAAGTTTTTGTGAGTGCAAAAATTATCCTAAGGTTTGTAAATTATATTGCTTGTACATTTCCTCAGGTAAGCATTTACAATAATTTGCTACAGCATATAAAGTTCCTGCCCGTCCTTTGTAATTGTAAATTCTGTTGTGGATGGATCTGTCAGGTTTCGTTCCCATCCTTAGAGTCCTTGACGATGGAAGGACTTCCAAATCTGAAAGAGATATGGAGCAATGAATCTCCATTGGAGCTGAGCAATCTCCAATCTATTGAAGTAGAGCATTGCCAATCTCTATCGAAGGTTATCAGCTTCAGGTCGCTAATGAATCTACAGAAATTGCACACTTTAACTATCCGAAGCTGCATTTCAATGCAAGAAATTTTTTACCGCGAGGGACTAAGCATTAGTGGAGATTATAAAACTCTCTTTGAACTAGCCACCTTCTCTTTAGAGAAATTGGAGGTGCATGACTGTGACAACCTTCGGTTTATGTTTTTCCCATCCATGGTTAAACCTCTTGCACAATTGAGAAAACTAAAGGTATTGGGTTGCAAGAAGATGGAGGCGATCGTTATGGAGGAGGAGCCGTTGGGTCTGGAAACATCAGAAACTCTAGCATTCCCGATGTTAACCAAATTATGCTTACAAAAGTTGGAAAGTCTGATAAGTTTCTCTTGCAGAAAAAGTAAGATTGACTTTTCTATTTTTCCATCATTGTAGATCTTTGTGTAGATAGATTCATCCTTGCAGTATAGATGATGGCATTCTTTTCATCCAAATGGCAGGTTCGAAAGAAGCTCAGAGTCACGACCTTGTCCCTTCATGCTCTACTGCACTCTTCAATCGAGAGGTTCGTGAAATGTCACGATATTAAATATTAAATAAATCATAGGTGCTCAAAGTTGCTGACATGTATGCACTGCAATTTCATGCTGTTAATTTCTCTAGAAATAATCTCTAGAAAGATGGTTGAACATATCTTGTGGTACCTACACAAAGCAAAAATGGGTAAAACAACTGTCCAGAATCTCTAGAAGCTTTTCTATATACACAAGAAACTTAAAACTCTCAGCAACCTCACATGTACGGCTTAGGCATTACCCGCATGTACATTGAAAGCAATTGAAAAGACCATCGAGGGAAAAGTGAGCAATAACGGGCAATTGACTGCATCTGCACTTTCCATGATCTCATCTATCTTCCTGATCGAAGGATGCTTTACTCTCTTTTAATTACTCTTGCAAAAGGAATCTAAGCCCTCTTTGTCACCAAATTGAGTAAGATATTTGGGGTCCAGAGCTTTCTAAATCACCGTATTTAAATTTTTTATATAATTTGCAAGACCATTCTTATTAAGCTTATGTTAAAGAAATAAAACACGTTTCGGAAATCAGCAACTTTATTCAAGTTATCTGATTTCCCGAGTAGATAATGGAAAGACATTTCAATGAAAAATGAATCGGACTAATTTACAGGTCTTTCACCTAAATGTTGCTTAGGCAGCCAAACAGGCTACGAAAATGGGCCCTCTCACAAGATGAATATGTCGACTTTCGTAGAAAAAGTATAATATAAGTGACTCCGAAAACCAATATGAGGATTTTGAAATAAAAGAAATTATGCTAATCTAATTGATGCACGTCTTTTATTTATCATGCTTAAATAACCACTCAGTCATTGCATGGGCCCACAATTATAAAAGTACAGAATTTTGGTCAAGTTCATGCATGCAGATTGTATGGATAGACGTTCCATTTGGTGTCACAGACACAATTTGTTTTTGGTATCCCGTTAACTTGGTTGTTGATGGTGAATTACCAACACTAAAGAGAAGTTAGAAAACTAACGACAAACAATTGCCCAGTTAATAAAAGATTTTATTTATTTGTAATCTGATAGGATTGCCTACAATGACGCTATTATTACGGAAGTTGATGGTGGGGCCCTAGACTCCTTCAATATATTGGTTTCCCATCAATAAAGATTCGTGAGAATTTGAGTTGTGCGTTGCATAAGATATTATGTTTGAGTACGGCTTATCTTCTTCCCATGCTTTGAGCTTTTGTGAAGCGACAATGGAACTAGTTCGGGAAAATTATGCAAAGAGAGCTTGCCGTTTCTTTTTTTCTTTCATCGTAATACTGTCGGGATGATGGTAGTCCAATGAGCGAAACACAAAGAAGTTAAAACTTTCTTGCATGGATGGGAGCGATGGGTGAGGTAGATAGGAGATTTTGATCAGTTTTGTAGATGAAGGATGATTATAGCAATGAACTTTTGGGGAAAAAAAACTACTTACTCTTTACAAAAATAAAAAGAAATCAGGGACATTAAATCTCTTCACCTACAATGCTATGGTTTCAGATATGTAGGCTGTGGATTTAGACTCAACCTTGAGGAAATTACAATAACACTTGAGGGTTAACTAGAAACTGTCATACGAGCTTACCTTATGAGAAGTAATTTAAGATCTTTAGGGCTCAAGGCTTCAGAAATCATCCTATATTTATGTGTATTGCTCGACTATTAATGAGATATTTAGGACTATCTTAACAATTCAGCTTGAGTAAAATTACGATCTATAGTTGGTCATCTAACTATTGGATCATCCGGCACCATTAAAAAAATTAATGAATATTGAAAGGAATATTTCATCAATCAAGAATATTTACTTCTTTTAAGTGAAAAATGAAGTAAATAAGCTTCGTTCATTTGACCCAGGCAATTCCTTTTTTAAGTGCTTTCTCTTAGCATAACTTTTTAATTAATTTAGAGTGATATAATGTTTATTCGAGGGACTCGCTACTAGATAAAACACCACCTTCTTTTGTAGTGCACCACCTGATGGTTGATTGGTTGCCTTTTCAATCTCAATCTCTGCATCATTTTCTTTCTCTTAGCTGCAACTTTATTAATCAGTTAAGCTTTTCCATTCGTCGGCTAGCAAAAAAAGCACAAACTGTGATTTGATTATTTTAGGAAATTAATTAACTAAATTGAAGAGAGGGAGAGATTTTGCTTAAGTTTGAGACTCTTGAGAGACTGATGTGATTATAGGATTGTTATATGAGCATATCTAATTTACTAGTTTGCCCATCGCCAATAGAATCTGGTCAAAATTTCTTGGCACTCACCAATACTGCAGATTGCCTTTCCGAGCTTGGAGAAACTAGAGATCAGTGGCATGGATAGCATTGAGAGGATAATGGGAAATCAAGTTGCTACAGATTGTTTCCAAAATTTAAAATCGCTTCGTGTGGGTGGATGCAGTAAGCTAAAGTGTGTATGGGATAAGGAACTCCACCATCAAGTTAAATTCCAGTGTCTACGTTTTGTTAGCATTTCCAAATGCGAGAGCCTCACCTCCTTGTTTCCGACGTCAGTAGCTAGAGATCTAACTCAACTTGAGGAGTTGGAGATCGATGCATGTGGCATTGTGGAACTCATCGAGAAGGAAGAAGGATTAATTCCCGGGGTTGTGCTCCCAAAGTTAACCTCCCTCAAGCTTAAGTATCTGACAGAGTTGAAGTGCACCTACATAGGAGTACATGCTTTACATTGGCCAGCATTAAAGACTTTGGAGGTGCATGGATGTAACAAAGTGGAGATACTTGCTTCGCAACCTGAGAACAAGATGCCACTTCATAAACAGCCTCTCTTCTTGATAGAAAAGGTATAACGCAAGATTATTTGTTTTGCTTCATTGATAATTAAGGTCAAAGTCATGCATCTCTTACGTGTAGCTCCATGTACGAAGATGGGAACCATATGACTCCATTTTTTTTTTTGGGGGGGGGGAGGGGTGGGGTAGTAAAGCTCTCCTTAAATCCATAGAAATATTACATCGTTGAAACATCATATGATCTTCAAGTATTGATTGAACATTCTTGTCAATTACTGATTTATCAAATGCATCCTTGTTGATCCCCCTTTTGAAAAAGGTTTAGGCTAATTCCGATGATTTAACTCTCTTCTAACTACTATAGAGATTGAAAACACGTTGCATGTGATGTGAGGGTGGGGTAGTAAAGCTCTCCTTAAATCCATAGAAATATTACATCGTTGAAACATCATATGATCTTCAAGTATTGATTGAACATTCTTGTCAATTACTGATTTATCAAATGCATCCTTGTTGATCCCCCTTTTGAAAAAGGTTTAGGCTAATTCCGATGATTTAACTCTCTTCTAACTACTATAGAGATTGAAAACACGTTGCATGTGATGTGATCTTACCATGGCTGAAGTTTATTATCTAATTTGATCCCTATAAAGATTACTGATGTTATGCTAAAAATCAAAAGAGAGGACATTATCGTTGACATTAATCATGGAAATTCGTGCAATTGACTGTAATTGATCCATAAGTAATTTTCACAAGAAGAATATCTTTAGAAACGTGAATGAAAGGAGTTACTTAAATTCAAACATGGATACAAGTCAAATATAAAATAACAGTAATAATGTTTGTTCTTTGAGGGCACGATTCTTTTCGTTGAATCTCATGAGACTCAAAGTTTTTTAATGTAGTTACTGTGCGTGATATGCAAGACATATATCATAATACATGAATACTCTGTTAACTAAGCTAGATTAAGGTTCTCATTTGACTATTTTCTCAGGGCGGACTCCCTAATCTCGAAGAGTTAAAATGGGATTTATCAGAACAGATGGAGATATGCCATGAACATTTTCAAAATGAAGAATTCTTCTGCAAGCTTAGAGTTGTTGAGCTTCGTCATATCTCAAACGATTCTGCAATATCCGCATGTCATTTTATTGAGAGAGTAACCAACTTGGAAGAGTTAGTTGTATGCCAATCTTATCTAGAAGTGCCAAGCAATAACGAGGAAGCCATGGAAGGGTCTAGGCATGAGCAGAAAGTAATACTACCGTTTTCAAGACATATTCAACATCTGAAGACTCTGGATGTCTCAAATTGTTATGGACTATCAAATATCTTCACACCGACAATAGCTGAATATTTGAGGGCACTCGTAAAATTGAAGATAAGTAATTGTAGAATGTTGACAGAAGTCATTAGTGATGAGACAGGCAAGGAGGGACGTGTAGTGGCTTTCAATCAACTGAAGTATCTAGAGCTTGACGGATTGATCGGATTGAGATGTTTTGGCTCAGGTGGTTACACGTTGATGTTCCCTCTGTTGGAAGATGTTATCGTGTCTGGATGTCCCAACATGAAGTTTTTTGCTGAGGGGCCAATAGAGGCGTCGAAGCTAGCGAGAGTAAAAGCGTCAGAGGAAGTGTGGTTTTGGAAGGAAAACCTTAACGTCACCGTCCAAAATATGTTTGATGAAATGGTATACATTAATTATCAAATTATGTGCTATTGGATAATTTTGATCACTAATAGAGTAATTGCTTTTTGCTGATTGGAAGTTTATATTTAATGATGCATTTTTTGACAGGGCACGATGGTTGGAGTAAAGTCTATGCAGCTGTCTAAGTTCCCTCAACTGATTGGAAAATGGCATACGGAACTTAATCCCATTGAGTCATCTTGGCAATTAAGCTCATTGGTGGTAGATAGACGTCCATCATTTGTTAACGCTATTCCATCTAGATTGATGCTTGGTTTAGACAATCTGAGTGTTTTGCAAGTGCGAGATTGCGAGTTGCTAGAAGAAGTATTCGATCTGGAAGGGCTGGAGGCTATGGAAAGCACTCAAGCGCTGCCTCGACTACAGGACTTGATGTTGGTCAATCTACCAAAGTTGAGGCGACTGTGGAACAAAGATCTTCAAGAATCGTTACGGTTCAACTATCTAAGTGGTCTCTTCCTTTCTAAGTGCAGTAACTTGGGACATGCTTTCAGTCCATCGATGGCACGGTGTATTCCCAATCTATGGAGGATTGAAATAAAGGAGTGTGGTGAGATGGAAGGGGTGATTGCAGACGAAAATGGCCCGGGAAGCGTGGTGGGAGAGATTGTGTTCCCGAAACTCTGGAGCATAGAGCTGGAACGCTTGCCCAATCTGACTAGTTTTCTCTTGGGGAAGAATCATACGCTGAAATGCCCCGAATTGAATGTGTTGAGCATTGCTCGTTGCCCTAACATGAGAAGTTTGACTTGGCGATCTTGGATGGAGATTGACGAGGGCACCCCTCCACTTTTCACCCCCCAGGTCAGTCTTCTTTTTCTTAATCCAATGCTTTCGTCGTTGAGATTAATCATCTTCGCCAATTTGGAAGTAGAAAGGTGCTTTGCAAGCGTCCCAAGAAACAATTTCACTTCCAGTGGGATGCGACATCCGATTTAATTTTCTTTTTCTCTTTTTAATCCTGCCTCGACACATCCAAACAAAAGTCTCAAAATTCTCGATACTCGACAAAATTGGAGGTGCGGTTCCTTTTAATTGGAGTGCTTTTGATCAGTGGAAGCAACTTTTAATATTTCAGTTATTCGCCAAGCTTGAGCTGCGTCTCGATAATAAAATAAACAAAAATAAAAATAAAAATAAAAAGGTCTATATGCATAAAGCGGCTGGTCTTCTTCAATTGACTGTCATGGATTGTTGTTTATAGTGATGGTTAGTGTGATGGTCGTACAATCCATGTTAGCGAAGAGAAAAGGCAGATTGCTTTTCTATTAAAGAAAAAAATAAAAAGAGAGTAAAGGACAGTTGGACGTTGACAATATTTAATAATAACGTTTTTCCTTTTTCCTTTTTTTCTTTCTTTTCTTTTGCCTTTATTCTTCTTTTTGCGGGTGGCCTCGGTGAAAAAAGGAAAAAATATTTTAAAATATTTTAAAAATCACAAATATTAAAATATTATAAAATTGTCCACGTCAGGGTTGGTGGTGCCACGTAAGCCGATCGAGGTCCACGTTAACAATAATGGGTCAAAATTTACTAGAATGACCAAAGTGATATTAAGTCTGAAGGTTTATGACTAAATTGACACTTTTAAGATATTTAGGACTTATTTGGTACTAATTTGATATATTTAGGACTTTTTGACACTTTTTCCTAAAAAATAAATAATTAGGAATCAATTATCCCATCAACTAGTCACAAGGCCTAAATGCAAGGCACCTGAGAATGCATGTTATTTACTCAAACTGCTGATTAGGATTGTGAATCAAGACGCTTGTTAAATGTATTATGTACTGCATTTTTGTAAATTCAAACAAAATACAATGTTAATATCACATGATTATTTCATTCATTCGACAGAGGTTGTTGTCAAAGGAGAGTGATAAATAATATATAAGTCCCCACCATCGGCTATTTTCAAATTCATTTTGATTGATTAAGTAAATTGCAAGCTTAAATCTTTACCAAGCTTATTTTAGTTCACGTCACTTCTCAAAAAGGCAAATAACATATGCTAACTAATCAAGTGAGTCTTTGCCCCCCTTTTATGGCCTTTTTAATTACAGATTCTGTAGAAGTTATGATTATTGCTTTTGATTTTAGACGTAGGAAATGCTAGACTTTTTTCTTATTCTAATGCTTTTATGCAATTCCCTCTATTTTTACTTGCGAGTATAATGTTTAATCATAACAGGTATTCAAACGTAAGTTTACTCTTGAATCGTTAGATTTATCATTAGTTATTCATTTACTGCTAATGTCATTTACATATATAGCTGTCATGTAGTAATAGGTGTCCCCACATCATGAAAATATTTTAAAAAGTCATCATAACATAAAGAATACTAGTAAATTTGGGGAAGCATGGAAATAGTCATTTTATTTTTTGGTGTGGACAAGTTTTGATAACCTTAATTTTATTTTTGTTAGCTATCCTGTAATGATAGGTATCACTCAATTTGTTAGCTAATTTTATCAAAATTCTCAAGTAAGAATATAAATAGATTTAGGAAAATGTGGAAAATATTTCGCTTTTTAGCTGTGATAAGTCGTACTTGCGTTAACTTTATTGTAACCGAATGTGAAATATCAATACTTGCTTCTTCATGGACAATTCTTCATAGGTCATTACACGGTCAAAAAGAACACGGGTCAATTCTTCTTTTTTTGGTTTTTGCCTCCACGCACCCTCCAAAATCCTGAACACAAGGCATCAATCAAAGATAAGAAATTGGTCACCACTTTTTGACAGCGGTTGGATCACCGGTCCACCTCAAAAGGGGATAAATATTGTTTCAAGCAAGTTATGAATGGTCCACTGCATCTTGGTTTAGATCTGAATATTTTCAATGTAGAACTAGTAAAATTGACCCAATTTGCTTTTTCTATGATCATAATATACATTATGTTGCCCAAGCCTCTTACGAATATATTTTCTTTCAATACAACACCACGCATAATACCAGTTTTTTTCTCCTCTTATTCGCCATCAATTTTTCATGACACTTCTCATTAGTGAACTCCACCAATTAGAAGATTCATAAGAAATTTAGGTCTAGATTTAATCAGTCAATGCAACAATGATTGAGGATGATCAAGGCACCAAGTGGATCTCCATCCTTTCCATGTAGCAAGCAAATAAACATCATAGTACAAAGTAAACTCACTTCCATACCCATATGACACTAAGAAAATATTACTGATTCGCTTTTACATATAATTTGTGGATTCTTCCTAAATTTACTTGTGATGAAAATGGGAAGTTAATTTCGTTCAATTGATAAGAAACACGTGTAGAACCAGCTTATACCTATCGCTAGTGCGTCGTAGTCTTGCACTCACCAGATTGGAGCCGACATTTGGAAGAGACTAGAAGAATATGCATGTATATTCTATATATAAATAATTTTTTTTCTCGACCGAATTGAAGCACGTGCGTCAAAGCTGCTTTGAACTGTGCTGCCGCTTCATTCATTCCTTGCAGCAAATAAATCTAAGAAATTTTTACTTTGTTTAATATTGCATTATCATAAAATCAGTGCATGCAACTTTGATAATGATCTGTACAAACAAATCTGGATAATCGCATGCTGATCTTGGAGTGCTCTAAACTTTGATCATGTGCAAACAACATTCTATTTCTAATATTCATACTATCTACTAAAGTAAAATGGCCTTTTTCCTATTTATGATTGGCAAACACGAAATTGGAGGAACTCGAGAAGTCATTACGGCAACTTTCCAAGAATTAAAGGGATAAGGGCTTGCCAGTATTAAATGTCAATTGAGCCACTTAATAGCCTGTGCTTTAATGTACTATTGATTATGAGTGCATTCATCATTTCATGCTTGTTTGCAACGCAATATACTTGGCCTTAATCACCGGTCAATTGAAATGAAAGCATCAATCTGCCAATCCTTATTATAATCGCTAACTAGCTTTTACATTCTCATGATTTTTGAGATCTAGGGAAGTTTGAAAATTCCTTCTTTGAGGTCATAACTCAAAGTAATCGCATTCATTTTGTCACTTTTTCTTTTTCAATATGGCAGGTACAATTTCCTCTGCTTGAGTCGATGGCTCTCTCCCATATGGACAATTTAAGCAAAATATGGACCGATAGTCCTCAAGAAAATCTCACTTTTGACTATTTGGAGAAAGTGAAGGCCCAAAATTGCAAGAGCCTTGTAAATCTATTTCCGTATTGGGTGGCTACAAGTCTAAACAAAGTTAAAGAACTTCGAGTGGAGTCTTGTGGGATGGAGGAAATAGTTGCCGGTGGAGATGACATTCCACATACCAATACTTCTCAAGTTTTTTTCCCAAAATTAATCTCTCTTGTGTTACATGATATCCCACAACTCAAGAGCTTCTGTCCTAGCTTGCCCACTTTGAATTGGCCATTAATGGAGGAATTACGAGTGACTCATTGTAACAAACTGAACAAGTTATGCCTTGCCACATCCATGAACAATTGGGCTCAAGGAGATGATCAACAGTGCCTTTTAGACCAAGAAGCACGCTCTTCATTTGAGAGGGTATGATAATGGTTACTCTTCCTCAGTTTCTATTTTGTTCTTCAAATTGCTCACTAATCTTATATCCTCTGCCTAATCACATCATGTTATAATGCTATAGAAAACATGATCTTCCTTGCTTATTTTTCTGTTGATAGCATTGAGATATTTCTAAAATTTTAAGTGTACTTTTTCATTTGTGGACATCATAAGATATTCCATTTCCTATAATTACAAAAATATTTACAGATTTTTGTCAACAATGCAATATATACCTAATCTAATCTAACGGTGCTCCTTGGGGAAATCAATGAGAGTTGACTTGAGGTCCTCTCCATTGTTGTCATGTGTTGCAAATATGAAGTTTTTTTTTGTTTATTTCATTTTCTACAAATTCTGAAAAAGTTGATACAAACAAAATTTTCAAATAATAATTAACATTGGTACCTTGGCTAATCTTTGGACCCATACGATTTAATAATAGTTTGAGTGCATCTAGTTACATAAAATCCAAGGATGACAAATTTTTGTGAACATGATAAGATACTTCTAATAAAAGATGAATTTGGTTAGCTAGAACCCTCTCGAATTTAGCTTCGATCTACCAACTTAACCATACTAGCCTCTATTTGGGACGTTAAAAGCTTGAGAATGATACATAGGGCTTTTGAGATTTAATAAAATGTACGAAGATGGCCACCTTCCATGTAGATCATTTGAATTAGCTTAACTTTTCACATTGTGTGATCTACTGCTGAGTTTTTGTTGAATTTACTCCTCCTATTCTATATGCAATTTTACAGGGGTTTCCCAACTTTGAGAGACTTTTATTAGTTGAGAAGGATATTCAGATGATAGAGGATGGAAAATTTCCGAATGACATACTTGGCAAGCCAAAAGCAGTAACATTGGCATGCTTTCATGATGAAAAGGCCGTCTTTCCACCTAGATCCTTCTTAGAGAGATTTCAAAATCTGCAAAGCCTTGAGATTTTCTGTTGTTCCTTTGAAGATATCTTTCCTGATGAAGAGCTTGTTGACGAGAGGAAACATTCGGTGCTGGAAAGTTTAAGAGAACTTAAGCTAAGCAAGCTACACAATCTAAAACGCGTATGGAGAGAAGACTACTTAGTTTCAAAAATCCTTCGGAGCATCAAATCATTAGAGATTTGGGATTGTCTCAGTTTGATGACATTATTTCCCACCGTGGCATCTTTTCAGAATTTGACGGAGTTAGTGGTGAAAAATTCCTCAGGATTGGTACATTTAGTAACGGTTTCAGCGGTCACGAATTTGGCACATCTCACTTGTATGGCTGTAATAGGATGTGAAAGAATGAAAGAGGTAGTGGAAGATGATGACACCGAAGAAGGGAAAGTGATTTCTTTTCCGAAGCTAAGATTGTTAACACTACAACAACTGCCAAGCCTAGAATGCTTCTCCTCCACCAGAAGTTGCAGTTTCAGGTTTCCATCCTTGTGGAAAATTGAAGTGAAAGAGTGCCCGAAAATGAAGATCTTTTCTAAGGATACGCCACGGACACCAAAACTAGAATATGTATCATTGTTCGGATATGATTGGCGACGGAATAGGGAATGTGGTGATCTCAATACAGCCATACGAACTTTATCCGCCTAAACAGGTGCACATTAAATTAATAAGATCCAACTAACGTCATTCTCGTCCATTACTTATTCATTCATTTTTTTGGCAGCGTCATGAGTTTTAAATTTTTTTTTATCTTTTTTAACCTTTCCTCTCTCTGATAAAGGGACGTGTGAGCTGATGGTGCGCATGGAGAGAGAGAGAAAGAGAAGCACGTGGCGGACACGTGTGAGCTGATTATCACGCCTTGGGCTCTTTCCAGAAATTTCAGTACCCTCTCTTCCGTTCCTTCCTTTGGTCTCGCAGGATTTTTCTTGTACGAAGCTGAACGGGGCGCACTCCCACCATTCCCTGGAAATCATCATGGTTTCCGGCCGAGTGTGGACAGTACTCACTTCATCAAAGATCATACTCTCATCCCGCCATTGAATCCAGCAAACTCGTGAGTTCATGCTTTTGCGCCCCTCATTTCTACGGTTGTCTTCCTGAACTTAGTCCGAATTAGCTAAAGTCGTCTTTTTCGGCTAGGGCTCTGTTTTTGAATTCGTTCTGCATTCGAGTCTTAAAAGCACAAGTTCCTCAAGCTAGCAATTTATTGCCCCTAAATCTACATCTCTTGTGTGCTTCTCTCGTGACTATATATTTATCACACTGGCTGCTTTGAAAATGTGGATGGGCAGAGTACTCCTTGCGGATTTATCAAGGAATAACGTATTCATGAAAGCAAAGTGGTTGCCACTCTTAGGCATTTAGACAGAGCCGGCGAAGATAAGGAGCTATCCACATGAGCGTGTGGCCTTCTTCTCTGCCGGTTGGCCAGTATTTGCGATACAAACATGTCGGTGTAGGAGATTTCTTCATGTTTGTGATCATTGATGGAGATGATATCGTGTTCTCTGTCTCAATTTTTGGCGCTGCGGGGGAGTACCAGAGCTGATTGATTGAGATGAACATTAGACGTGCCTCTTTAGGCCACTTGCAAGGCCAACATGAGTTGACACTTTATGACTTCCTTTTCTGGGGGAAAAATTTCTCGAAGGTTTCAGTTCTTCTCACCCTTCTAGGTGATTCTACCTAGAAGATTATTATTTCAAAGGTCATTATCACCTCACAGTTTTTAAATATAAGGAGAGCTCCATTTTTCATGTAATGATATCTAATAGAGTTGCTTTAGGGATAGATATCTCTCAAACATCAAAGGTAAATTTCTATTATGAAAAGGTGAAAAGAATCATGGAACTCGAAACTTCGGAGAATCCATACTGGTTAAAATATGAGGAGTCACTTATGCCTTGTTCTCAATAAACTCTGGACTGCATCATCCTGACATATTGGAGGTGACTTGCGGTTTAACATGTCTTTTTTCTGCTTACATAACTCTTTTTCCGTTGTTCTTTTCAAATTTTAGAACAGTTTCTGGGAAGCTCTTGATTTAATCTTGATCAATTAGATAATGATGTGGGGATGATATAAACTCCCAATCTATGTTGAATTCTTTCATAGCAAGCCAAAATTAATGAAGTGTACATAAACTGTCACTAAAGTTGTCTTCTTTCAAGGACAGGGATGACCAAACAGTTAGCAGATTGAGGCATCCTGAGGTGGTTTTTTAGTTCCCCACACACCCAAGGCCTCTCACTGCTCTTAAATCAGCCTACAATTTTCACATGGGGCATCCCTTTTTCAAGGCAGTGATGAGGCCATCTTATGTAAAGTATGTTTTGGTAAGATCCCAACTTTATTTACTTAGACTGGCATGTAATCAAATAGATTGGTGCTGTTCATATCTTTGCCTATGCTCTAGTGTATTTCCCAGTTTATATGTTTTAAAACCAGGTATATATCTTAGCAATAGAGTAATTGAAGCAGGGGAAAGAATGAAAGGAGAGTTGTTGGGACATAAGCTGGTGATCGGAGGTTCGAAAAGATAACAATCATCTTCTTTCTTGCGGATAGATGTGTTGGAAAAGCAATTGCTGTTTCTTAAGGATTAGAATCCATGGGCTCTTGTATGGAGAAATTTGACAATGTCATCCAATGCTGTAAAGTTAGAACACATAGGTAAATTACACAAGGAGGCTATTGATATGGACAAGCAATGCAAGGATGTAGCTACCTCCATAACTCAAGGGAAAGACCTGAGAGATATGGAGGTGGCTAGTTGTGGTTCTAAAGTTTCATTGTAGATCTAATGTTGGATAATTTGGATATCAAATAATAGATACTGTTGTACTTTGATATATTAATCAGATATTTGAGGGAAAAAAGCTTACTTTACTTTATCAGACTTAACAAACAGTTTGATAACATATCATTTTAGCCGTGCTTAAAAGGATTGAACAGCTAAATTTAGAATTTTCCATTCCATCCATGTTTGTTATTGTTGTCTTTGCCTTTTCCCTTAAGCTTGTGGTCTGCATGGCTGAAATGCATGCGTGTTAAATATATATAGGACATGGAAGGCTTCTTCTGGTTATGTACCCCATTGCACTCTAGGAGCGTGTATTGTGACATTTTGACTTCGGATTGCAGGTTGAGATTGATGACTTTCATTATATCTCGTGCCTGTGGCTTCATATCATGTAGCCTGCCTCAGAGTCTAAAAGCACAAATTAAGAATTTGAGTTGACTTTGTTGAATTGAATCACTAGTTTGATAAAATCTGAGCTGCGCTTGAAAGAATTGAACAGCTGAAGTTAAAAATTTTGAATTCCATCCATGTTCGGGTTATCCACATTGTTGCTTTTTACCCAGCGCTTGTGGTCTGCGTGGCTGAAATTCATGGTTTCAACTATAGATAGGACAAGGAAGGCTTTTCCTGGTTATGTACCCTATTGCACTCTAGGAGCGTATTTTTTTACATTTGTTGGAGGTTGAGATTGTTGACTTTCATTATATGGTTTATTGTTAATTAAAACTCTTGACTAGCAACTGCTTCCTTGTATTCACGCCCGTGTGTGTGATTAGATTCTCTCATAAATTTATGCTTATGCTTTGGTCTTTCTTCACCATAAGTTGGTTTTCAACCGTGTAAATAGGGAGACTGCTTCTGTTCAATTCATCAGGCAATGTAATCAGGAGAACAAGGAAATTGCGACTCTCAGGTATTCAGACAGGTTGTGGATGGTGGAGCTCAGAAGTCGTGGACTTGATTAGGTGCCATTTTTGTCTCATGGTCGACCCATATTTGCAAGAGAAGCATGTAGAGAATGTTTGTGTGTTTGAGCTCACCGATAGGGAGGATGTGTGTTCAGTCTATGTTTCCACGACTGTTGGTAAGGACTTGGTTCACCTTAGTTCACGCAGTTATATATCTCCTAGTCTTGGTGGATCAATGAAGTGTGCTTCTTCCATTGCCATTGTGTTTCTGTGGTTCACAATAATTCAGCTGCGCACTCATTAATGCCGCATCCTCAAATCTAAATGAGCAGAAAAGGATGTGCTTCAAGATTAGAGAGAAATTTAAAACTTGAAACGCTCGTCATAAGAATTCAGAGGTGTGACTTGTTGGTTGCTAAGTTATGGTTTCATGTACAACATGACACTCTTTACTTGGTCTCTTTTAAAATTTGTGAAATTCTCGTAGTAAGCTTTTCTGTATATTGATTGGGTGGCATTACGGTTTAGGAGGTTCTAAGTGTAGTTAATTAGTTTATTTCTGATGTGAAGAACATGTAGACGTCAGTACCATGATCACAGGTACTGATTTGTAGTTTTTTTTTTAACTCAATACAGGACTGACAGCGGTACCTTTGAGAATTCACCTCTTTCTTTTGTGCGGGTCGAATCAAATGGTCTAAATGTCAATTAGCCCCCCTGAGCAGGTTTTGCATGGTTCCACGTGTCTGTGGCCTCCCACTGCTCTTGAAAAAACTCTAAAATTTGAATCGGAGTATCCACTTTTGAAGTTGCTGATGTGGCTACTCTTCTTAAGAATGAAGTGTGGTAAGGCCCTATGTCCTTTCATCACTAGCATATCTCCACCATGATGACATCTACCTCTTGCCTTATAGTCCACTGTTTTCCCAAGTTATTTTGGTTATTCATTGGAATCACATGAGATGTTATTTTCCTTGAACTGTTTATGGCTATATGTGTAAGTCTGGGGCAGTTTTGATTTTGAAATTTCATTTGTTTCTATTTTATGGATTCATATAATTACCAATTCTAGAATAAAAGATCGTATTTTTTTCACTAATTAAGTGTAAAGAAGATAACTATTGTTCATAGACTAAGAGGATGCGGTAGAAATGGTTAGTGTCAGCAACTCCTGAAGTTTTACCATGAGATTTCAAAAATAGTTTGCACTATTGTAGAGTCTATGAGTACTGTATCAGTTTGACTTAAAATTGCAGTCTGGGTTTGAGAGCTTCTATTAGCCAATTAAGATTGTTAATCGAAACTCCCCAAACAAGCAAATACTAGAATATATTTACATATGGTTTCCGTTTTCTCTTTATTTTTTGCATGTATTGATTCTTTTCCTGATCATATATTGGTTCAGAAATGCTTATGTTGGCAGAGTGGTCTTTGAGAATTCATAAAGAGATACAATGAGAAGAACCAGCAAATGGCCACTCTTAGGTATTTGGACAAATCATGGCTGGTGCAGCTCAAAGACTCACGAACACTTTTGTCCAGCAAACATCTCTGGTGGTTGGCCCACGTTTGTGAGAGAAGCTTGTCTGCATGAAGGGGATGTTTGCGTGTTTGAACTCATTGATAGGTATGATTTTATGGTCAAAGTCTCCTCAGTGCAAGGAAGGACCTCGTTTAGGTCGACTGATATGAGCATTGGAAGTGTCACTTGAGGCTGCATAGTACTAAAGCAATTCATGTCTCCTTTATTTAGTTGCGATGTATCAATTGAAAGTGCACTTACTTTTTGTCTTTGCCTCTCCTTTTTCACCTAGTTGCAGTCTTATCAGAATCATCTTTTCCTTTTGGACAGGTTAGAACAAACAGTCTAAATTTCCAGGGAGCTGTCCTGAGCAGCTTTTTCGTGGTTCCAATTGCTCAAGGCCTCTCAATGCCTTTGAGAAAACTAAGAGGAGTATCCCTTTTTCCAAATGGTGACTACTTGGTACTTTCTTTGGCTGCCTAGGGTTGGGAAGAAGAGGTGACACAAGATGTCCAGCTTAAGCCATAACTACTGCCACAGGCCTAGGCTTAGGATGACTGAGCTCACCGCAACAGCACTGCAACACTAGAGTCGGATATTGCTCCCTTGAAACTATCAGTTCACGAGAGTTACCATTGCAAGCTGGTTCAAACTTGCGTTGAGAAGGGAAGGTAGTTTCACTGTAGACCTTAAAAATTAGTCCAATTACCTTGTCGGGATGAAAAGAAGATTACTTGCTTTATTTGTACATATATTCATCTCGGACCTTGGGTGCAGCTTTTCATGTTTGTTCGATGCCATGTTGCAATGCAAGTGGTGATTGAGAGATAAACCAGATTCATGCATGTATCTATGTTGATTACACATACTTGTTGTATAGTCTAAGAGAGCAGGATTGTGATATTTTGATTTCAGATTGCTAGTTGTAATTAAAGACTTTCTCGTTAAGCCATTTAGACTGCTAATATGGAATCGGGAAGCTATAGCCAATACTAGCATAAATGTACATCTTGTTTGCGTTCTCTCCTTAGTGTAGCTTACATTCCCATGTCATTATGATATATCGGCTGGTAGAATGTCTTCATGGGCAGAGCGTTCCTTGTGAATGCACAGAAGACATGCTGGCATAAAGAACGACAAATTGCAACTCTTTGGTATTCAGGCACATCGTGGCCGGTGACCATCAGTACCTATGGAAACTATGGTGTAGCGGACTTCTCTATTGCTTGGTCAAAGTTTGATGGCGAAACTTGTCATGAGTGAAGGGGATTTATTCATGTTTGTGCTCATTGATAGGGACGTCGATTAGGTTAAACTGGAATGGTCACTTGAGACCACAGAATAGTTAAAAGCAATTCATGCCCCTACTCTGTTGTGATGAACCAGATGAAAGTTCACTTATATTTATAGCTGCGCCCCTTTTGTGAGCCAGTTACGATATTGCCATGTCTAGGCCTAGCCACTGTTTATATTTGATTAAAGTGCTTATATACATAAATTTTCCTTATAAAACCCCAAAGGACGAATTTTAATTGAGAAAATGGGGAAGATTCTGAAGACACCGTTGACCATGAAGATTCAGAGGGTTCCTCGCCATGTTGGAAACTGAGGGCTGAATTACGTTTGACTTTCTTATCAGCCTTCCAAGGTGATGACTTCCCTTCCAATTTGTGAGTTTCATAGTAAATAAATTGCACGCTAAGTGATGCGACCTTTCAAATAGACATACTTGGAACCAAAAGGGCTGAGGGTCGAACCCTAAAGAGCAACAGATGTTCCGAATTGCTCCTTTGGAAGTGTGACTGGTGGTATAAGTTGTATACAGGGTAATGACATGTTTTCGAAAATATTACCAAAAAGTTGTTAACTTTGTCATTACCGAAAATATTACCAAAAAGTTGTTAACTTGTTGCCGATTCAATTATTATTGTTTTTTTACTAAGCTTAAGATTTTGGCATTTTTCCCAATCTAATCTATCTGGTCAAACTTAATTCGAAAATTGCTAACATGGACATATGTCGTTTTACATTGTATTACCAACGCTAATGTAGGCAATCTTTAATAATATTTTAATATTTTTTGTATTTTTTCTTTTTTTTTTCTTTTTCTGTTCTCCTTTTATTTCCCCTCCTCTTCCCCCTTTCCTCTAGCGAATCGCTGGGTTCGACAACTGGTCAAAGTTGAGAGTCGCAATGCCCTTCCCTGTGGCTAGTGAGCCACCGTCGATGGCCCTAACTCCAAACCAAAAAAGAAACAAATGTACCCAAAAAATAACCAGTCCAGCTATTTGACTCCTTCAACGAGTCATCCAAGTCAGAGATAAGAAATGAAAACCCCCAGCATCAGGAAAGTCATCGGAAGAGGACTGAAATCCAGTGCAAGACATTTCCAGAAATTATCCAACTCTTGTGCACACGCATCAGGAGACAATGAGAACAAGAACAACACGCAAGGAAGATCCACAACCATAGGTTTGGGGGGCGATGGCGGCTCTTCACAGGTTGCATGAATGCAAAGATCAATGGCGACACCCTTACGCATACACTGAGATCTCACACTCCCTCGCAACAGAATACACATTCGAAGCTCGATTCTGTTCCTGCGGAACGCTTAACTCGTGCTAGAGAGATCAGCAAGCCACGAGACAGCAATTTTCATGTCAAACGTCGAGCACACGAATGATGAGATTCATGACACCGGTTGAAACCGAGCGTCATATTCCAACAAATACGGCCACAATAAGGGTTCAATAATTCGAGACCAAATTTAATATATGTAATATGATTTTCCGTTCAAGCATTGAATCGAAGAGCATAATGATCTAGTTCGAGCATTTCATCAAACATGTGATATGCCTTTCGATCAAGGAGCTTATTCGCAGATACGAAGCAAAGATTCACTTTCAGATGACCAGGAGAAAAATATGACAATAGAGCTTCAATCGCAACCGGTTTACTTACAATATTAGCCGGCGCTCACGGGCTCTGTTTCGTTCATAAGTGGCAGAAACAGAGTGTGTGGAATTTACCTTGACGATAGTGAGTTTTTGACCTCGGTCGGTGATCAGATCAGATGCAAAGTTCCTGCAAGGGTCGACGTCGACTATCGGAGCAGGCGAAGGGGGAAAGACCGAGGTTCATGCACTTACGGTTGTCCGGACCAGAAAACAGAGCAGAACGACAGGAGGCCTCGTGGTAGCGAAACCGACGATGGTGGAGCGGCTATGACAGTTTCTGGAGGACGATGGAGAAGGAGAAACGATGAAGGAGCCTCCAGAACTCCCGAGAAAGAGAGTTTCTTCGAGAGCTTCGGCGTACGCGTTCGATTTGGTTATAGCTGAGCCTGCCGTGACCATCAATGTTGGTTCGACGGTGGCTGCCGGTGATTGGATACGGCGGACGGTGGATTCTGACGCCGATTAGTGGTGGAGAAGCTTCTGGAACTTGGCTGATCGAGAGAGGAATTTTCGCGTGTCATTCAACTTTGAACAGTCAGAAAAACGAAAGAGAGAGCCCGCTCTCTAGTGAGATGTGGATCTTCACAAACACAACACTAATGAGGATCTTCACGTAGCATTGTTCGTAGCAGATGATCTTCATTCCTCCATAGTAATAGTTTGGATGTGATTATTGACTCAATTGGATCAGGAGTTTCGTGCTCTAGTGACAGAAGCGCCTAAAGTTCATAAACTGTGTAATTTTCTCAATAATAATGAAATAAACCACTTAATAAGAAATAA
Source organism: Melaleuca alternifolia (assembly GCA_019926035.1). Lineage (NCBI taxonomy): Eukaryota > Viridiplantae > Streptophyta > Magnoliopsida > Myrtales > Myrtaceae > Melaleuca > Melaleuca alternifolia. The sequence continues at coordinate 208,202 of JAGKPW010000032.1, read as the reverse complement.
GAAATCCAGTTGGCCTTATCATTTGTGGATTTTCCTTTGGATTATACTAGCAAAGGAGCACACATGTCTGCGTAAATGCAAAACGAGAACTGAAATGCGTGTGAAGTCGGGTAAATATTTAAAGAGACAAATTTCTCAACTTAATTATAACATACAATTCAAATGAAAATGCATAAGACACCACTGATTTGAAATTGGCGTATGGTGTATGCTCTGTTTTTCAGTATATTTATGCAACTAGTTGACAATTGTCTTGATTTTTCTTGAAATATGAATCACATCATGGAAAACATTGCTGTCTGAAAAGGAGGGATGTAAAATAAGAGATGCCAAGGATACCATATTCTTTCAAAACTACAGCATTCATATATCAAATTGCAAAACACACGACCCCCCTTTTCAATCATACCACAAACTATAATAATTTCATAAATTCACTACCACAAATGATATTTTCAACGTTTTACAATTGATCCATTCAAAACTATCTGTTTATTAGTTTCTGAATTGTGAAAATAAGTTGGGCAATTAACTAATAATGTATCCTGCCTCGACCATGCGCAACGTGCCCAATTCAATCTAATGTCATATAGAGCAAGTATGCTGTGAAATGGCAGCCACATTGTTGGTAAGCCTATAGCAACAATGCATCTGACTAATTTATCTCTTTTTTTTTTTATGATACCTGTAAATATATGCATTTAATAAGTAGGGGGAAATCCTTACCTAATCACACGACATGACAAGCTTCTCAATAAGCAAGTTGGAATACAATAGACAACCTTAGCATTTTTTGTCAATCAAGATGTTTTATCTGTATCTCGTGGTGATTAATTTATAATGCAGTAATTACACCTACAGAAGAACACTAAAGTTTGTGTAGTGGAAGCTCGATACTTTTATACGTTGGTTTTTTAACAAGTGCATTATGCATAAATTAGCAAATTCCTCGGAAATACTTCCCGCAAAACAAAAAATAATAACGAGGACTGAAAAAAAAAAGTTGTTCCCCTTCTAAAAATTAGTCAAATTTTGGAGCCTAAGAATCCAAATTACATTCTATATTGGCATTACCGACAAAAAGTTGTTAAATCGGAACTTCTCCTACTCCTTGCAGACTCATCTCTAATTTTGATACACGTGAAGCAGTTTGAATTTTATGATTCTCATTTTGGGTCTTTAAGATCGACACGAGAGGTTGAGCTAAATCGTGAGATGAGGCTTCACTTCTAAGCTAGAAGAGAGCCAGCTAGCAAGTCCAAAGTGAAAATTGTGTGGGGATGACACTTTGAGTGGGGAGCTTTTTCTATCGAGAAGCCCTATATCCGAAATGTTAAGGCCCTGCCTCTTAGTTTATGGGGAATTCGAAGAAATGAGGTTTCATAATTGTTTAATGCACGTTGTTTCGATTGATTGAGTACAAATAGATCCTTCGCTTTTTTCTCTTAACAAAGAATTTTATCGATCTTGCATTCTGATGGCTGGTGGAGACTGAAGGTGTCTGTGAGGTTGGTTTATTAACGGGTTTGTTTTCGAAGCATTTTGTGAATTCTGCTGTGAGTAGTTGCTTTCGATGCTTGGTTGTGTACTGATTCCAGCAAAGACCTATTGTAGAGATAACTTAATGTTTTATAGGATCATGATTGTGGATTTATTCAAATGGCATGATCATGATACTGAAAGTTTAATTCACAGAAAAGAAGTTAATATTGATATTGATGGCTCAAAAGGTTAAGTTGAAGGAGAAGGTGCCGACTAATAGAGAAGAGAGTGAATTTTTGAGAGAATAACAAATATCAAAGAGAAAAGTTGGAAGAACAAATTTTGAACAGAAAATATTTAGAGGGAGATCTTGCTTCTTGTCAACTGAATCAGAGACGGAATGACTACATGATTGGATCTTGTTGAAGATATCAAAGAGAGAAGCAAAGGAGAGGACTCATGTTGAAATGATAATTTTTGTTGAAAGTAAAAAGAAAAAATCGTTTGACAATCACTAAATATTTGGAACTCCTTTCCAAACATTGAACTGCGATAATAATTGGGAGGCCAAAACCATACCAATGAGAAACTCTAATTACCAATCAATTATTTTTTTCTCCATTTAAATAACCCCTTTTTGACGTAGCAGATAAGTAAATTTGCTAGCTTAATTGACTCTATTAACATAATACTAATTAGGTGCTCTAGGGCTGTCAAGCAGGTTCGACTACTCGAAAGTTTAGACACCACACGTTCTTGGAAAAGGGGAGAAAACACTAATTGGGAATGTGTGTTTAAAAGAAGGTTTTGTGTTGATTGTTCCCTGGTTGGATGGTGTTTTACAGCTTTGCTCTAGGAATGGCTATTCGTTGGCCCATTTCAATTAAAATTGGCCGGCCGGACCAGGCCCTTGGAGAGAAGAAACATTAAAAAAAAAAAAACTTTATGAATACTCAAGAAAAAATGGAAAAGACCTATCTCATGTAAAATAACTCCTATGTACTCCTTTATCTTCTTCCCATTAATGAATTCACGAGCATTTCAAAAGGCAGTTTTATTATAGCTAGTACATTAAGTTATATTGGATTGGACAAAAATCATGATATTCTAGTATACACACGATTAAGTATCATGATATGTACGACGAAGCAATTTTCCAATCTATGTACATCTTTTCATATTTAGTCAATTGAGGAAGTTCTCATGGCAACATATATTGAATTCCTCGGTGCTTAACCAGGACAAAAAAGATTCCCATGATGGCATTGGCAGTAGATGTCCACTTGTTGGAGATTTATTTCCTTTGTATGGTATATAAGATATGATCCAATACATTACTAGAGCAGTACTTAATGATAACATGTATTAGAAAAGGTTGTTAACTAGCAATTTCTTTCATCCTCAAGCACTTTCAAGATGGTAAATTTTATCCTTGGATATCTTCAACCTCTGAATCATCTTACGCTTTACCCTCAATATTTATCCTTGGATTTCTTATTACCTTCTTATGATATGAACAGTACTTTTAACATATTCAGTCGTCATTTGAATTTGGATATTCATGATGATCATATTTTCCAATCTATGCATGGATCCTTTCATAGTACGCCAGTTGAAGAAGCTTTAAATTTCAATCTTCGTGATAATCAAAATTTCCAATCTATGCATGGATCCTTTCATAGTGTGCCGATTGAAGAAGCGCTCCTGCCAAAGAGTATTGTGAACAGGGTTGTCTTCGAAACAGAGTCCCGCTTCGTCATTTCATCAAACGCCTTCCTTGCCAACTTGACTCCTCCGCTACATTGCTACCGATGGCAATGGAATGTCGGAAGACAGCCGAGAGAATGGAGACAGCAGACCCGAAGCGAAATCAACAGACAAATCTGGAACCAGTCGAAATTAATTGGAGAGTTCAATCCAAGACAAAACGACCTCATTGTTCATTGACAAGTTCGATATTGGCCGATTGTCGTGAGGAACCGGTCTCCATGGAGATTTCTTTAGGCGTATCTTCGGTCTCTGTTTGTCCCTTTAGAATCGTCTCACCCTCTGTTTCTCTCAAGCGCGATTCACCGAACACCTTCTGCTCAGAGGACGCAGCACAGTCGACGACCAGGAAACTCCATGGTCAAAGCTCGACCGCAATGGTGGCTAAACAATGAATGACGATCCTCTGGGAAATAGACAATGCGATGAACCGCTGGTGGTGCTCCATTCGCAGCTGCACTGAATCATCGGCTAGAGATCAATCCCCTGCATTCAACCGGAGCTATCTCTCTCCATTTCTCCTTCGACCTATCCTCATTTTCTCCCTTTCCGATTGAACTTTCGAGTCAATTCCGATTCATTCCAATTATGTTCTCTTATTTTTGCTTTATTCCGTTCTCTTCCATTTCGTCGGCGTCTTTCGGATCCACTCCGTCGCTTGCTACTTCGTTTCACCGTCCGTACCGCGCACAAACGAGATGCCGCTGGTGTTTGCAAGAGCTTATCCGACTGCCAAGCTCAGGTTGGATCATCTGGATTCGAATCTGCCAATTCGAAGGATAAAGATCTCGCCATCAGCCCCATCGATCTCGCCTCCATAGTCGAAAAGTTTATCTGGAAAAAAAAATATTTTTCAACCATTCCCTAAACATCGTCATGGCTTCTAGTCGTCGTCATTGTCGGTGGAGAGAAGATGAAAGTGCGACGCCGGACATCACACCGCCGAGCCTGGACAGTCCCCACTTTGTCAAAGATCATCATACTCTCTCTCTCTCTCTCTCTCTCTCTCTCTCTCTCTCTCCTACACTAGAATCCGGCAAACTCGCGAGTTGACGCTTCTTCGCCCATCATTTCTCAGGTCGTCTTCTGGAATTTCTTTCGATTTTCACATCTTTCGCGTCTCCTGAATCCTTCCTCAATCGTCGTCTTCTTCAGCTCGGGCTCTGTTTCTTAAATTTTTTTTCCACATTGGAGTCATCTTATGCTTGTTTTTGTTCATTTTCCCTCGCACCATAGAGTCGTAAGTTTATGTTAGTCTTTCTTATGTCTTTCCCTTGCGCCCATGGCTTCAGATCATGTAGCCAGCCTCAGAGTCTAAAAGAACGAGTTAAGAAGTTGAGTTTTACTTGTAGTTTGATAAAATCTAAGCTACGCTTGAAAGAATTGAACAGCTTAAGTTAAAGATTTTCAATTCCATCCATGTTCAGGTCATCTACGTCTTTGCTTTTTCCTGGTGCTTGTGGTCCGTGTGGCTGAATTTCATGGTTCCAACTATAGATAGGACTTGGAAGGCTTTTCCTTGTTATTTACGCTATTGCACTCTAGGAGCGTATTTTTTTACATTTGTTGTAGGTTGAGATTGTCGACTTTCATTATATGGTTTATTGTTAATTCAAACTCCTGAAAGAAGCAACTACTTCCTTGAATTCACGCCTCTCTATGTGATTAGATTCTTTCATCACCACAAGTTGGTTTTCAACCGTGTAAATGGGAGACTGCTCCTGGTCAATTCATCAGGCAACGTAATTAGGAAAGCAATGAAATTGCGACTCTCAGGTATTCAGACAGGTTGTGGATGGTGAAGCTCAGGAGCCATGGACTTGATTAAGGGGCATTTTTGTCTCATGGTTGACCCACATTTGCAAAAGAAGCTTGTACAAAATGTTTGCATGCTTGAGCTCATCGATGGGGAGGAAGTGCATACAGAGTCTACATGTCCACTAGTGCTGGTAAGGACATGGTTTACCTTGATCGCAAGGAAAGTATCGCTTTGGCTCCTCCAAAATAAATTCAGTTCTCACAGTTATATCTCTCCTACTCTTGGTGGATCAATGAAGTGTACTTCTTCCATTGCCATTGTGTTTCTGAAGTTCACATTAATTCAGATGCGCACTCATTAATGCCGCATCCCCAAATCTAAATGAGCGGAAAAGGATGTGCTTCAAGATTAGAGTGAAAATTAAAAATTGAAATGCTCATCATGAGAATTTAGAGGTGACTTGTTAAATTCTAAGTTATGCTTTTGTGTATAACATGACATTCTTTACTTGGTCTCTCTTAAAATTTGTGAAATTCTTGAAAAATAAGCTTTTCCGTATATTGATTGGGTGGCATTACGGTATAGGAGGTGCTAAGTGTAGTTAATTAGTTATTTCTGACGTGAAGAACATGTAGACGTCAGTACCATGATCCCATGTACTGATTTGTAGATCGTCGTAACTTATCAAGACTGACAACGGTACCTAAGAGAATTCACCTCTTTCTTTTGTACAGGTCGAGTCAAATGTTCTAAATGTCAAGTAGCCCCCCTAAACAGGTTTTGCATGGTTCCATGTGTCTGCGACCTCCCATTGCTCTTGAAAAAACAAGAGAATTTGAATCGGAGTATCCACTTTTGAAATTGCTGATGTGGCTACTTTTCTTAAGAATGAGGTGTTGTAAGGCCGTATGTCCTTTCTTCATTGGCGTATCTCGACCATGATGCCATCTGCATCTTGCACTTCAGTCCACTGTTTTCCCAAAATAATTTGGTTATTCATTGGAATCACGTGAGATGTTATTTTCCTCGAAGTGTTTATGGTTATAAGTGTAAATCTGGGGCAGTTTTGATTTTGATTTTTTTTTAAAATCTATGGATTCATAAGATTACCAATTCTAGAACAAAAGAACGTGTTTTCTTTTCAATAATCAGATGTAAAGAAGATTATTATTCATAGACTAAGAGGATGCGGTAGAGATGGTTTGTGTCAGCAACTCCTGAAGTTTTACCATGAGAGTACAATAAAAGTGTGCACTATTGTAGAGTCTATGAGCACTGTAGTCTGACATTTTGACTTCAAATTGCAGTCTGGGTTTGAGAGCTTCTATAAGCAAGTTAAGACTGTTAATTGAAACTCCCAAAACAAGCAAAGACTAGCATATATTTGCATATGGTTTCCTTTCTCTCTTTATTGTTTGCATGTATTTATTCTTTTCCTCATCAAATATTGGTTCACAAGTATCTACATTGGCGGAGTGGTCCTTGTGAATTCATAAAGAGATACAATGAGAAGAACCAGCAGATGGCCAATCTTAGGTATTTGGACAAATCATGGCTGGTGCAGCTCAAAGACCCATGAACATTTTGTCCAGCAAACATCTATGGTGGTTGGCCCACGTTTGTGAGAGAAGCTCGTCTGAATGAAGGGCATGTCTGCGTGTTTGAGCTCATTGATAGGTACAATTTTATGGTCAAAGTCTCCATCTCCAGTAATGCAAGTAAGTACCTCATTTAGGTTAATTGATATGAGCGTTGGAAGCATCCCTTGAGGCCGTACAACACTAAAGCAATTCATGTCTCCTTTATTCAGTTGCGATAAATCAATTGAAAGTGCCCTTGACTTTTACACTTTTGCCTCTCCTTTTCACATAGTCTTATCAGAATTATCTTTCCTTTTGGGCAGGTCAGAACAAACCGTCTAAATTTCCAGGGAGCCCTCATGAGCAGCTTTTTCATGGTTCCAATTGCTCAAGGCCTCTCACTACCTCTGAGAAAACTAGAGAATTCAAATCGGAGTATCCAGCTTTTTCCTAATGGCGACTATTTGGTATTTTCTCTGGCTGCCTAGGGTTGGGAAGAAGAGACAACATAAATTGTCCAGCTTACGCCATAACTACTGCCACGGGCCTCAGCTTGGGATGACTGATCTCACTACAACAGTATGGCAAAACTAGTGGGATAATGCTCCCTTGCAACGATCGATTCATGAGTTACCACTGCAAGCTGGTTCAAACTTGCGTTCGGAAATGAAGGGAAGGTAGCTCAACAGAATTACCTCGTCAGGATGGAAAAGAAGATTCCTTGCTTTATTTGTATATGTATCATCTCGGACCCTAGGTGCAGCTTTTCATGTTTGTTCAATGCACATCGCAATGAAAGTGGTAATTCAGTCTGTATGCTTGTGCTCATCGATAGGGACGTTGATTGGGTTGAATTGGAATCAGACTCTTTGGGCCATACAATAGTCAAAAGCGACTCATGCGCCTACTCTGTTGTGACGAACCGGATGAAAGTGCACTTCTATTTGTAACTGCGCTTTTCTGAGTTAGTTACAATCTTATCATAAAAATAACAGTACGAGTCCGACTTGTTAAAAGAGCTTCCATGGCAACTTATTTACTCACAAACATTGGCTACAGCTCGCGGGCTCTGTTTCGTTCATAAGCGGCAGAAACAGAGTGTGTGGAATTTACCTTGATGAGAGTGACTTTCTTTACCTCGGTCGGTGATCAGATCAGATACAAAGTTTCTGGAGGCGTCAACGTTGACGATCGGAGCAGGCGAAGGGGGAAAGACCAAGGTTCGTGCACTTTCGGGCGTCCTGACCAGCAAATAGAGCAGGACGAGAGGAGGCCTTGCGGGCAGCGGAACCGACGATGGTGGAGCGGCCATGACGGTTTTTGGAGGACGATGGAGAAGGAGAAACGATGAAAGGAGCCTTAGAACTCTCTCTCTCGAGAGTTTCTTCAAGAGCTTCGGTGTACGCCTTCGATTGTGTTATCGCTGATACGACGGTGGCCATCAATGGTGGTTCGACGGTGGCCGTCGGTGATTGGATACAGCGGATGGTGGATTCTAACGCCGATTAGTAGTGGAGAAGCTTCTGGAACTTGGCTGATCGAGAGACGATTTTCGCGTAACTTCGAACAGTCAGAAAAACGGAAGAGAGAGCGAAGGAGAGGGGCCGCTCTCCGATGAGCTATGGATCGTGGGCTCGTGATTGTTCTAGCCTTATGTTATATGTTTGAATCGCCTTATTACTACTTAGGAGAGAAAAAATATTTTAAAAGACCATATATTAACTCAATTGCATTAATTTAACAATTTTAACACTTAAATTTTGGCTAATCATTTAGACTTAGCTGCATAGAAAATTATAAGTTAATTATTTAACTCCTAAAAAATATTAGTGAAATTGCATTTGATATAATTTTTAAATGCAATCTGAGAATAACGAATCTTAAGGAGAAGATTTGGAGGAAGAAAATTTTGAAGAGCAAAATTTAGAGGGAGATCTTGCTTCGATCAACCTAAATGAGAGACGGAATGATTACGTGATAGGATCAAATTGGAGATGTCAAAGAGAGAAACAAAAGGAGAGGACTCATGTTAGAAGGATAATTTCACTTGTGACGTTTATAAAGTGTTAAAAAAATGAATTTTCTGACAATCACTAAATATTTGGAATTTATTTCCGAACATAGAATTGCTATTGTAATTGAGGGGCCGTAGCCAAACAAGTGAGACATTCTAATTACCATCAATAATTTTTCTATTCAATAGATAATATTAACCCCTTTTTAATGTAGTAGATAACCGCATTTCTAACTTACTCAAATTTTTAAGTCAATAGTAATTAAGTGCACTAGAGCTCGATGTGAGCACGACACATCTAACGGCCATTTGGGAGCATGTGAGATTGGCCATAAAATTAGCCATGTCAATTATACTGAATGTTTCATAAGACTCATATAATTACATAAGTTAATACTGTTTAACTTTGTTAAGTCTTTACCTCATTCAAGAAGAATCAACAAGGTAAATTGAGCTATATATCATTTTATCATGTGACCTCCGTCTTATAAGATTGGCGGTGAAAGCATATTTGCAACTCTTGAGTCCATGCAGCTTTATCGTCCATTAATGAAAATGACACCATGCATAATCTTTGAGTCTTAACATGGAATGCTTTTATTTGAAACTAAATAAGTGCAACGGAAACTTTTAATACTTATAAAGAAAGTGCAATCAAATATTAAAATTTGTCCTCAGGTGTAACTAAGTAGTTTAGTTGGATTCGTCGATTATAATTAACAGAACAACCCAACAAATCTACTTTTAAATGCCTCCAGGAAATTTGTATTCGATGCCTTAAGTAAGGGCGACAGCGGCACCACCCAAATTTGTTTTAAGCTATTTTGGAGCTCCACTTCAACTTTTACTTGGTGCCCCATCAATCTCAACTGTCATCGAATTCTTTGAAAAGGCCACGTTGTATTTTGGTCACTGAAATGGAGGAGATAATTAGAAGTAATTGATAATTTTTAAAATATATTTGAAGACTTGATTGTACCGTTTACAAGTTCGAATTAACTAGTAACCACACATGGCTCAATTGCACACTTCCTTATTAATTTTGTATTAGCGGTATAATTACATCTAATAGCTTTTTTTTTGGTTTTCTGTTTATAGTTAAACCAGTAAATGCAAACATTAATCAATTGAACATAAGACTAGTGGCGTAACTGATATTATTTGATTGGCAAATTAGTTGCTAACTCTCCCTGATGAAAACCGGCCTAAAGTTTGAAGTACGTTGCTGAGCGGGAGCCAGGACATTCCGCTGAAGTGGTCACGGCTCGGTCTATCAAGTCGGAGCATCCATCACGTACTCACTGGTCACTCCTAGTTACGCGCATGATGTCAATCATCGAATAAAAGAAGATCAATGTCAAACGTTGGATGACAAAGCAAGATGACCATGCGATATTGTGGACTAGTCATGAGCTGTGCTACATCACCATGGCATCAATCAGTGCGTAAACTATAGTTTGGTTTCTTTGGCTTTACACTTGTGAAATGAAGCGACTATCGCTAAAATTCAAAGCGCACCATGTTGCGGAATTTAAAAACTCCTAGATTTCTTCATCTTCTTTGTGCCATTCGGTTTTAATGTGATGAGTTGTTGTCATGGATTTGTAGCTTTAATTTTTTATGATGGCGAATCAATTCCAGGAAGTTTTTTGAGAAGATGTGGAAAGCATCTCTGGAACTCAGTGCTTCGTAGGGTTCTGACCAATTCCATCTGGACTACAAAGCTAGGAAAGCGAAACCAATAACATCTTCTTGTCGGGGATTCCTGGAAAATTATTATATCGATTATGTTCACCTCATTGTTTTCGATTATAAAGGAAACTTCACTTTTTGCCTAATATTATTCAATGAGAGTGCTTTGGAGATATTATGATGACATACAATCGTACAAAAAAGCAATCACTAATGTAAACTAAGCATGCAATTCAGTAAAATTGTGAAACATTTTGAAGGTTACTTAATACTTGCATCAATTCAATTGAATATTGACATGGTTTCGGCATTTTGTTAAACAAGAATTAGCCTAGATTGGCTTGTGATTCCAAAGGTATGGTACCCTATCGTTCAATTTCACTTCCCCGGAAATAACACTTTATTATATATAAAAAATAGCAATATGAACTAGCCAAAAGGTTATGTGAAAAAATTAATCAAGATACGAAGAAGAGAAAAATCGTAACAATTACTTCAGAGGAATGGCGAGTGAAAAAGTTCCACACTTCGATCAAGTTTAGGCCCAGTAGAAAACCTGCGCGCATGTTGGCAAAAGACCAAGGGATGTCTCAATCACGGGCTAAGCCCCGCCCTGGTCACGAATTAGATGCTCTCTAGTTTTGGCTCTGTTCAGTGATGATCTTGATATGAAGGAAGTTCTCAGTCTCTCCGCTTGAAAAACTAATCAATAGGAGAATCGTTCAGTCAGTCTACCAAGAATGCAACGACACTAGTCAGACCTTAAATTAATAATTTAAAGGAAGTTATCAGTCTCCTTCTGTGTTTTTTTTTTTCTTTTCCCTGTAGAACTTTCCCAGTATGCCAGAATCTCCCTCCAGATCCCTACCAATATACCCGAATCTCCGCCTTTTTCTTCCTCAAAACGGAGAAGCTTCCATGAGTATCCCTTGGACATGAAGCTGAAGGGTGCTTCTTCCGTGGTCCTATCTGGAAAATGTCCCTAATTTGCAAATGAGGAAGAGTGCATATAAAGAATGAGAACGTGAGAATATTCAGCCTGGATGTTTTTGTTTAGTCATAAATATTTTTTTGTTGGAAATTAGTTATAACCTTTCCAGATAGTCATAATAAATTTATGAATATGCGAGTAATTTGATGTTCTAATGTTACAATTAAGGTTGGAAGAAAAATTAAACAAATTCAAATTTCCCTTATGAACTGAGCGTTTCATTCACTCGAAGGTATGATTTGAAGGTTTTTTTTTTGTCGACAAATGTGTGAAAATTTGAAAGATAATACATGAAAATTCAATACTTAATTTTAACTAATGGTCAACATTAATTAGCTATAAGGGTCTAAGTTAGCCCAAGTCTAATATGTCAATAGGTGGGATATTATCAAAAATTGCTATCAATACACATGTATAACACAGCCATTTTACGTTTAATTAAGTGTTTTCTTTATTTGCTATTATTGGGAAAACAGATAGAAGTTTCCGATTGATTATAGCATTTGAAAAAGAAAATCGAACGATATATAGGTTACAACATGAACGAAGTCTGTATATGGCAAATAGGAAAAGCTGTTGGGAAGCTTAGGGTGCGCATGGTAACGCTCCTGTTTCTACGAATTTTTGTTCTTTTGTTCCCCGGAACAAAAAAAGAATAGAAATCCGTTTGATAACGCCAACTTGTTTTTTTTGTTCCCAGGAACAGAAAGTTGTTCCCGGGAACAGAAACAAGAAGCAAAAAAAATTTGCTTCTGGCTCCCGGGAACAACTTTGAGAAACAACTTTTTTTTTCTCACTTTTTTTTTCTCTTTCTCCTTGTGCCCTAGCCTTTCTGACTTCTCTCTTTTCTCTTTTCTACTTGTGTGATGTGTAGATTTCATGGCCTCATTATTTTTTAACTTTTGTGATGTGTGGAATCTATGATGTGTAGATTCCATGGCCTCGTCACTTTTTTATTTTTGTGATGTGTAGATTCCATGACTTCTTAATTTTGACTTTTGTAATGTGTTTGTAAACTTTTGCTTCACATGGACATGCTATTTGGGATTTCTTTTCCATTCTGTCCAGAGCGCTTCTTTCATCGGTCCATGTTAGAAGACCCATGGAAGGATTTAAAACCTGTTATATGGAGGGGTATTGATTCTCCTTTAATAGCTCATCAGTCCATGCAAGACGCCACTAAAGGCATTTGGAAGAAGTAGTTGGAAATTTTCAACCCCAACCCGACATGCACTAGAATTACATTTTTTTTAAAGAGTAAAAACTTAGTCCTAATGAAATCATTACAAATTAATTTGGCTAACTATAGCTTTTTTTTGTAATATTTACTATACCAAACATTGCAATTCGTGAGTAAAGATCCTCACACACATATAAGATAATAGCTCACGTTCCAAATCACAACCATGTTGAGGGTTCATCTTTGACTAGAAATATTACACCTAAGCAAATGTGTTACTAATAGAATAATATTTAGATCTTGTCAATTTTATATAATCTCTAATCTATTTCTTTTTCTTATTTCTTATTTTTTTAAAATTTAAAATTTGGAATATAAATTTTTAGGCTTGTACCAAACGTGTTTCTGTTCTTTTTTTGTTCCAGAAATAAAAGATTTGTACAGTTACCAAACGCGTTCTTTCACTCAGAAATTGTTCCCGGGAATAGAAATAGAAAAAAATTACTTCTGAAAAAAAACTCTTCCCGGGAAGAGAAACGTTGCCATGCGCACCCTTATGTGCCCATAACGGAGGCCCAACTTCACCTCAAATTAACTTATAGCCCAAGAGATTGCAACAAAATCCCACATTGGGCAGCTACGGCCCAACGACTGAAGAGGCTGGCGAAAGATTGGTTTCTATATCCCTACAAGTTTATTAGAGCTGATTGTGGCGGACTGCCCTTTTATGCATTCTAAAACTCCTGTCTTTTAAGTTAATTTATAAAGTATGCTTCTTCGGATAAAACGAAAAGGAAAAGGAAAAGCTTACTGGCAAAGCAGTGAGTCAAAAGGCAAGGGCCTCGGCATTCACAATGTTAGTCTATACTTCTTTTTTTCCCGGCATCCTTATTAAAGTATTTATTTCCAAGAAAGCAGCCGTGCATTATCACCCTAATCCCATTATCAGAGAGCAATAATTTGAATAGATATTAGATGGAGGAGGTGTCCCATCTCCCTCTTGAGTCCACCTTTAATAAAGGAAAAAGTAAAGCGCCTCAATATTCAAAGATATTAGTCTAGGCTTCCGTTTTTCACGACACTCTTAGTAAAGTAATTATTTCCAAGAAAGCAGCCACGCATTATCCCCTCAAACCCATGATTAGACATGAAATAATTTGAATAGACCTTTAATAAAGGAGAAGACAAAGCACCTTAATATTCAGAAAAATGTTAGTTTATGCTTTCGTTTTTCACGACGTCTTTATAAAATTAATTATTTCCAAGAAAGCTGACATGCATTATCACCACAAACCCATAATTAAAGATGCAATAATTTGAAGAGACTTTAGATGGTGGGGGTGTCTCATCTCTCCTTGAGTCCACCTTTAATAAAGGAAAAGGCAAAGCACCTTAATATTGACAGGCATTAGTTTATATTAAAGTAATTATTTCCAAGAAAGCAGCCATGCATTATCAGCATAATCCCATGATTAAAGATGCAATAATTTGAATAGACATGGGATAGTGGGTGTCCCATCTCCCTCTTGGGTCCAACATTAATAAAGATGCATTACCAAAAAGCTAAAAAGATGAAAACGTTGATTATTCGTAAATGGCTTCGCGTGAGGATCATCGCAGGCAAGAGATTTTTGCTACCGTGGAAATAAACCAAGAGATTAATGAAATGCCAAGTTGGTTATTGTCGGAAAAAAATGGGTGTCCGTTGGCAATCTTCATTTTTCCAGTTGAAATCGCTTTCTGAAGTTATGTTCCATGCCACTTTTCTGGTGAGTTTGTTTTGGCGTACTTGTGCGGCAGTCTTCTTTCAGACGGATCGTGCCGCTTGCCGGTCGGGGCGTTGGCGCTTGCTTCTATTCGCTGCTATATGGCGTCGACACTTTCGTTTATGTCGAACATTAGAGCTAAAGATTTGGTGATTTGGGGCGTTGGCCACTCGACCAAGCACCAAAGCCATGTATCTAAGAGCAAACAGCATCGTTTCATGTAATTTTAGTCCACGTTACACCATCTTCCTTGCATATAGGGTAATCGACTATGATTGGATTGACATGTCAAGCAAATCGGGCAAAACTTTACTGAGAGCGCTTGATTATATTTTTCCTCAAAGAGTTAATTTTGTATGATCCGTTCGATATTGAGTGTGTAATTTTCCAGCAATACTGCAACACCAGCACCCCAATCTTTGATGAGAATAGCAGATCCTTGTGTATGTCTCCATAGTGATCACAACAGAATCTTAACCTCATTTATTTCGTAGCTGGTCGAGTAAATTGATATTTTGCACTTGTTAATTGTGATCGTCTAATTTTACTTACTCCCTTTATCACGAAATCTATTTCCACATATTAAAAACTCCACACTATTAAATTAATTAGATAGAGCAGTATTTGGGAGATATATGGGTTTAATGCGTAACATTTGGGTCTTAAGTGAAAATCACGTCATACAAAGACTAAGATCATTTGGGCTTACAAGGACTCGGTTCATGCAATTAGAAAACCATTTTGTTTCTTCGCAATTTCGCTCAAAACTTTAAACACACAATTCTTCTTTGGCGATCATCCAAATGCCAAAATACCTTGGTGGTTTAGTTACCCATGGTAGTGCAAACAAGTATGATTGAAAATCAGGTCGCGGTCACTAGACTTTGGCCGAAATCGAAGATTTCCCCCTTTGGACCAAAAAGCCCCAATTGCAATTTCCTAAAAAATCAGCATAATTATGTCACAAATTTCATCAAGATAGAGATACTATGGCTTTGATACCAAATGTTAGATTAAATATATATGAAGATTTGAATATCTCGATTATTCATGAACGAACAAATCTGTTCGTAATCAGGACCGGATGCGGAAATGTGAAGAAATCTTTACTTACCTCTAGCCATTGATGAAATTCAATGGAGAAGCTGATTTCAGAAGCGTAAATTGTCCAAAACCATCGAACGTTCAAAAAACGGACTCTCTAACCAATTGACCTCTTAAAGTTGATGGTGTGTTTTCTAAAGCTCGATGGTTTGGTTTAGAAGACCCATGTTTATAACTCACGTTCGCACTCCTTTTATAGTAACTTCTCCCATCAAGAAGTTGTAGAGTTTTGAGCAAATTATCACATAATATCAAGAAGTAATATATGTTAATGTATTAGAACGGAAAAAAATAGGGTGTGTTTGGTAATGTTCTGGTTCTTAGTTTCATGTCCCAAACTCATCCATAGAAGAAAAAAATTGATTTCTTAAAATTTCTTTTCATGAGATGAAAAAAAAAGGCTGGGGATGGATTTTTTATGGGAAATCAAAACCAAAATAATTTTGGTTTTTTGTTTCTCGGACAAAAATACACAGTATGAGAAAGAGAAAACTGATTTCTTCCTCAATCTTTACTCTCGTCCCAAACAAGAAAGAGAAAACCAAATTTACCAAACGTGTTTCTCTTCCCAAAAACTTATCCGATAATCATTTCTTAAAAAAAAAACTCATTCTAAAAAAATTATTTCTAGGACGAGAATGGTTGTCAAATGCACTATTATCATAACATACTAACCATCCATTTCCACGAGGACTTGTCGACCATATCTCAGTTCCCATACTGCCCTAGCTAAAGAACCTTTCGTACATCCAGATGGTGGATCGTCAGTGGTGGTGACTGATCAAGGAACACTAACATGCAAAAAATCATCCATTTCATTCTATTTCCATGGCTGGATTTGAATAGAAGTCTCTCGTTCTTATTAGGGGTGATCGGTTTCCGGTTCCCCTAGGAATAGGAACCTGTCCAGTGGAATCGGTTCCATGTTATTTGGAACTGTCCGGTCCAATTCTGGGGAGTAATTATTAATTATAGGCCGAGAGAGAGAGAGAGAGAGAGAGAGAGAGAGAGAGAGAGAGAGAGAGAGAGAGTGTGTGTGTGTGTGTGTGTGTGTTAATGGGCGATTAGAGCGTAGCAGCAGCCACTGGTAACTTTAATCATGAAAAACAAAATCCCCATCTGATGATGCAGAGAGATGGACAGAGGGAGAGAGCTCTTTCGAGTTGGTCTGCATCTGGTTTGATGCCTTTCTAGGCAAATCGCTAAACTCCAAAAGAGACCAACACCCACCATTTAATAAAACTCGACTTATCCTCCCTTTACCTACCTTTTGTTGGTCCCTCTCTCTCTCTCTCTCTCTCTCTCTCTCTAGTCGACTTAGTCAAGAGTCTTGACAACCCAAAAATAGTTTCGACCTGATCCGGGTGGGCAGTTTCACCCCTAGAACTGGGAACTGGACCATTGCTTCTTAGAACCGCTCAGAACCGACCGGTTCAAGCGGTCCTAAGCGGTTCCTAGGCAGGCAGTTTATAAGGCTTATGCCTAGCTCTTATCTTGGTTGTGAGGTAGTCTGCTTACCATTCTACTTTGCCAAGTGTAGCTCCATATCGATGTACCTATCTCTTCCTCGAAATATCGATCAATTCTTAAATTTGTAAATCGCTGGATTACTAGTACTGAAACTCATCAATTTATTATATATTTTCCAGCAAATATTGTTGTTAGATAAGATTAAGTGTGTGAAAAGTTGGGTCTATAAATTATGAGAACCCACATAATTTTACTTGTCAATAATCATATGCTTTTGAAAAATATTAAAACCGATTCGTGATGACTGCAATATTTAATAAATAATTGTTAAAAGTAAAAGGCTCCAAACAGATTCGAGCATTTGAAAGAGAAGAGAGGAAATTCTAGTAAGAGGAATGACATATCATGAAACAATGTTAGTGGTGACTCAGAATCGGTTCTCATCTTAATTTTGACCTGTGAAGAGTAGCAATATTCAAATAAGTACACTGATTTAAAATGTTAATAAAGAGTGGCATAAGGTTAATTTACTAAGAAGTTTTGATCTAACAATTCTGATTGAAGCTACGTCTAAAGTAACAGTTACAATTGACATTCTAATATAACAAGTTTGCTTAGTTCTAATGTTACTTCTATATTTCAAGAATGATTTCTTTGACCTGTGCAAGGATTGAGATTAGGACTTGTACCTAATCAGCATTTGTCCGTTAATGGTGGAGAAAATTGTGAAATGATAATTTTGCGCTTGTCAATTTCGATCGTCTAATTTGCGACATTCATTTTCCGTGAAATTTTCTTTCCATAAATAATTAGAATCGAGAAATACAAAGGTTGGGATCATTTGGGCTCTCACGAGGGAGCTGGTTATTCAATTAACGAACCATTTTGTTTCTTTAAAATTTGGCATAAATGGCAACGAGGAATATCCTTCACTCATGCGTGATGGATTCTTCAAAGTCATGCTTATGGTCAAGGTCAAGCTGATCTTTTCTATATTTCTTATTTTTACTATAGTTTGAGTCGAAATAGCTCGTCCTTTTCAAGCGTGAGCGCCGGATCAGTTGTCATGCATTCTCGGACACTTAGGCCATTTGTCCAGCAGTGGCAGTGGACAAAAGGACGTGGGGATAGACACTGGTGATGGTAAC
This sequence comes from Melaleuca alternifolia, assembly GCA_019926035.1. Classification (NCBI taxonomy): domain Eukaryota; kingdom Viridiplantae; phylum Streptophyta; class Magnoliopsida; order Myrtales; family Myrtaceae; genus Melaleuca; species Melaleuca alternifolia. The sequence goes on along the minus strand of JAGKPW010000032.1, from coordinate 190,249 downwards.
TGATCAAGTAAAGGAATAGTGAAATGCAGAAAAGCCATCCATTTCTGGAAGAGGGACTTGTCGCGTTGAAGGCCAAACTCTAATAGTCAATAATTATATTTTTAAAAAATATTTAAAATGGATTTGTGATAACTGCAATATTTGAACAATTAGTGTTAAAATAAAAGGCTCCAAACTGACCCAAGCATTTGAAATAGAAAAAGTATTTGTCCAAAAAAACAAAAACAAAAAAAGGAAAGAGAACGGAAGAAACTCCAGTTGGAAAAACACGGGAGCATGAAATAACATTAATGACAGCTCAAATTGTTTTCCATATTAATTTGGTCCTGTAAAGAGCAAGAGCAAGAGCATTCGAGACAGTAAACTAATTTAAAATGTTAATAAAGAATGGCGAAAGCTAAATTTATATAGAAGTTTTTATCTTACAATTTTAATTGAAGTTATGTAACAATTACACTTGACATTCTAGTATAACAAATTTGCTTAATTATAATGTTACTTCTATATTTCAAGGATGATTTCATTCACCCGTGCAAGGAGCGAGATTTGGACTAGTACCTAATTGACGTTTGCCCGCAAACGGTGGAGAAAAAGATGAAAGGATGGATGAGGACTAGCACATCAGCAGTGGAGGAAAGAATGCAGACACGGACGTTGGCAATGGTGAATGGTCAAGTGAAAGAGCAATAATGCAGAACATCATCCATCTCTATGTCCAAGGAATTGACTGGTGTTTAGTTAAGGCCTAAACTATGGTCAAGTTGAAGAGCTCTTAAAATCTGTAGCCATCTCCTCTTTTTTCCTCGTTTTTCGGATCTATGCTGGAAAATCATCCCTTTCTATGTCCATTGACCGGTGTTTACATATAAAAAAATTTCTATTTAAGGGTCATAATTTTTAATTAATCACTAAGTATCATAACACAATCTCGAGTGCTAAAAATTTTGTCAATCATTTCCAAACAAATTATTTAGCTGGATTCAATTAGTCAATAAATGTGAATCGGCAAGTCTGTTTTTTTTTTTTAAAGTGTTGACGCAGTCGTCTTATATGAAGATATTCATGGAAAGCTTCCAAGATTAATTCATCAGTGGCATGTCTTCAAATTTGAAAGCCTACCTCATATTTTTGTTTGTTTTCAGCTCGAGTTTTTTGCTTTGTTTACTGTATCCCTCATGCTTGTGGTTTAGACTTGAGATTATATTGTGCATGTGTATGTGTAGTCCAAGAGCAAAAATTTTGACTAGTTAAGATAATCGACATTCCGATTATACACCCTATCGTGTAGTTAAGACCGCGGATTTTAACTCTTGAAATTAGCAAACACATTCAAGCAAGGTGAATATACATAATGTTGTGTTCTTTCATTCAATATGTTTATACTATGGTCATTCATATTCATACATTCCTAGTTCAAATATGTGTGCGAGCAAACAATTCGCTTTTGCATTCTTCAAGCATATACTGAGGAAAATAATTGCATCGTTACTATCTGGTATTCATATAGATAGTGCACGGTGAGGCCGAGAATCCATCACAATTTGTAAAAAAATATGAGGATTAAATTATATTTACCTTGTTGTTTGCCAAGTCTATATTAGGATTACAAAAGTTTGGTGGCGCCGTTTGTAGTTTTATAAGCGATGGATTTTTTTTTCTTCTTCTCACATCTCGATCTTTTAATTGGTTTTTTTATTAAATCACATCTTTACAAATAGAAGTTACTTAGAATATCTAAGTTATATACCTCACATGGTGATGACTTGATGATGGTAGTAGGAACTGATTCTATACTTTCATTCACTATGACATCATTATTAAAGTTTTTAATTTGAAGAAGGCAAAGATGCATTATTGCCCCAATCCCATGATTGAATCATGCATTCAAAAATGGGGTCCATATGTACGCATTTGTTTGATAGGGCTCTGATAGTGAAAAAAACTATGCACGTCAGGCCCAGAAGATGCAATATTTTGACTAGACATTACATAGGCCCTTTTGGTTCAACATTTGAAAGTTATTTTGGGGGTGTAAAGGATTCTGGCCCATATGTTGGACCGTTTGGTTCAGCCGTTTGGCCAATGCCCTTCAAAAGAGGTGCGTTTGAAACTTGCATTTTCGGGATGCAAGTTTATAAATAAATATATTTATAAAAATTATGTAAATTATAAGTATATAATTTATGAAACTTGCATTATGAAAATATTAATATATTTTATAAATATATATTAATATTTAAAATTAAAATTAAATATATTTTAGTGTAACGTTTCCTTTCATAAAATTTCATAATTTTTTTCTTTAAAATTAATTTTTAATTTATAAATTACATTACTCCAAACGTGTAAATAAAAATATTTATAAAAATATTTTTTTCAATTTCAAACAAATTAAAGTTAAGAAATTTAAAAAATTGGTTAAATCAAATAACTTTCCAAATATATTTTTACTAAACAATATTTCCTCAAAGTTGCATTTCAATGTACTTTTCAATTGTAATTTACTAAACATCATTTGCATTTCACCAAACTTTTTCAGGCTAAAGGCGTCTGCATTTTCTCAATAGCTTTTCTAAAATGCTGAACCAAACGCACCTATAGCAGGATGTCCCATCTTTCTCCTTAGTCGAAGCTTTTTGAAAAAGCTAAATGGACAAAAGTGGAGCATGAACCCTAGACATTATGGCGCCAAATGTGAAAAAAAATTGATAGATTAATGATAAGCGAAAGATGGTTAGGATGAGATCTTTGGCAGCAAAATATGCAGTGGTAACATGAAAGTTTGATTGTTAGGTCTAAGGACGCCTTATTCTCCATGCAACCACTCTAGACATTATCAACTTTTTCCAGTAAAAAGTCTTCGTTTTTTTATTCAGCCCTTCCTTCGTTCTTTTTTGCGCTCAAATCTCTCCGCCTTCTTCGTCTGTCATCGTTCTAGCCCTTTCCTCTTCTCCGATTCTTCCTCCTTTTCTATCAGCATCTGCTCCTTTTTTTCGACTCTCTCTCCCTCTCTCTGTTTTTTCTTTCTCATAAGAAAAATAAAACAAAATTGTCAATCAAAATTTCCATTTGAGATTAATAAGAAAATTTTATATTAAACTCCTATAAATAAGTAACTTATACAAGTGCAAGAACAGAGGGAAATTAGCAGAATTCCAACCATATCGTCATATAAAAATTTATGATAATTATTTCGCATTGTAATATAATTACTATGGTTGGCAAAAGAAATAAACAACTTCATACTTGTTTTGCAACCTTTTTTTTTATTTTCTTTTCAACTAAAGGGATGTCTCGAGGGGCTTTCTACGGACAAGTTTGCAAAAAATAATAAATGAAATGTCAAGACTTATTTTCAACTAATTATTTATATCAATTAGATATAAGAGTTTAAGTCAGTTCAACTCTAATGTGTCAATGAGCAGAACGTACTATCCAATGTACAATCTCTGCATTGGCTAATCATTGAGATGCCCATATCTCTTACAACTCTCAATGGGACATCCCCCATACTCACGCAACAAGGGCTAATTGAACCGAAGGAAAAGCTCGTTCATTTGGGGGTCATCGAGAGAGTCATCAGTTTTAGCTTTACAAGTGGCAACTCTTTGCCTAATTAATCATTGCCACAAGAGAGGCAAAAGTGGGAAAGCAATGTTTCTCCACAGTAAAAGCAGAGACGCCCAGTCAGTTGCCTTTCATTTATGTACGTGTACTTAGATATTTTCCCAATGGCAGTAAACGAAAGGATGGGGAGGTCGACATCGGTGATGGTGACTGGTTGAGTAAAGGAACAGTAAAAAAATGCAGAAAACCATCTCAACTCCCTTCAATTAGGGTGGAGATGGTTTCCCGGTAAAATCGGAAATTGAAGCAGAGTCGGTTAGGTTTCACATTTCAATGCCCCGATTTCATTTTTTCAGAAACGGCCGATTCCTAGGGAATATAACTGAAAACGGTTTATATATTATATTCATTCTTTTTTCACAGCGCATTCTTTGCATAATCTTCATTTTTGCTGCTTTTTGTGTGTGAAGATTTTAGACTCTCTCCTTCACTATTTCAATGATAATAGGAAGCAACGAGGACAGTATGGGACTAGAGAGAGTATTTGTCCCTGTCCATTAGCCTGCACAAGATGCTATGTCTTTTTGGCAAGAATGAGGTCGGAAATTGCTTGCCCCATGCATGAAGATCTCTATACCCATCTTCTTTTTCATATATCTCCTTGATCCTAAATATTGTATATTATATTTACATCACCATGAGAATTATTACTCTAGTGAGGACGCGTGAGAATTACTCATCAAGTTCAAGTGTCAGATCACTAAAATCTCAACATATTGATGCAAACATGCACCATATTGGACTTTGATATAACAAATAATTTTACAACAATAGGGCAACATGATTGTTGAGATGCTTTCAAGTGATAGGCTGCGTTCATTGTGGTGTATATCCTTGGGTGCAAAAGAGAATGAAAATATCGCTAAATATGCTCAATCGTAAAGTGTTACATATCACAAGCGAAGTTCAATGTACTGAGTTCATAATGCTTTCTTTTTTTTAAATACCTTCTTTTTTTTTTTGGTAAGGTAATAAGTATATTGATCTTTAGGTGCCAAATGTACAAGAAGGAGAATCTGGTACCACAAACCTACACTTACACCCATAATGAGCTAAGTGAAGAAGTACCATGGATCTCTATAACTAAAGCATAAGTAGAGCAAAAAAACTAAGAGAAGAAAATAGAGTCTTCTAGTCCCCAATTGTGTTGAATTCTTCTATTCCTAGAAGTATCAATGACATTACTTTGAGTCCGAGCAAAATCTATTACCAACTTTACAGACCGCATCTTCATAGCAGGGAAGAATTGATCTCAATTCCTAAACAAAATATTATTCCGGGATTTCCACACGATATGGCACATCGCCCCCAGCGCGAACCTCGCAATCCTGTGGGAGAATTGGTTGTCGGATATTTGAATTGTCGCCCATGTAAGGGTGTCATTCCAATCAGCATTCTTCTAGTCAATCAAGCAGTTCCGCGACCAGAATAGAGCAAGATGGCTAGTGATCGAGCACCCAAAAAAGAGATGATCCACTGAGTCCGATCTTAAGTGGCAAAAGGCACAAGTAGCATTAGAAATTCTTCCATAGGACATAAGGAAAACCTGAGTAAGAAGCCTTTTCTTGGTCACCAGCCAAAAGAGGAATTGATGTCTAGGAGTAATATACTTGTCCCATACAAACTTGGCCCAAGGAACCAAGGAACTTCTCGGTCTGACTGCATCCCATGCTGAGGATGCTGAGAATTTGCATGAAGCACATCCCATGCATAATAATCGATCATGATGATTGGTAGTAATGGGAGGTCGTCACCCCATTCATTTAGCGCCTCCAAGAGAAGAGAATGAGGTAATTGGTTTTGCAATAGATCAGCAACGGTGGCATCCCTCGGGTATCTCGACAAGTAGATTTGACGATTGGAAAATAGCAAATTTAAAGAGCCAATAGAATGCCATGAATCAAACCACAATGAAGTAGATAGGCCATTCCCCAGGCGCCAACAGAACAAATGTCTAAACTCCTTCCCTAGATCAATGAGTTTCTTCCAAGACCAAGAACAGAAGGTAGGTTTACTTACCTCCCAATAACTTCCCTTCTTGAGAAAATTGGAGTGGATCCACATACACCACAACGATTCTTTATCAATAAAGAGGGACCAGATATGTTTGAGCATGGAAGCTTTGTTGTTCTCCTTAAGGCGTCTGACACCAAGTCCTCCCTCCTCCTTAGGGAGACATACATCCCTCCAAGAAACTTTAGCTCCACCCACACCCAAGGACGACCCTTTCCATAGAAACTGCCTTAAAGTCTTTTCAATGCAATCAAGAACCGAGATAGGCAGAATAAAGATGTTAGACCAATAAAACTGAATTGCATGAAGAACAGATTTTACCAATTGGAGTCGGCCAGCAAAAGATAGGAAGCGTTGAGTCCAGGATTGAGTCCTCTTGGTAATGGCGTTAACGAGAGAGGTACAATCAGCTTTCCCCAATCTAGCCGCTACCACGGGCACTCCAAGGTATCGGAATGGTAAGGATCCCAATCTGAAGTTTAAAAGTCTGACAATATCATGCAAATGTGTGGGCTTACCCGAAAGATAAACTTCACTTTTGAAGGAATTGGGAACCAACCCCGACCACTCCAAGAAGGTGACAATCGCCGTCTACAAGCATGTAACCGAGGCAGCATTCACTTGACAGAACATAACACATCGTCAGCAAGGAAAAAATGGGTCAATTTAGTGGCCTTGCATCTCCAATAGTAATTGAAGTCTTGGGTCATGGTACTTTTGTAGATTAAACCAGAAAATACTTCCATGATCATGGTAAACAAATAAGGAGAGATAGGGTCACCTTGCCTTAATCCCCTCGAACTTGGGAAGAAGCCGTGTAGCTCCCCATTAATGGAAATCGAAAATTTCCGAGTCCGAACACATACCATTACAAGTTTAGTGAGCATCGGAGGAAAACCAAATGCAATAAGAGTCGCCTCCAAGAATGCCCAATCAACCGTATCATAGGCTTTCTTAAAATCAACCTTTATGGCACACTTTGGAGAGTAAGTATCATGATGAAACCCCGCAAACAGTTCTTGAGCCAAAAGGATATTGCCTGAAATCTTCCTCCCTTTAACAAAAGCAGCTTGAGATCCACCAATCAATGAAGGAAGCACCTTTGCAATACGGTTTGCCAGAATTTTTGTGATGCATTTATAGACGGTATTGCAACACGCAATTGGTCTAAAGTCACTCAAAGAGGAAACATTTGGGCACTTAGGGACTAAAGCAATTATAGTAGCATTCGGTTGGCGCAATAGACATCTCGAATGGAGGAAATCCAAAATGGCAGAGGTGACAAGAGGCCCTACAATATCCCAATTCTTCTGAAAGAATTTAGCATTAAAATCATCGGGTCCAGGAGCCTTACCTGAAGCCAAGGAGAAGAAAGTGGACTGCACTTCTTATTCAGTAAAAGGAGCCACCAAGGAGTTCTATTGGGGGACACTCAGCTTGCGATGGAGACAGTTAGCAATGACATAAGGATCAGGCCGAGGAAGCGACTCAGAACTTGTAAAAAGCTGCTTATATTAATTTACAAAAGCTGCGCTGATATCTTGTTCTGAGAAGACGAGAATGTCTGAGTCATTTAGGATCGAGATAATCCTATTGTTGAGCTGCCTTTTCTTCATCGAGAAGTGGAAGAATTTGGTGTTGCGGTCACGTTCTTCCAACCATCTAATCCTGGACTTCTGTTTATAAAAAAGTTCCTCTTGAAGGCGCAGTCTAGAGAATGAGTCTCCCACAAGTTTCTCCTCCTGAGCAAGGCCAAAGTTAGTCGGGTCAAGTAGGAGAGCATTCTGGAACCCTTGAAGATGCTGCCTTGCCAAAAGGGTGTGCTTCGAAATATCAGAAAAGGAGTGCCGATTGAGGAGCTTCAATTTGAACTTGAGAAGTTTTAATTTCGTACAAAGGTGGAACATAGGAGTCCCCACAATTTGCAGCTCCCAGACTTGAGAAAGCAGAGGAAGGAAGCCCGGGTCTAGCATCCAGAGGTTAAAAAATTTGAAGGGCCGTTTCACACGTGTTATCGGCAAAACGCGAACCCCCATCGGGGAATGGTCAGATATACCCGGAGAAAGGAAGGAAGCTTCAGAGAAGGTGAAGTCTATAACCCATTTAGGATTGACTATATTTCCTTTGGATCCTATTCTCACCTTCAAATGTGGACCAAGTGTATCTGTTTCCAACATATCTTAAATCATCAAGCTCAGACTCCACTAAATACCTTTTGTGTCTTATTGAAAGCTCAAAAAAGCATTTTGTACATAGATAACATGATATTCCATGCCACGATCAAACAATTTAAACAACTCATGTTTAAACATGATGTTTCAAATAAGAAGCCATTTATCTGAAGGATTTTTTTATTAAGATTAACGTGCAATCTTATTAATATGAGTTATCGATACACATTGTTTGTAATACCTTTTAGCGACAAAACATCTAATCTTAAGGATAATTCAGTTGATGATAGAAGCCCTTCTTAACAAAAAGGTTATGATTTTTTTGGATGCTGTGAAAAAAATAAAACCTTATATATAATATTTTGTAGGGTGGTTCCCAAATTTGTCCCCATGTAATATTTCCTCGAGACCAAAAAGGACAAAATGCTGAAAAAACCCATTCTATTAAGGTTATCTTCCCACAATCCACATTTTTAGCTTACGGTTACTTTTATTTTCTCTTTGTTATTTTTCTATTTTCACCTACGGTATCTCTCTGGGTGAAAAGTCCTCTCAATTTGATTATGCTTATCATGGTGGTTGTTCGGTGTAAAATTTGTTTACGAGAAGTAGTAATGTTTGATATAAAAATTATACAGTAACTTCCCAAAATAAAATCAATGTGAGAATCTATATATAATTATACAATAACAACCTCTACTACTTAAGGCCTGCCTTTAAGGTTGACACGGGCAGTTCTACCAATTTTTTATTTATTTTGCAATTGCTTGGACGAATCCATGCGTCCTTCGTAAAAATTGTGACCATCTGGGTTCCACATCGGCCAATGTAACGCACTACTAACTAGATAGATAATTAGGATAGTTGCACAATTAGATTTGAACTTATTATATGAAAACCAATCTAGTTGTAAATCATTCAATTGAACCAATGTAGTCCTAAATATTTGAGGAAAAGTGCAATTCAATTATTTTGGCCAAGTCACGCTTGATTTTCCAACATGGTAATCTAGTCATATTTGGCAATTCTACATATAAGGGCTCAACGAAATAATGCCATTTTTCTTATGATTATGTTGATTTTTTTTCACATAGTTGCGTTTTAGGTTTAGCTAGTAATCAAAATAAGTTGGATATGATTTTGGTGGAAACCCACAAAGACCCGTGTAGAGTTGGGTTTTGATGTTTCAAACGCATCTCAATCAGTTTTTAGAATTTGAAGTGACTTATATAATTTAGCTCCCTAAAACTGAATTGAAAAATGAATAAATAACCTCATATTACTATCTCTAAACAGATTATATGGCACATGGATGTGGCCTGTCCTTGTCTGCTTGTTCTCTTTATTATTCACATTTTCTTATATTGATGACCACCCTGCATAAAGCACTTCTTCTTCTTCTTCTTCTTTTTCTTTTTGGTCCAAACATAAATCACTTCTTACACGGGCAGGAATTTAAGTGGAGTCATTTTTGTTAATGTGACAGCTGGCATTTTTTTCTTTTTTCAATTTTCTTCGAAGCTACGTGATGCGCGTGCAATTTCAATTTTAGAAAAAGAAAAAAGAAACTCGTTAATTCTACAATTTCCTCGCACCTAATCAACGTTTGGTCTTTTCTTATTTTATCTTCGGTCAGTCTCCTGTTCGTTTGCATTCAAATCTCTATTTCGTCCTTGCGTCTCTTCCGTCGTCCTCTTTTGCCCTCATATCTCCCGGCCTTCTTCGTCTCCCACTGTTCTTGCTCCGTTGCGCTCTTCCCCTCTTTTGCACTCAACTCTCTGTTTCGTTCTTGCTCCCCTTTCTTCGTCCTTCTGCACTCAGATCTCTTGGCCTTCTTCGTCTCCCACCGTTCTTGCTCTGTTTCACTCTTCATTTGCACTCCACCCTCTGTTTCGTTCTTGCTTCCTTCCTTCGTCCTCTTTTGCACTCAAATCTCACGGCCTCCTTCATCTCCCACCGTTCTTTCTCTGTTTCGCTCCTCCCCTCATTTGCACTCAAATCTCTGTTTCGTTCTTGCTCCCCTTCCTTCATCCTCATCTGCACTCAAATTTCTTGGCCTTCTTCGTCTCCCATCATTCTTGTTCTGTTTCGTTCTTCTCCTTCGCACAACCGTTCTTCTGCCTCCTCGGCTTCTTCTTCATTATCTGTTGCTCTTTTACATCGTCTTCTCTCTCTGTTTTCGTGCTCTTTGGTTCTCCGACAAAAAATCTAAGAAAAATGTCTGCCGATTCTGTAGTTTCTATTGCATGGGATGTCTTCAAGATCATGTTTGTTCCCATCAAGCATCAATTCGAATACGTCATGTGCTCCAAGAGATACGCCGACGGTCTTCGGAAGGAAATCGAGAATCTGGAGCAAGAGGCTGATAGGGTCGGCCGTGGCACGGAAAGGGCCACAAGAAATGTTGAGCATACTGAAAAATGGGTCAAAAAGTTTCTGGGAAGTGCTAAGCAGGCCTCGAAGGAGGCGAAAGATCTGTTAGGCGAATTCGAAAATATGAGCAAGACTTGCTGCCGCGGGACTCTTCCCGACCCCATTTGTCGCTATCGGTTCAGCAGGAAGGCCAAGCACACGACCGATGGCATTAAGAATCTCATTCTAGATATCGGAGGGAAAGAGATCTCCACCGGCCGTCCTGCTCCGGGTGACGTCGCTGCCTGGAGGGAAGGCAAAGACGTCGTCCAGCCGACCACCGTGACGCACTCCATTTCTTCTGCCTCGACGTCGATTAAGCTTGGAGACGACGTCTTCGGATCCCGAGCTATGATTATATGGGCCGTCATGGACGCTCTTGCCAATAACAGCAATAGTGTGGTCGGGGTTTACGGGATGGGCGGGGTCGGCAAGTCCACCCTTTTGGAGGAAGTCAAAAGGATCATAAGCAAAGAGAAGTTTGATTGGGTCGCTAAGGCCAATGTGTCGGAAAATCCAGACATCAAGACGATTCAAGGAGAGATTGCGGACGCGTTGGGCCTTGGGGATATCAAGGAGAAAGAGACGCTCAGCGGGCGAGCTGAACTTCTGCGCAGCAGGTTGGAAAAAGAGGAGATGGCAAAAAAGAAGGTCCTTATAATACTGGACGACCTATGGAAGAAGCTCGACTTGAAATCAGTCGGCATTCCTTGCGGACCTGACAATAAAGTCAAGGGATGCAAATTGTTGTTGACGTCGAGAGATCAACTTGTTTTACGAAGGGAAATGGGCTGCGACAATGACTTCCTACTTGGTGGGCTGGAGAAGGAAGAGGCAAAAATATTGTTCGAGAGGATAGTGGGAGACAAAGTTTACAAGGACGAGTTCAGAAACCTGGTGGATAAAGCACTCCATAAATGTGCAGGTTTGCCTCTGCTAATTGACGCAATGGCGAAGCATTTCAAGACCGCCAATTTATCTGGATGGAGGGATGCTTTACTTCAAATTGAGAGGTGTACAAACGAAGGACCAAGTGCAGTTATAAATAAGATGCTGCAATTAAGTTATGATCACTTAGAAAGCCAGGATGCGAAAAGTTTGTTACAACTCTGTGTTGCTTACGACGTCTCTAAGCCCTCGCTTGAAAACTTGGTGAGGTATGGTTATGGTTTGGGGATATTTCGAAAAAATAGCAGCATCAAAGAAGCCCGAGATAGGTTGACCACACTCATCTGCACTCTTCAAGCCTCCTCCCTTCTGTTAGACAGTGGAGGTGCATACAGTTTCAAGATACACGACTTGGTTCGTGACTTTGTTGCCCAATTCGTTTTAAGAGATCAGCCTCTCCTCTTGTTGAAAGATAAAGATATGTTGGCAACACACTTGTCAAAGGAGAGTCTCCAAAGTTGTACGGCGATATGTTTTACCTATATTGACATGAAGGAGCTTCCCGAAGAATTAGATTGCCCTAACTTGCGCACCTTTTTGCTTTTCACCAATAATTACTCTCTTGAGGTTCCAGATTCATATTTCAACTCTATGAAGAAACTTGCAATCCTAAATCTTACTGGCATAAGTCTCACTCGTTCCCCGAGGTCATTGCAGTTCTTGGAGAGCTTACATACTCTGTGTCTTCAGAGTTGTTCACTAGAAGATGTGGCCATTATTGGCAAGCTAAAAGGGTTACAAATTCTCAGCTTGGCAAGATCCAGAATTCAGCAATTGCCGAAAGAAGTTGGGCAACTGGAAGAGCTAAGGTTGCTAGACTTGAACCATTGTTCTGAACTACAAAAAATTGAACCAGGTGTGCTTGGAAACTTAATTAGATTGGAGGAGTTGTACATGGAGAATAGCTTTGATCAATGGAATATCGTGGAACAAACTCCACCAACTAATGCCAGTCTAACTGAGTTGAATCACATGAATAATCTTCACACTCTGCACGTGTCCTTTCCCAACCCAAGTGTGCTCCCGGAGAGTCTAGATGTTGAGAAATTAACCGAGTACAGAATCATAATGGGTGAGCGGAGGTACTGGTGGAGCAACTACAGAGGATCGAGGACATTGGAGCTCAAGTCATGCAATGTACTGCGGAAAGGATGCATACAAAGTATCTTAGACAAAACCGACGGTCTGCTTTTGAAGGATTTAAATAGAAGTGAGCAAAGTATTTGCATGTTATCCCAAAAAGGCTTTCCAGAATTAAAGTTTCTAAAGGTCGTGGAAAGTCCCTCCATCCATTACATTCTCCAATCGCGATCCCATGCAGATTTTGAGAAGTTGGAATCGTTACTTCTCGATAATCTCATCAGATTGGAGAAGATATGTCATGGGCATATATCCTCCAAGTCCTTTGGTGCATTAAAAGTAGTAAGAGTCGAAAGTTGCGACAAGATGGAAGTATTGTTTCCTCCTTCAGTTGTGAGAGGACTTCCACAGCTAGAAGAGATTGTAGTTGTCGGTTGCAAGTTGATGTGCGAGATCGTAGAAGTTGATGATCGTGGCAAATTGGAGTTGCCTAAGTTGCATGTATTGAAATTGCATGACTTGCCAAATATCAAGAGTTTTTCCACTGACGAGGTGGCTTCCTCAAGTAGGACATCCGACCAAGTTGGCACTCCAATTGCATTCTTCAATGGAGAACTGGTAACTTTTTATTAAAAGAGTGTTAATTATTCATTAATTTTTCCTTATTAGATGTAACTCAGATCATGATGCCTATTTAATTTGTTATTTTCAGTTTACTTTTTTCCTAATTGGCTTGTACGTTCATGCCTTCCCTGTAATTAGCTAAAGCAATCTTCCGATTCTCTTAATTGAGTGGAAATCTAACTAATGGTACAAAATTATGTTACATTACTTTGTGATGGATTCCTAGTTATTTTAAATTTACATTCTACAAGCACATCTATATTAATAGGGTTTTTATAAGGCAAAACTACAGAGATTTTTTTTGGCATTAGAGTGTTTGCTTAAGTGAAGTAATTTCTAATCTTTTGACATTTCCATTGAATTTGGGCATTGCATGAGTCCCATAATTATCAAAGTACAGAATTTTTGGTATGTTCATGCACGCATGTATTTTAGATAGATGCATTTAGACATCCATTTGGTATCACAATCACCAACTTGTGTTTGATATCCTGTTGTAGTGGCTATTGATAGTAAATTACTAACATTAAAGAGAAGTTAGAAAACTAAGGACAAACAATTGGCTAGTTAAGTTTAGGAGAGCGCACGGCTATTTTGGCTAACAAAAATTGCCTTGGCAGCTATTTCATTGACCAGATGAGTGTCCCCTTTAATAGTGGTAGGGCGCGATCGTCATAGAAGTAAGTTGATGGTGGGGCCCATGACTGCTGCAATATGTCGTGCTCCCCAGCAATAAAGAGTCGTGAAATTTAAGTTGTGGGTCCCATAAGGTAGTGTCTTTATGGGAGCAATCGTTGATGGCAAGGTAGATAGGAGATTGTGATCAACTTTGTGAATGAAGGATAGTTATAGCAATGAATTTTTGGAAAGGACTAATTACTCTTTACAAAAGATAAAAGAAAAATAAAAGACAATAGAGGAAATAAAGCTTCCTTTGCAATCAGGTACAATTGAGTCTCTTCACCTTAAATACAGTGGTTTTAGACATGGATGCTGTGGATTTAGACTCACCCTTAAGGAAATGACAATAATGAGGACGATTAATTAACAAAAACATTATATGAGCTTCCCTTATAGGAAATAATTGTACCTTATAGTAATAGTAAACTAAATGAGTTCTAATTCTTAATGACTTATGAAACTACAAGCAAAATATAATCGATGCGTTTCTTGTTATATTGTAAATGAATGGTAAAGTTCATTACTTAGTCTTTTGGGGTTGTATAATTTCCTTTTGATTAATAAGTCTAACTTTCTTATATACTGTTACTCTTCTATAAGGAGATATTTAGAATTACTTTGGATAATTTGACTCGAGTATATTTTTGATGTAGCGTTGGTATAAAACTATTGGATCTTTTGGCACTTATAGAACACCAGTAAATTTTAAAGGAAAATTCAAAAAAAAAAAAGAATTATATCTAGTTCTTTCGAGTGTATAATGACTTGATAAAATTTGTTCATTTGACCCAAGCAATTTCTTTTTCAATTGCTTTTCTTAGCCTTACCTTTTAATTGATTCAGATTGACATAGCATTGATTTGAGGCACTCGATATTAGATGAGATCACACCTTCTACCGTAGTGCACCATTTGACGGCTGATTGGTTTCTTTTTTAATCTCAATCTCTCCATTATTTTCTATCTAAAGGCTAATATTCTTCCTCAAGCAATTGTAAATTCTGTTGTTGATTGGTCTATCAGGTTTCGATCCCATCCTTGGAGTCCTTGACGATGAAAGGACTTCCAAATCTGGAAGAGATATGGAGCGATGAATCTTCACTGGAGCTGAGCAATCTACAGTCTATTGAGGTAGAGCGGTGCCAATCTCTATCGAAGGTTATCAGCTTCAAGTCGCTAATGAATCTACAGAAGTTGCGCACTTTAATTATTAAGAACTGTTTTTCAATACAAGAAATATTTTACCTTGAAGGACTAAGTGGCAGTAGAAACTATACGGCTCTCTTTGAACCAACCACCTTCTCTTTAGAGAAGTTGGTGGTCAATGACTGCGACAATCTTCGGTTTATGTTTTTCCCATCCATGTTGCAAGCTCTTGCACAATTAAGAGATCTAGAGGTATGGGGTTGCAAGAAGATGGAGGCGATCATTATGGAGGAAGAACGGTTGGGTCTAGAAATATCAGAAACTCTAGCATTCCCGATGTTAACCAAATTATGCTTACCACAGTTGGAAAGTCTGATATGTTTCTCTTGCAGAAAAAGTAAGATCGACTTTCCTATATTTGATCATTGTAGATCTTTGTGTAGATAGATTCATCATTGCAGTATAGATGATGACATTCTTTTCATCCACTGACAAACCAATGGCAGGTTCACGAGAAGCTCAGTGTCACGACCTTGTCCACTCACGATTTACTGCACTCTTCAATAGAGAGGTACGTTGCACTCTTCAATAGAGAGGTATGTGGAAATGTCAAGATATTAAATAGACCGGAGACAAAGCATAAATTTTAAAGAAAAATTAAAAGAATCAATAATATCTAGTTCTTTCGAGTGTGAATTGATATGAGTACATTGTTCATTCAAGCCAAGCAATTTCTTTTTCTTAGCCTAACTTTTTAATTGCTTTAGAGTGATATAAAACTGATTTGGGGCACTTTGTATTAGATGAGATCACACTTGCTACAATAGTGTACCATTTGATGGTTGACTAGTTGCTTTTTTTGTTTTAATCGCAATCTCATTATCATTTTTTTTAATGGGGTAATATTTTTCCTCGAGCGATCTCTAAGCTGCATTTTTCTTTTAGTACATCAATTCGGTGACTTGTAGTTCTCAATGCCATCGGTGTGTTCTCTAATTTGAACTCTATAAAGGCGACTAATATTATGCTGATAATGGAAGGATGGGGCATTTTCCATGACATCAAATACACGATACTAAGTTTGATTTGGTTATATTAGGAAATCAACTAAATTGAAGAGAGGGAAAGATTTGGTTTGAGTTTAGTATATGTGTGAGAGACCAATCTGATTGCTATAGGTGCATTGCATACTGCCATCTTGTCCGATGTAAAGGATAGATGCTACTTCCCATTGGACACAGGCCGTGCATATATTTTGAACTTTTTGGGCCGAAATTTGAGGTTGGAAGTACTATTGAAGGGGAAATTCTTCGAATGGAACGATGCTTACTAAATTAGTAAGCTCTACAATGCAAACTTAATTTCTAGAGGAAAGAATAGAAATTAGAAACCATACTAATATGGAGATTTTCTTTACTCCATTTTTTTTGTTTCCCTTTGTGCAACTTAACAATCCCCCTCTCCCCTTGGCACTCATCTATATTTACATCTTGGAGATTCATGAATACGTAATTTAACTGAACAACCAATTCTGTGGGTGAATACCGCAGGTTTCCTTTTCGAGATTGGAGACATTAGAAATCATTGGCTTGGATAACCTCAGATTTATTTTTTTCCCATCCGTGGTTGAATCTCTCTCACAAATAAGAGATCTAACCATAATAAAATGCAATAAGATGGAGGCAATCATTATGGAGGAAGAAGAGTCGGGATTGGAAACAGCAGAAACTCCGGCATCCTTGATGGAAAGTGAAGTCGCTTTCCATCAATTGAAAAATATAAAGCTTGGTGGGTTAAGAGAGTTGAGATGTTTCAGCTCAGGTGGATACAGTTTGATGTTTCCTCTCCTGGAAGAGATCATCGTGGTTGAATGTCCCAACATGAATTTATTCTCTAAGGGACTAACAAAGGCACCGAATTTGAAGAGAGTACAAGCAGCTTCAAAGGGATTTTCTGAATCAACAAAGCTCCATAATTTTTGGGAGGGAAACCTCAACGCTGCCATCGAAAATATGTTTGAAGAAATGGTATGCATTAGTTACCAAATTTTGTGCAATTGGATGATTTCGATGAGTAATTGTCTTTTGCTAACTAGAAGTTTAACATTTGATGGTGCTTTTCTCACAGGGTACATTTGCCTCATTAAAGGGAATGTGGCTATCTGAAATCCCCGAGCTAATTGGAAAATGGCACAGCGAACTTAATCCCATCAAGTCATCTTGGCAATTAGAATCACTGATTGTAGATAAATGTCAATTATTTGTCAATGCTATTCCACCCAAATTGATGCTTGTTTTAGACAATTTGAGCACATTACACGTTTCCAACTGTGAGTTGCTAGAAGAAATATTTGATCTTGAAGGGCTGGAGGTTATGGAAAACACTCGAGTGTTGCCTAATTTAGAGAATTTGACATTGGGCTATTTGTCAAAGTTGAGGAAACTATGGAACAAAGATCTTCAAGGAATGTTGCAATTCAATTCTCTAACTTCCCTGGCCCTTTATAAATGCAGTAACTTGAGACATGCTTTCACCTCATCGATGGTTCAATGCATTGCCAGTCTCAAGTGGATGAATATAAAGGAGTGTGGTCAGATGGAAAAGGTGATCGCAGAGGATGAAGGGCAGGGAAGCACAGTGGAGAATATTACATTCAGAGGGCTTCAATATATAAACCTAGAACGCTTGCCCAGTTTGACTAGCTTTTTCTCGGGGAAGAATCATATGCTGGAATGTCCCATATTGGAAATGTTGACCATTGCCTACTGCCCCAGGATGAGAAGTTTGACTAGCGGCCCTTCTCTTTTCACTCCACAGGTCAGTCTTTCAAATAAATGCATTTTAAGCATTTCATTTAGATCATGTTCTCGTAAAATTAGGCAATGCACAGGAATGTGCCGTGTGGACAAAAATGCTAGATATAGATGTTTATAACATTAGTCATCAATGCTTTGCTCAAATATAACCGAGACTCCTCTTTCATACTTGAACAAAGATGAACAGTATATTTACCTTCCCATAGGAGTCCATAATCACATTTGTAAATTTTAAATGCAGAACAATTTAGGTATCGATCAACATGTATAAATTCAAAATCATCTAATTATAAGTAAATTTCTAATAATTAGCAACATTCCCGTGCTTTACACAGATTTATGTACATAATATTTCAACATTTAGTAAAAGATTTAACTTTTTATTGATCCTCAGCAAATACAAATAATAATTGCACACCCGCATATCTTTTTAGAAGTGTTAGTCTTGTGTCAGCTCATAAAATCTTATCGTGCGCAATACTTTGGAATTAACCAGAGAGGTTCTTAAAAAAGTTCTCACAACAACAATATAAAAACATTTATGTCCTACAATTTGAACTATAGAGTACAAACATAGAATAGCATCTAAAAATGGCAAAAAAAGATATTCGTACTGCCACACCTCGTGTTTTCTTGCGTAGAAAAATCTGCATTTTTTCTATCGAAGATGAAGAAAACGGGAAAAGAAAACTTCATATTTGTGAAAATTCAGTTCACAAATTGCTTTGCTATTTACATCTCATTGTACCATAATATTCTTCCCAATCAATGAAATCACAAATCAAGAATTGAGTTTTCTGGAAGAAGGTAAACTGAAAAACCAACTGCGTGTTCAAGTTGAAGCAAATAAACCTAAGAAATGGGAGGAATCACAGAGTCTCTCTTTTTAATAGGAGTGCTGCAAATTTCGGTATTGATCGGCGCAAGCAACGTTAAATTTCTTAATGTTTGCCAATGCTTGAGCTGGGTCTCAAGAAAAAAGAAGAAGAAGGTCGATACGTACAAAACGGTTCGTCTTCTTCGTCCGTAAATCATACTTAGAAATACTGTAATCGAACAACCCATCAAATTACAGACCAGTGTCTTGCTATAATTATTAATTATTGTATTTAGTGAAAGTTGGTGTGACAACGCATACAGTCTGCGTTTAGGGAAGAGAAAGAACATGTTTTTTTTTCCAGAAAAGAGAAGGCGAAAGAAAAAATGGATAAAATAAAAGAGAGAAAAGGACAGCTGGATAAAATAGTAGATATTTGTTAATATATTGTATAATAATTTTTTTAAGAAATTGAAGCATATACAATTTTAAACTTATATGATTATTTTATTTATTTAACTGAATTTAGGAGAAATTGCTGTCAAAAAAGAATATTAAAGAATATACAATATCCACAATCACCTAATTCTTTGTAGAATAGAGTCGATTTTCAAATTGATTATGATTAATTAAGTGAATTACAGCTCATACTTCTACCAAGTTCATTTTAGTTTACATCACTTCTTAAGAAGACTAACAATATACTCAATCAAAGACTAACAATATACTCAATCAAGAACATTAACAAATTTGGAGAAGTATGAAAAAAATCATTCGATATTTGTATTTTTTATTTTTTGGTTCCGACAAGTTGTGATAGTGTTTTTATGTTAAATATGAGCTGTCATGTAATAATAGGTATCTCCCACGATGTTAGATCATTTCGAAAACTCATCAAGATCCTCAATTAAGAATCTTATTAGATCTTGGGAAGTGTGAAAATTATTTTATTTTTAGATTTTGATAAGTCGTAATTGCGTTAATTTATTTGTAGCTAAATTAAAAATATCATTACTTGCTTGTCAATGGAGGACTCGTCTGAAGTCATAATATGGTAAAGAAAAATTGCGGTTGATTTTCTCCAAAACAAACGTAATGTGGACAGTTCTATTTTCCTTTTGTGGGTGCCAAAAAGAAATTGGTTACCTGTCACACGCCCACTTTTTGCCAGCAATATCACTGGCCCACCGCAAGATTTGATTTTCACTTTTCACCTCAAAAGTGAATAAATATTATTTCAAGCAAATTGTTAATGGTCCAATGTAGAACTAGCAAAATTGACCCAACTTGCTTTTTCTGAGATCATAACATATGTTGTTTATTGATAATTACAAATTATTTAAATATCTAAATTGTCCATGTCAATGTTGGTGGTGTCACGTAAGCCGATAGATGTCCACGTTAGTAATAACCGATTAAAATTAATTAGAATGATTAAATTGACACTAAGTGAATTTATGATTAAATTGATATTTTTAAGAGTGTTACAACTCAATTGGTACCGATATGATATGTTTAGGATTTTTCTGGCACTTTTTCCTAATAAGTAAATAATTAGAAGTCAATTATCCCATCAACTAGTCACGAGGCCTAAATGCAACAAATGACAACCCCCCTAGGCATCTGAAGATACATGTTATTGACCCAAATTGTTAATTAGGATGGTGAATTGAGACACTTGTTAAATGTATTATATGCTACATTTTTTTCTAAATTCAAACAAAATACCATTTTAATATTAGATGACTATTTCATTAATTCGACAGTATTTGGGGAGGTTGTTCTCAAAGCAGAATGATCACTGATATACAAGTACCCACCATCTGCTATTTTCCAAATTCATCTTGATTGATTAAGTAAATTACAAGCTTAAATCTTTACCATATTTATTTTAGCTCACATTACTTCACATATACTGACTAATCAAGCGAGTCTCTGCCCCCCTTTCATGGCCTTTTTTTGTTACATATTCTGTAGAAGTTACGATTTTTCAATTTCAGATGCAGGAGATGCTTGCCTTTTTTCCTATTCTAATGCTTTTGCGCAGTTCCCTCTATTGTTATTTGCGAGTAGAATGTTTAATTATAATAGGTATTCACATGTAAGTTTACTCCTGAATCGTTAGATTTATCACTAGTTATTCATTTACTGCTAAAGTCATTTACATGTATAGTTGTCATGTAGTAATAGGTGTCCCCACATTATGAGAATATTTTAAAAAGTCATCATTAACACTCAATCGAGAATACTAAGTGGACAAGTTGTGATAACCTTAATTTCATTTTCGTGAGCTATCATGTAATGATAGGTATCACTCAAATTGTTGGCTCATTTCAAAAGCTCATCAAAATTCTCAATTAAGGATATTAACAGGTTTAGGAAAATGTGGAAAATATTCTGCTTTTTAGATGTGATAAGTCGTAATTGCATTAATTTCATTGTAAACGAATGTGAAATATTGGTACTTGCTTCTTCATGGACAATTCTTCATTCGTCATTACTTGGTAAAAAAGAACACAGGTGAATTCTTTTTCTTTTTTTTTGCCTCCACGCACCCACAAAACTCCAAAATCCTCAATACAAGGCATCAATCAAGTATAAGAAATTGGTTACCACTTTTTGGCAGCGGTTGGATCATGGGTCCACCTCAGAAGGGAATAATGTTGCTTCAAGCAAGTCATTAATGGTCCACTGGATGTTGGTTTGAATCTGAATCTTTTCAATGTTGAACTAGTAAAATTGACCCAATTTGCCTTTTCTAAGATCATAAGATACGTTATGTTGCCCATGCCTACGAATTTATTTTCTTTCAATGCAACTCCTTACATAATGCAAGCTTTTTTTTTTGTCCCTCTTGTTTGCCATCAATGAATCATGACACTTTTAATTATTGAACTTTACCAATTAGAAGATTCATAAAAAAAATTTGGTCTAGAATTAATCAGTCGATGCAACAATGATTGAGGATGATCGAGGCACCACATGGCAAAGAAATGAGGGTAGTGGATTTCCAACCTTTCCATGTAGCAAGCAAATAAACATCATAATAGAAAGTAAATTCACTTCTTACCCATATGACACTAAGATACTTTTGCTGATTTTGCTTTTGCAAATAATTTGTGGATTCTTTCTAAATCTACTTGAGATGAAAATGGGAAGTTAATTTCGTTTGATTGATAAGAAAGATATGTAGGACCAGCTTGTAACAAGCACTGGTGCGTCTTAGTCTTGCTCGACTCAATTGAAGCACGTGCGTCAAAGCTGCTTTGAACTGTGTGTCAGCAAGAAAATAAATCTAAGAAATTATTGCCTTGTTTAATGTTGCATTATCATAAAATCAGTGCATGCAACTTAGATGATGATCGGTGCAAAAAATTCTGGTAAATTGCATGCTGATCTTGGAGTGCTCTAAACTTTGATGATGATAAGTGCAAACAACATTTTATTTCGTAATATTCACCAATCCACTCAAGTAAAATGGGTGCCTTTTTCTATTTGTGATTGGCAAACATGAAATTGGAGAACTCGACGAGTCATCAACTTTCCAAGAATTAAGGGGATAAGGACTTGCCAGTAATATATGTCAATTGAGCCATGCTTAATGTACTATTGATTATGAATGCATTCATCATTACATGCTTGTTTGCAACACAATATACTTGGCCTTAATCACCGGTCAATTGAAATGAAATCATCAATTTGCCACTCCTTATTAATATCACTAACTAGCTTTTACTTTCTCATGTTTTTTGAGATCTAGGGAAGTTTGAAAATTCCTTCTTTGAGGTCATAACTCAAAGTAATCACATTCATTTTGTCACTTTTTCTTTTTCAATATGGCAGGTACAATTTCCTCTACTTGAGTCGATGGCTCTCACCCATATGGACGATTTAAGCAAAATATGGACCGATAGTCCTCAAGAAAATCTCACTTTTGACTTTTTGAAGAAAGTGGATGCCCAAAATTGCAAGAGCCTTGTAAATCTATTTCCATATTGGGTGGCTACAAGTCTAAACCAAGTTGAAAAACTTCGAGTGAAGTCTTGTGAAATGGAGGAAATAGTTACCGGTGGTGATGACATTGCACGTACCAATACTTCAAAAGTTCTTTTCCCAAAACTAACCTCTCTGGTGTTACATGATATGCCACAACTCAAGAGCTTCTGCCCTAACTTGCCCACTTTGAATTGGCCATTAATAGAGGAATTGCAAGTGACTCACTGTAACAAACTAAACAAGTTGTGCCTTGCAGCATCCATGAACAATTGGGCTCAAAGCGATGATCAACAATACCTTTTAGACCAAGAAGCACAATCGTCATTTGAGAGGGTATGATAACGGTTGATCTTCCTTAGTTTCTATTTTGTTCTTTAAATCACTCATTAATCTCATATCCTCTGCATAATCACGTCATGTTATAATGCTATAGAAAACATGATATCCCTTCCTTATTAGTTTGCCAATGTCATTAAGATATTTCTAAAATTTTAAGTATACTTTTTCATTTGTGGACATCATAAGATATTCCATTACATATAAATACAAAAAATATTTGTAGATTTTTGTCAACATTGCAATATATATCTAATCTAATCTAACGGTGCTCCTTGGGGAAATCAATGAGAATTTGACATGAGGTCCTCTCTATTGTTGACATGTGTTGCATATATGAACCTTTTTTTCTTCATTTCATTTTTTACAGACTCTAAAAAAGTCGATACAAACGAAAATTTTCAATTAAATAATAAAATTAGTACCTTGCCTACTATATATTGTAATTCACTTGTCTATTGCATAGTCATCATGTTATGTTACCATAAGAAACCTAAAAAATTTATATATGTGTTTGAAGAAAATATTAAGATATTTCTTATATCTTAAGCACACTTTTGGATCTATAGACCTCATATAATTTAATAATAGTTTGAGTGCATCTAGTTACATAAAATTCCAAGGATGACAATGTTTTGTGAACATGATAAGATACTTCCAATAAAAGATTAATTTGGTTAGCTAGAGGCCTCTCGAATTTAGATTCAATCTACCAACTTAACCATACTAGCCTCTATTTGAGACGTTAAAAGCTCGAGATTTAATAAAATGTAAGAACATGGCCACCTTCCATGTTGATCATTTGAATTAGCTTTACTTTCTACATCACGTGATTTATTGCCGAGTCTTTGTTGAATTTACTCATTTTGTTGTATATGCAATTTTACAGGGCTTTCCCATCACAGAGAGAGTTTTATTAGTTGAGAAGGATATTCGGATGATAGAGGATGGAAGATTTCCTAATGACATCTTTGGCAAGCCAAAAGAATTAACATTGGCATGCTTTCATGATGAAAATGCTGTCTTTCCATCTAGATTCTTCCTAGAGAGATTCCAGAATCTACAAAGCCTCAAGATTTTCTGTTGTTCCTTTGAAGATATTTTCCCTGATGAAGAGCTTATTGACGAGAGGAAATATTTGGTGCTTGAAAGTTTAAGAGAACTTAAATTAAGCAAGCTACCCAACCTAAAGCGCGCATGGAGAGAAGACTCTTTAGTTTCAAAAATTCTGCAGAACATCAAAGAATTTGAGATTCGAGACTGTCCAGATTTGATGGCATTATTTCCAATCGTGACATCCTTTCAGAATTTGACAAATTTAGTGGTGAAGAATTCTTCTAGATTGGTAAATCTAGTATCAGTTTCAGCGGTTAAGAATTTGGAGCATCTCCAAGTGATGACTATAATAGGGTGTGAAAGAATGAAAGAAATAGTAGAAAACGATGAAAACGAAGAAGGAAAAGTGATTACTTTTAGGAGTCTACAATGGTTAACACTCCAACAATTGCCAAGCTTAGAATGCTTCTCCTCTACCACAAGTTGCATCTTCAAGTTTCCATCCTTAGAATATATTAATGTGGAAGAGTGCCCGAAAATGAAGATCTTTTATAAGGGCAGGCTACAAACACCATGGGTATATAGCGCGTCACTGTTTGGGTACTATTGGAGACGGGATACGGACGGTGGTGATCTCAATACAGTCATACAGAAGTTATCCGCCTGAACAGGGGCACATGATATTAGTAAGATCCAATTAACGTCATTCTCTTCCCTTATTTATTCATATATTTATTTTATTTTTTTAGCTGCGCTGTGAGTTTCAAATTTTTCTTAATCTATTTAACCTTTCCTCTCACTGATAAAGGGACAGACAGGTGGGGCAAATAGTAAGAGAAAGAGAAGCATGTGGCTAACACGTGTCAGTTGGTTCCCACGCTTTGGGCTCTTTCTAGAAATTTCAGTGCTCTCTCTTACGATTCTTCCTTCGGTCTCGCAGGACAAAGGGTTTTCGTTGCGAGAAGCTGGACAGGGCATTACCTGAACATCATCATGGTTTCCTGGTCGTCGTTGTCGTCGTCTTCGATGCTGGAGAAGAGGACGAAAGTGAGACGTCGGAGATGGCATCGCCGAGTCTGGACAGTCCTCACTTCATCAAAGATCTTACTCTCCTCCTCCCGTCATTGGATCCGGCAAACTCGTGAGTTCACGCTTCTTCGCCCCTCGTTTCTCTGGTCGTCTTCCAGAATTTATTCCGATATTCGTGTCTTATTGCGCGTAAATTAGCTGAAGTCGCCTTTTTCGGCTAGGGCTCTGTTTCTGAATTCATTCTGCATTCGAGTCTTAAAAGCACAAGTTCCTCGAAAAATGGTTGCCACTCTTAGGCATTTAGACAGATTGTGGCCGGTTTGAAGATAAGGAGCTATCGGCACGAGCATGTGGCCTTCTTCTCTTCCGGTTGGCCAGCATTTGCGATAGAAACACGTCGGTGTAGGAGATTTCTGCGTGTTTGATCTCATTAATAGCTGTGCTTGAAGAAATTGAACAGCTTAAGTTCAAATTTTCGATTCCGTCCATGTTCGAGACATCAATTTATTTGCTTTTTCACCTGTGACTGTGCTCTGTGTGGCTGAAAATTATATGTTATATATGTATGACATGGAAGGCTTCTTGTGAATGTGTAACCTATTGCACTAATTAACGCCTTCAACTCATGCTGGGTGAGATTTGATTCTCATTAGAATAAGCTTAGGTTTGGTCTGTTTTTCACCATATGTTGGTTTCAACCTTGTACATGGGCAGTCTGCTCTTGTTCAATTCATCACGCAACATATTCAAGAAATCAGGCAAATTGCGACTCTCAGATATATAGACAGGTCATGGACGGTGAAGCTAGGGAGCTATGGATGAGAAAGTCATCTGCATGTGAAAACTCACTGATAGGGATGATGTTGTGTTCAGAGTTTAAGTCTTCACTAGAGCCGGTTAGGACTTTATTTACATTGATTGGTATTCACTCTGGAAGTGTTGCTAGGCCCCAATGAATTCAGTATTCCAATAATAACTTAATATAGTATTGATGAATCAAGGAAGTGTACTTCTATGTAGGTTGTGTTTGTGAGGATGATAATAATTCAGATGCACACTCATTATTGCCACATTCCAAATCTGAGTGAACTGAAAAGGATGTGCTTCAAGATGTCCATTTTGGTCTGTGAATTCCTGCTATCTTATTCTTCATTTTGAATTTGAAATAAAGTCTCAGGGGTTACTAAGATTATGGGTTTTATTTTTCCCACACGGAATACCAAAGGGGTTCATGAGAAATTATGGTAATAATCTTTTGAAAGGATGCTTCTGAGAGAGTGGTGCAATTATACGGCCTGTGTGATTGGAAAAATGTGATGAGATGGTTTGGTTATCAAAAGGTTGGAATGAATTTGTAGAGCATTATTCTATAGGCGAGGGCCTTTTTTGTCTTCAAATCTGAAGGAGGCTTCATTTTCCATGTAATCATATTTTATAGAAGCACGTCCAAATAGAATATCCACCAATCAATGCTGATGTGAGGAACTGAGCTTCAGCAATTGTGGAATTGTCTTGCTCAAGTGGAAGATACCAGATGTTTTGGTCGAGCTTGAAGTCTTGGGGGATGAATTGCATTCAACCAAGTGTCCTTGGCTTTGCATGGCAATGGAATTTGATCAGGGTTGCGAAGTTAATGGCGGTTGCTATGTACATTTACACAGAATTTTAGGAGGGACAGAAGTTTGAACTGCTCATCATGAGATTTTCCAGGTGTGGATCTTAGTATATTAGCTAATTCTCCCCCTGACTGTGTTGTTCTCAACTTTGATTTGAATTCTGGACAGAACTCTCCTCCTCATGAGGCTAAGAAAAAACTGTGTTAGGGAAAATTCATTCTCGTGATGTTTATTGCTAGTTCTTTTGTGTATGCACATGTATCTCGTAAATGTCAAGTCAATGGAATCAAGCTGAAGAGGTCATATCGGATTTGATTGAGCTGAGGATCATATTGGTGTGCATATAGGCCTCAAGAAGCTAGACCATTAGTGGGACTCGGATTTATTGATTTAGGGTTGCTGTGTCAGTAGATTTGAGTTTCACATGACAAGAATGGAATACACCTAGAAAGCAAAAGCTTTCTTCATGTATTTTTGCAACTGCTACAGGTAAGCTGAAAGAGCCATACTTGTTCAGCGCTCTTGAGTCGGCCAGCAAACTTAAACCCGGCTATCCTTTCTCTGAAATTGTGGTGGTGAATACATCTGAAGAAAAACATTGTGGTAGGATCCTCATGACAATGACAACTCTTGGATTTAGATCACATAGAGTCGCTAGACTATGTTAGCTCTAGTTTAATTGTGCATCGTATGTATAGTTTCTGTTGTCATCCCTCACATGCTTTGAAAAGGATCCTTGTACTGTCTTCCCCAGAAATCAGTGGTGGTTTTCTTCTATCTAATGACAAAATTGCGAAAATTTCTACTTGAGTGGAGAGTTCCTGGTTCATTCCTAGAGACACACATTAAGAAAAGCCCGCAGACCATGGCTCTCATTTGTCAAGACAAATCGTAGTCATTGAAGCTCATCAGCCACGGACAATTTTTCATTTTCTTGCAGGATGATGCACTTCTAGCTCGCTGTTTGTTAAATGGAGAATTGAAACCTTCCAAGATACTGAATATGTCGCCCAGTGAGTTGAAGGTATGCTATCTGTTGTTTGATTCAAGTGCTTAGATTGTCAAACTGGATGGGTAGCATTATCTATGCCAATTTCTCAATTATTGGTAAAAAAGAATTCTACTTCCCACCGATAGTATCATTTAGGCTCCTGGTTGCATCTGGATTGGCCTATGGACTCTAGTTACTTTGTTTTTGTAGAATATATGGGACACTTTTGTTCCTATGTCACAAACTTTATGTGACAATCTGTTGTTTTTAACTCTTCAAATGGACAAAGTGAGGCAATTATATGGAGTTTCTAGTTTTCCTGAATTGGTTTTTGCACAAATGCAGCTCCAAAGAAAAGTGACGAGAATTTTTGGCCCTTGCTTTGACCAATGACATGATTTTAGGAGCTGATATGGAGAAAAATTATCTTGGAATAATTTGATTTTGTTATTTGGATCCTGTATGCATTAGTCAGTAAATCACAAGCAGAGTAATGCATGGGAGTATCAGTTTAACCGTGTCTGTTTCATGAGCTCATATTTCTTTTCCACCATACTTGGTCTTGACTTCATAATGTTGTGCTTTATTACTTATTTAGATGAGGCCTACTTGATATCCACATGCTTGCTATTTTTCCAGAGCTATAGATATAGCGAGATGTTGTTATCTACTATGGAGGAAGTTTGCTTCTGTTGCTTATCCAACTCGCGATGATGAAATTGTTATTTGTGCTTACCTATTTAAGAGCTGTTTGGGGTGGTTAAGGAAATAAGCATTTTTTCTTGGCTGTACTTGTAACTTTGACTTTTTGGAAAAGCTTTGTCTTTATTAAATTTACTATTGGCATTCTCAAAGTTCTGAATTGTGTCTATTATCTTATGATTTTAATTTCATACGCTAATTACCTACGTCATGGTCACAGCTGCCATACTGTAGAGGGTGACACTGTTTGTAGTTGCTAATCAATTTGTGAATTGATTAGCATGTTTGTATCTATTATCGGGCGGTGTAGTCAAGCTCTTGCTTTTGATTACCATAATTTTAAAATCTTTCAAACTAGAGAAGTGGACTGCTCATTTACCCCCTTAAAAATCACAGGAGGGGTTGACTGCGGAGGAGACTGCAAGAAAGGAGCCAGAGGAGTCGGGGAGTGTATGCCGGTTAATTTTCCAGCGTCCTCAAAATTTGTCACTAATGATTCAGTTCTGCTAAATATAATCTCTCTTCGGCCATTGTCGCTTATTGCTACCTGGTAAGCAGATGACAGATGCCCGTCGCTCTAGATGCAGTGAGTTTAAAGTCCGCGGGAGAGACATCATCCAGGCTGGACATGGAGATTGTTATCAGGTCTTTTCCTTTTGCTGATAAATTATTATAGCTTTTGTTGGATCAACAAATTATTCTGAGTGGATAAATTTTGTAGTGTATTTCAACGTGAACAATTCAGTATTACAGTTTAATTTCTATGATGGAGATCAGTGGCGCCCGTTGATGCCACTCATTATACTCATTCCATATTCATGTCAAACCTTAATGAGATCTTATTGGATGGTTGATTTTCATAGGGGTGACACATCATGATGTTGGATATTTTCCACTAAAAGCTTAGGCTATTTCGTGAAAATATTTCTTATACCTAAGTGTACAATGTGAAGCTGAAGTTGTGCGTTGGCACTAAATGGGCACATCTCTGGACTTCATTATAGGCAAAATCCATGCAACTAGTACAGTCGGCCTGTGTCAGCGCATCGCCAAGGCACTTCCCATGGTCGATAGAAGCATGGGTGCAGTAGTTGAACCCCCTTTTCTGCTGGGTTGGACAGCAGATCCTGCAGGACGGTGGAGACTGGAGAATGCCTCGGTGTAATTGTCCCGATCTTTCGATACAAAGACGGTGGGAATATAATATGAGGAGGACTGCGATTTTGTGTGTTGTGGACGGGATGGTACTGTTCACTGTACTTAGCTTCAATTGTCTTTTGCTCAGTGCAGAGAGACACCGATGGAGTTGGGTATCAAAAGGGTTCGATTCTCAGAGGATTCTCAGTCTTAACTCATTTTAATGTTGATTATTCATCTAATCAATATGGGACTCGATATGGGGGATAGTAAAAATCTTTGTCATTTCCATTAAACTTATTAGAATCCTGGCTGTATTCCCATTGGATGAGTAGGTTTTTGCTCCTCTATTTAGCCGCTAGATTTGTCAATACATATTATATTATACGAGTTCATTGACATCCTGGTAAGCCACGCTCTGTCATATCCTTGTATATTAAAATGAGAATTTACCTATCATAGTTAACACATGCTATCACATGATATGGTCGCTTGTCATGCTAGTCAAGTTTCGGAAATTTATTAGCTACGCTCAACATGAAGTTTTTTCTACTAGGAGTCAAACTAGGTCAAAGCTCTCACGAGTAATTCGAGCTTGGGTGGATAACCAGTAGTTCGAGCTTGAGTAGATGGTTATTTGAGAACGGCTCGATCGATTTATAGTCAAGCTTTAGCTCGGACCTTCTAGGTATATATCTTGTCAATTTGAAACTTGAGCTCAACAAGTCGGGCAGCTTTGTTTGAAACAAGTTAATTCTTATCAAATTAGACATAGAAATCCCTAGCTATACACGTGTGCACCCACCCACCCACAGATATACATATTTGAAATATATAATATTACCCCGACTTTTAATTCTAGTCAAGCTCTAGTATAAAGTTAATACTTAATTGGGCTCAAATCAAATTTTGAGAGTACGAGAGTCCAGTCAATCTCCGACTTGCGAATCATAGCTGTTTGTTTAGATACCTAGGGCCTAGCCTTCTTGACACTAAATTTGATAATTGGAGACGACGTGTCCATTGCAGCACTTGATGATTCCCACATGCAAAGCTCGAGAACAAGGTTCCTGTCGAGAAATCTCATGACTCAAGATCTAATTGCAGTTATCATCATGTAGATATGATACTTGTTATATTGTTTTAATGTTGGTGTTGCTTAAATATTTGCAAGAGAAATGATATACAAAAATTTAGCATAAAATAAATATTCACATCAATCAAAATCTCGTTGAAGCTTATTTGTAGTTTTGTGTGATAAAGCATATTTGAAGCCCGTTATGTAGTTTCGAGATATAAAACTGCAACCTTTATCTTTAAAAGGCAACTAAATATATCAGAAAAAGCAAGTATTTGGGATCGAGACACCATATATCTTAAAGCTGAAAAATGAAAAATCAATATATACACGCTCAACCCAACTCCATATTCTCACTAATGAAGTTCGAAGCTGTTAGTTTTGCTTCAATTTAGATTTGCACCTTATCTTTATCCGTCAATTTCATTATTCACGGATTGGAAGTTTTTAATTTGCTTATTTGACTAGAGAAAATCTTCCCAAACGCGCCTTAAGCAAAAGTGTTTTTGGAGGGTCATTGCATTTCCGCCTTAACCAAAAGATATTAAATTAAAAGAACGTGGGATGTCGTCTAGAAGTTACTTTAAATAGCGATGCAGACTATGTTGCACTTTATGCTACTGTAACAATATGCTTTGGAATAATAGTATTAGTTAAATATACAATTCATAATATTAAAAAATTCCCGAATGCCAATAGATGATTAAAGTATTTTTAAGTGTGTCGATGGACTCTATTTGGATACACTGAATGTTGATTGGTATAGTAGAGATCACTTTACAAAGTTCATTGAAAATGTCATCCTTTTCCTTTTAGTAGTCCTAGCACGAGCATTTTTATTTCATATTTTTAAAAGAGACAACACCTGTGAGGATCATCAATGATTTGAAATCTTTGTCATCGTTATGAATTGTAGCTCCAATCTGCTATTAATTTATCTCATTTTTCTTAGCTCCAATCATCATTTTTCTTTTTAATAGGTTTTTTAAATCATAGGCGACTCTTAATTTTGTTGATACTATAATTTTTTATCAAGTTAGAATTTTTCATTCATTTGTAAATTATCTTCTACCTGAAGTACACTTTATTCGGATAATTTCTTCAAGACATGTCGAAATTCATATAATACTAAAACTCCTTGAAAAGCTCGTTCAAAATTAGTAAGATCCAACTGACGTCATTCTCGTCCATTATTTATTCATTCATTTTTTTTTTTGCAGCGCCATGAGTTTTAAATTTTTCTTATCTTTTTAAACCTTTCCTCTCACTGATAAAGAGACGGGTAGGTGGTGCGCATGGAGAGAGAGATAAAGAGAAGCACGTGGCGGACACGTGTGAGCTGATTCCCACTCCTTGGGCTCTGTCCAGAAATTTTAGTACTCTCTCTTTCGTTTCTTCCTTCGGTCTTACAGGAAAGAGTAGATTTTTCTTGCGAGAAGCTGAACAAGGCTTTCCCTGAACATCATCATGGTTTTCCGGTCGTCGTCGTCATCTTCAATGCTAGAGAAAAGGACACAAGTGCGACACCGGAGATGGCATAATCGAGTATGGACAGTCCTCACTTCATCAAAGATCATACTCTTCTCCTCCCGCCAATGGATCCGGCAAACTCGTGAGTTCACGCTTCTTCGCCCCTCATTTCTCCGGTCGTCTTCCAGAATTTCTTTCGATTTTCGTATCTTGTTGCACATAAATTAGCTGAAGTCGTCTTTTTCGGCTAGGGCTCTATTTCAGAA
This sequence comes from Melaleuca alternifolia, assembly GCA_019926035.1. Taxonomy (NCBI): domain Eukaryota; kingdom Viridiplantae; phylum Streptophyta; class Magnoliopsida; order Myrtales; family Myrtaceae; genus Melaleuca; species Melaleuca alternifolia. The sequence continues at coordinate 158,238 of JAGKPW010000032.1, read as the reverse complement.
TTCATTCCGCAGTCGAGTCTTAAAAGCGCAAGTTCCTCAAACTAGCAATTTATTGCCCCTAAGTCTACATTTCTCGTGTCCTTCTCTCATGAGTACATCATGGTCTCTCTTTTTCACACTGGCTGCTTTGAAAATGTGGATGGGCAGAGTACTCCTTGTGCATTCATCAAGGACCAACATATTTATAAAAGCAAAGTGGTTGCCACTCTTATGCATCTAGACAGATCGTGGCCCGCGAAGATAAGGAGCTATCCGCACGAGCGTGTGGCCTTCTTCTCTTCCGGTTGGCCAGCATTTGCGATAGAAACACGTCGATGTAGGAGATTTCTGCATGTTTGACCTCATCGATGGAGATGATATCATGTTCTCAGTCTCAATTTCGGCACTGCGGGGGAGTACCGCAGCTCATTAATTGAGATGAACATTAGACGCGCCTCTTAAGGCCACTTGCAGGTCCAATGTAAGTTGACACCTCATGACTTCCTTTTCTGGGGGAAAAATTCCTCTAAGATTTCAGTTCTTCTCTCCCTTCTAGGTGATTCTACCTAGAAGATTATCTCTCGAACATCAAGGGTAGATTTCTATAATGAAGAAGGGAAGAAATTATGGAACCTGAAAATTCAGAGAATCCATGCCTCGTCAAAATATAAGTAGTCAGTTTTTACACCTTGTTCTCAATAAACTCCGGACTGCACATCATCATGAGAATTGGAAGGGGTGACTTGTTGTTTCACATATCTTGCTTCTGCTAACATAACTCTCCTTCTGCTGTTCTTTTCAAATTCTAGATTAGTTTGAAGAATCTCTTGATTGCTTACGTAATGATGTGGGGATAATAGTTACTCCCAATCTATGTTGAATTGTTTCATAGCAAGTCAAAAATTAATGAATTGTACATAAACTGTTTCTAAAGTTGTCTTTTTTCAAGTAGAGGGAGGGCCAAAAGGTTAGTAGATAGGGGCATCCCGAGCTGGTAATTTTATGGTCCCACACACCCAAGTCCTCACACTGCTCTTAAATCAATTCCTTCAATTTTGAAATGGAGAATCCTTTTTTCAAGGCGGTGATGAGGCCATCTTATGTCAAGCATATGTTGGTAAGATCCCAAGCTTATTTACTAGAATGGCGTGTCTGAAAATCAAATAGATCGATGCTGTGTATAACTTTACTTATACTCTAGTGTATTTCCCCCAGTTTACTTCATTGTGAAGTAAATCACATGTGATGTTATTTTACTTGAAGTGTTCATGGGTATATGTTTTAAACCAGGTATCTATCTTAACAATGGAGTAATCGGGGAAAAGAATGAAAGGAGTGTTATCGTACACTAAGCACGCCACAATTGGAATATGCAAGACTATTCGGATACAAGCGGCATGGGAGTTGTGAGGGCAATCTCAACGCAGCCATACAAAAGTTAGCAGCATTTATGAATTCAAATGGTATTAGTAAGATCAATTAATCTTGTTCTCATCCTTCATTGTTATTATTATCACCACCACCACCACTATTATTATTATTATTATTATTTTTACATTTGTTTTCTATTTTGTTAACTTCTCCTTCTCACTGAAAAAGGTAAAGGCATGTGTGGCAAATGGAAAGAGAGAGAGAAAGGTAAATGGCAGCCATGCACAGCATCATCAGCCTCATCGATCTAGCCTCAGTGCTGAAAGTTAATCCGAAAAAAGAAAAGACATGATATTTCCACCAGTCCCTGAACATCATCATGGCTTCTAGCTGTCGTTGTTGTCGTCGACGTCAGTGGAGATAATACGAAAGTGCGACACCGCTGAGTCTGGACAATCCACACTTCATCAAAGATCTCATACTGTCTCTCCTGCACTTGAATCCAACAAACTCTTGAGTTCACGCTTCTTCGCCCATCATTTCTTCGGGCGCCTTCCGAAAACTTCTTCCGATTTTTGTATCTTTATATTCCTAATCTAATCTAACGATGCCGAGAATTTGACATGAGGTCCTCCCAATAATTGATACATGTTGCACATATGTACTTTTCTCATTTATTTCATATTCTAAAAACTAAAAATCAAGAAATGATATCTACGAAAGTAGTACCATAATGCACTTTTTTCTATTGATTTGTAATTCACTTGTTCATTGCCTTGTCATCCTTCCTGTCATGTTATTATAAAAAAACTCCTACCAATATGTTTGAAGACAACCTATGTCTTATATTTTAAGCACACTTTTAAAACTGTAGATCCCATATATCTTTGTAATATTTTTAATGGATCCCCTTACATAAAATTCCAAAGATCACATTTTTTTTTTTTTGTAAACAAGATAAGATGCTTCCAATAAAAGATGAATCTGGTGAATCGGAAGGCTCTTGAATCAAGTTTCACTCTACCTACTTAACCATACCAGCCTGCACTTGAGATTTTATAAGCTTGAGACCAGTATGTAGAGCTTTGGAGATTTAACAAACTATAAGAAGATGGCCACCTTCCATGTGGATCATTTGAATAAGGTTTACTTTTAACATCATGTGGTTTATTGTCGAGCTTTTGTTGAATTTACTCCTCTTGTTGTATATGCAATTTTGCAGGGCTTTCCCAACTTAGAGAGACTTTTATTAGTTGATAAGGATATTCATATGATAGAGGATGGAAAACTTCATAATGACATCTTTGAGAAACCAAAAGCAGTAACATTGGCATATGCTTTCATGATGAAAATGCCATCCTTTCACCTATCATTCCCAGAGAGATTTTCAAATCTGCAAAACCTTGAAGTCTTATGTAGTTCCTTCGAAGATATCTTCCCTGATGATGAGCATGTTGATGAGGGAAAACATTTGGTGCTGGAAAGTTTAAGAAAACTTAAGTAAGCAAGCTAGATAATCTGAAGCGCGTGGGAGAGAAGACTATTTAGTTTCAAAAATTCTTCAGAGCATCAAAACATTTGAGGTTTGGGATTGTCCCAGTTTGACGACATTATTTCCATCCGTGACATACTTCCAAAATCTAACTAAACTAGTGGTGAAGAATTCCTCTGGATTGGTACATCTAATAACGGTTTCAGCAATTACGAATTTGGTGCATCTCACTGGATGGTTATAATGTCGTCAAACTGGGATAATCCCAAACGGCTCAAATGTTTGGATGCTCTGAAGAATTTTTGAAACTAAATAATCTTCTCTCCAGATGCACTTCAGATTGTGTAGCTTGCTTAATTTAAGTTCTCTTAAACTTTCCAAAACCAAATGTTTCCCCTCATCAACATGCTCTTCGTCAAGAAGATGTTTTCGAAGGGACTACAAAAGATTTGCAGATTTGAAAATCTCTCTAGGAAGAATCTAGGTGGAAAGATGGCCTTCTCATCACGAAAGCATGCCAATGTTACTACTTTTGGCTTGTCAAAGATGTCATTAGGAAATTTTCTATCCTCTATCATATGAATATCCTTCTCAACTAACAAAAGTCTCTCTAAGTTGGGAAAGTCTTGTAAAATTGCCTATACAACAAGAGGAGTAAATTCACAAAGGCTCAGTAATAAATTACGTGACGTGAAAAGTAAACATAGTTCAAATGATTTACATGGAAGGTGGCCATCTTCTTATAGTTTGTTAAATCTCCAAAGCCCTGCATATAGGTCTCAAGTTCATAAAATTTCAAGTGCAGGCTAGTATGGTTAAGTTGGTAGAGTGAAACCATATTCAAGAGCCCTCTGACTCACCAAATTCATCTTTTATTGGAAGCATCTTATCTTGTTCACACAAAAAACTACATTCTTTGGAATTTTATGTAATGGGATGCACTTAAAATATTACGAAGACATATGGGGTTCACAATTTTAAAAGTATGCTTAAAATATAAGACATATATTAGGTTGTCTTCAAACATATTGATAAGAGATTTGGGTTTCTTGTAATAACATGACTATGCAATGAACAAGCGAATTACAAACCAATAGAAAAGAGTGCATTACAGTACTACTTTTGTAGATATTGTTTGTTGATTCTTTCCAAAGTTTTTAGAATACGAAATAGACAATAAAAGTTCATATATACCTACCCATAGGTAGCCTAGCTGGTTAGGGCGAATTTAGAGTTTGTTGAGGTCTTGGGTTCGATTCTCTACGTAAGTGCCTGTGATTTAAGTGGAGGGCCATAGCAGTAGGTTGTTGTGCTAGTCTCCCCCGAGGAATAGTTGAGGTGTGCGCAAACTGGCTCGGACACCTCGGTTTCATATATGCAACATGTATCAATCATTGAGAGGACCTCATGTCAAATTCTCGTTGATTTCCTCAAGAAGCATCGTTAGATTATATTAGGTATATATTACAAAAATGACCCTAGTTGTAGTCATGTAAATCGCACACGCCGGCCGGTGAACTTGGGTCCTTATTTGAGACTAATTAGTCATTTTGGGTCCTTATTTGATATAAGACCTACTTTGGGTCCTTGTTTGAAAAAGAAAAGGTTTAACTTTAGGTCTTTATTTAACATTTTTCCAAAAATTTATGACTCAATTAACAAAATTAAAAAATTTAGAATTAAATAGGTAAAAGTACAACAGATCTATGACTATAGTTTTTCCCAATTTTTCGCCATGACCTTGTTGTTCTCTTGTTTAATTCAAATTCCAAGCACAAACTCTCCACATTGTTAGGTTAAGATAGACTGTGTTAAAGCTAATTCATCCTCATTTTCTATCACTAGCTCGACCATGCACATATATGTACGCATTGAGGGATCTCATAAATGTCAAGCCAGTGAAAACAAACTAAACTAATCATATTGGATTTGACTGTGCTAAAAGTAACATCTATGTCATACTTATAGGCCTCGAAACCTAGACCATTAGAATGAATCAATGTGATATGAATTTCACATGATAAAATATGCCTAGAAATCGAAAGAGCCAAGTGCTCTCAAAGCTCTCGAAACAACCAGCAAATTCAAACCTGAGTACTCTGTCTTGCAAATTGCAACAAGGTGTATATATCTGAATAACGCAATATGGTAAGATTCTCATTACAATGAACTCTTGGATTTAAATCACATAATGGAAAAATAGTAAATGAAATAAGACGTAATAACCAAACACATAATCAAGGTATCGAAAGTAGGGAAATACGAAAAGTAATATGTGATACGATGTCGGGCAAAGATTATACATTACCTCGTTATTAAGTCTTGGGACATAAGCTCTACGTGTTAAGCCAAAAAACAAAAACCCAGGCCTAAATGAAGTCATACATAGAAGCGATCCTTGAATATAATCCTAATATAAATGCACAATGGGATTTTTTTTTATATCATTCTTTATTATTTTTTAATTTTTTATCCACTTTATGTAAGAGCAACACGCAAGGAAGGTCCATAACGACGGCTTTGAGGGGCGATGGCGACTCTTCACAGGTTGCGTAAATGCGACTTCGCGATTCTGACGCTCCATTCTTTGCACACAACCTTACGCACACACTGAGATCTCACACTCCTTCGCCACAGAATACACATTCGAAGCAATTTTGATGTCATACGTCGAGCACACGAACGATGAGAATAATAACACCGGTTTACAATCGAGCGTCATATTCCAACAAATTCGGCCACAGTAAGGGTTCAATAACTCGAGGTCAAATTTAATTTTACGTAATATGATTTGAAGTTCAAGGATTGAATCGAAGTACAGTCTGATCATATTCGAGCATTTCATCAATGATGTGATACGCATTTCGATCAAGGAGCTTATTCACAGATACAAAGCAAAGATTCACTTTCAGATCATCATAAAAATAACACAAGTCCGAGCTGTAGCGGGCTCTGTTTCGTTCATCAGCGGCAAAAACAGAGCGTGTGGAATTTACCTTGCTGAGAGTGAGTTTTTGACCTCGGTCGGTGATCAGATCGAATACAAAGTTCCTGGAGGTGTCGACGTCGACGATCGGAGCAGGCGAAGGGGGAAAGACCACGGTTCATGCACTTTCGGGTGTCCGGACCAGCGAACAGAGCAGAACGAGAGGAGGCCTCGCGGCAGCGGAATAGGAGCGGCTATGACGATCTCTGGAGGACGATAGAGAAGGAGAAACGATGAAGGAGCCTCCAGAACTCCCGAGAAAGAGAAAAAAAATTACCTCTTTTTCCCTCTTTGCACAATATAGTCCATCGCTGCGAACAGATTTCTGATTAAAGTCTGCTAAGACCGGACTGATTGAAGAGAGGAGATTTCAGGCCACGATAGGAACCTCTACACGCACGCACCGTGTGTGACTTTGAGTCATACGATTTATGAATTGGAAAAGTGGAGAAAACAAAGCGTTTTCGCTTTTATTTGGTAGGTCATTACCGGAAGCAAAAGTTGCATGTTGTTGTCCCTGTTTTCCATCAAATTTTCAATGATTGCAAGGGCTTGTAGAATTATGTCTATAATAGGAGGTCTTCCTTCGACTTTCCTTTCGAACATGATTGGCCCGGAGTCGTCCTCCCTCTGTTGTTACTCGCCAGCCACCGAGGTGGGCTCCCGCAGACGACCCACGCCGCCCAGAGCCGCCCCTAGCCGTCCGACTGCTGTTCCGGCCAGCAACGTCCAGCCCCTGATTTGGGCTTCCAGCCGCTGTCCATATTCTTCGGCTGCCGTTTCTTCGAGGGACTCAGCGTACACGTTCAATTGTGTTATCGCTGAGCCAGCGGTGGTCGTCAATGGCGGTTCGACGTGGCCGTCGGTGATTGGATACGGCGGACGGTGGATTCTGACGCCGATTAGCGGTGGAGAAGCTTCTCGAACTTGCCTGATCGAGGGAGGATTTTCGCGTGTCCTTCAACTTCGAACAGTCAAAAAAACGAAAGAGAGAGCGAAGGAGAGGGCCCGCTCTCTGGTGAGCTGTGGATCATGGGCTTGTGTTTGTTGCTTTGAGCTGCGATGAGCGAAATTATATGGGCTTGTGCTTGATGTGGTCTGGCCGAGGATTGCTCTGATTGTCTTGGTATGGTCTGGGCTGTCAGGCCCAACAGACCAGACCTGGCCCTCTCAATTATGAATGAATTTGACTTTTTTATTTTATATTTTTATTTTCACCAAAACGCATGTTTGACTTGCCGACAAAAACAATCAGATGTCAACGGGGGACAATTTGCGGCGCTTCTCTCCATTGCTGATCTTTTAGATGAACGACATGCCCAAATCACTTCATACTCAAACTACATAAAATCCTCTTGAATAGAAGTGTGATTCTATCTGAAGCAAACATCATCATATTCTATTCTTTGATTAACTTTTGTTTACCACAGAGAAACACATATTTGGATTTGGCTATAAAAAAGGACTCTGTCTCATATGGCACCCCATTGTTTTCCTTTTTTCCCTTTGATTAAGTCGCTGATCACTTAAATCATTTATCACATCAAATATTCTAATCTATAATCAAACTCATGAGCAATTTTAACTAGTCATCCAGCCATAATTATGTTATAGGCAAAAATAGCTCTATGATACCTGAAGAACATTAAAATATTCATTAAATGTGATCATCATTTTTTTAAAAATTTTTCAAGGTTTGCTCGTTTTCCATTTCATGAACAGGCAAAGTTGGCATTTGTCGTACAAGACAAATTTCTTGACGTCCTTGCGAACCGCTCATCTCGCAGCCTTGTATAAAGTAGAATCTATATTTTTGAATGTCGTATTTCTATTTGCTTATTTCCTAAAATCCACTTAAGTTATAACAGAATCTAATATTTTTTTCTCCATAAATTTAATATGTATAAAATTTTAAATGCCCTCCTCACAATTGGCTCTCAGTTCAAACGCCACTTTGCATGCTTGACATTTGAAATTTCCACTTTTCATCTAAGATTAAACGTTAACACCACACAAAGTTAATTTGGAGTTACAAAAGTGGAGGAGTATTTTTTATATATAAAAGTGAAAATGTGGTCTAATTTAAACTTTGCTAAATAATGAAAAATTGTAGATGATACGTTACTGGTCGGGATTCGTGCAATTTATATTGCTTTTCCTTACCTTTTAAGCAAAGTTTATTTTCATGAATTTCCAGCAACCTAAGAAATTTTATGTGCACAATAAGGGATAAAAATCCTTTGCCTCAGTTTGTGTTCACGTCAACCCATCAGCTCGGGGCTCTGTCTAGCTCGCTCTATCTCGCTTGCTAAGTTCTCTCTCCTCTATCTCTCAACACCACCGTCAATTCTTATCACATCTAGCCATCTAAATTGAGATTTCCCGAGATTCGGCGACGATGACCAGATTTGGAGGAAAGGGCAATCAAATCTCATCACTATCCACAACTAAACTGTCGATAGAGGTGATGCAGAGTTGGATGCATCGCATCGAGCTCAGTCAGGATTCACAAACACAACACTTACACGAGTTCGAGGTCGGCACGTCATAGGGAGAGAGGAAGGAGCGACAGAGTTCTCTCTCTGATGGCGGTGGCTGGTGTTAGAGGTTAACGTGGTTGGGCTAGGCATGCAGGGAAACGACGACGACGAGAGAGAGAGAGAGAGAGAGAGAGAGAGAGAGAGAGAGAGAGAGAGAGAGAAGAAGAAGAAGAAGAAGATTCTCATCTTCGGTCAAATACCAAGTGAGAATCTTCATGTAGCATAGTTCGTAGCAGATAATCTTCTTTCCTCCTTGTGTATGCCATTTATTGTAAATTCTCTTCTTCTTTTCTTAAATGTAGTAATATTTTAGATGTGATTATTGACTCGATTGGACCGGGAGATTCGTGCTCTAGGAACAGAAGCGCTTAAAGTTCATAAATTCTGAAATTTTCTCAACAATAATAAAATAAACCACTTAATAAGAAATAAGAAATCCAATTAGCCTTATCATTTGTGTATTTTCCTTTGGATTATACTAGCGAGGGAGCACACATGTCTACGTGTATGCAAAATGAGAATTGAAATGCGTGTGAAGTGTGGTAAATATTTAAAGAGACAAATTTCTAAAAGTAATTATAACACATACCATGTGTGTATAAATAATTTCATGCGGATGTGTGAGACACCATTGATTTGAAAGTGGTGTATGGTGTATGCTCTGTTTTTCAGTATACTTATGCAACTAGTTGACAATTATCTTGCTTTTTCATGAAATATGAATCACAGCATGGAAAACATCGCTGTTGAAAAGGGAGGACGTAAAAAAAGACATGCCAAGATCAGATGAAGGTGCTGACTAATAGAGACTAGAGAAAGTGGATTTATGAGAAAATAACAAATACCAAAGAAAATATTTGGAAGAACAAATTTTGAACAGCAAATATTTAGAGAGAGATCTTGCTTCTTGTTAACTTGAATCAGAGATGGAATGACTATATGATTAGATCGAGTTGAAGATGTCAAAGAAAGAAGCAAAGAGATGACTCATGTTGGAATGACGGTTTTTGTTAGAAGTAAAAATAGAAAGTTGTTTGACAATCACTAAATATTTAGTATTCATTTCCAAACATTGAACTGCAATAGTAATTGGGAGGCCATAACCATACTAACGAGTCACTCTAATTACCAATTAGTTTTTTTTTCCGCGAAATGAATTAAATATCCCCTTTTTGACGTAGCAGATAAGTAAGTTACTAACTTAATCGAATCTTTTAACTGAATACTAATTAAGTGCGCTAGGGCTGTCAAGCAGCCTTGACTAATCGAAAGTTTGGACACCACACGTTCTTTGAGAAGGGGAGAAAACAGTAATTGGGCATGTGGGTTTAAAAGAAGATTTTGTGAGGATTGTTCCCTGGTTAGCCCATTTACAGCTTTGCCCTAGTAATGGTAATTGGTTGGCCCATTTCAATTGAAAATGGCCTGAAGGACCAGGCCCTTGGAGCAAAGAAACACTTTTAAGAAAAATGTTATGAATACTCAGAAAAAAACTAGAAAAGTCTTATCCTACGTAAAAGAACTCCTATGTACTCCTTTATGTTCTTAGCACTAATTAATTCACGAGCATTTCGAAAGATAGTTTTATTATAGCTAGTACATTAAGTTATATTGCATTGGACAAAAATCATAATTTTCTAGTATACACATAATAGAGTAGTACAATGAAGACAATGAACTATTATCATGATATGTACGGCAAAGCGATTTTCCAATCTATGCTATGTGTTCTCATATTTAGTCAATTGAGAAAGTCTCGTAGCAATGTGTATTGAATTCTTTGGTGTTTAACCCGGACAAAAAAGATTTCCATGATCGCATTGGTAGTAAATATCCACTTGTTGGAGATTTATTTCCTCTATACAATGTTTAAGATATAATCCGATACAGTTTTAGAGCAATACTTATTAATAACATGTATAAGAAAAGGTTGTTAGCTAGCAATTTCTTTCATCCTCATACACTTTCAAGAGGCTAATTTTATCTTCGTTTATCTTCAACCTCTGAATCATCTTTCGCTTTGCCTTCCATATTTATATTGGGATTTCTCATTACCTTCTTTTGATGTGAAGACTACTTTTAACATATTCAGTTGTAACGGCCTGATTTTCCTTCCGGCCCATTCCCTTTTTAGTAGCGCATCCCCTTTCTTTTTTGCGTGTGAAGCACAAACAGATCTAGAAATCTGAGGGGAATTGAGGCACATATGATCTGAATAGTTGTAAGATCTGAACCATTGTAAGATCTGAATCATTGTAAGATCTGAACCTTAATCATCGGGAGATAGGATATTCAGCTTGCTTCGAATGAATTCAAAAGAATTCTTATCCAACGCCTATGTAAAGATGTTTGCAAGCTGATTCTTAGAATTAATGAAGGTGACTTTGATATCCTTCTTCTCCACATGATCTCGAATAAAGTGACGTCGAATTTCAATATGTTTTGCTCTGAACTGCAATATAGAATTCTTAGTTAAATCCATCGCACTGGTGCTGTCACATCTGATCTCTATACATGACCTTGAAATTTTGAAGTCACGCAGCTATTACTTCATCCATAAAATCTGTGAACAGCAACTTCCAAGAGCAACATATTCTGACTCTGCTATTGAAAGAGCAACAGTGTGTTGCTTTCTTGATAACCAAGAGATAAGTTGTTCTCCAAGCAACTGACAAGTACCTGAAGTACTCTTTTTGTTTAGCTTACAGCCTGTTAAATCAGCATCTGAATATCCAAGTAAGGTGAAGTCTCCATCTTTTGGATACCATAATCCAAATTTCAACGTAGTTGCCACATACTTTATAATTCTCTTCACAGCACTGAGATGTGACTCATTTGGATTTGATTGATATCTAGCACATAGACATACATTAAACAAAATGTCAGTTCTAGATGATGTTAGATATAAGAGTGATCCAATCATGCTCCTATAAAGTCTCTGATCAACTTGTTTCCCATCGATGTCTGCATCAAGTTTCAAAGTACTTGACATAGGCGTCTCTGTCTTCTTATAATTTTCCAAGCCAAATTTTGACACAATCTCTTTGGCATATTTTTCTTGATGAATAAAAATTCTTTCCTTTGATTGTTTGACTTGTAAGCCCAAGAAGAATGTCAATTCTCCCATCATACTCATTTGAACTCATCCTGCATTGCTTTTGAGAATTTCTTGCACAAAGTTTCATTTGAGGAACCAAATATTATATCATCAACATATATTTGAACTAAGAGAAAAAAATTTCCCTCAGTTTTGACAAACAAGGTTATATCAACTTTGTCTTTCTCAAAACTATTCTCAAGTAAGAATTTACTTAACCTTTCATACCAAGCTCTAGGAGCTTGTTTCAGACCATAGAGTGCCTTCTTGAGTTTGTACACATGATTTGGCTTCTTTGGATATTTAAAAGTAGGAGGTTGTTTAACATACACCTCCTCTTATATAAACCCATTCAGGAATGCACTTTTGACATCCATTTTGAATAATCTAAAATATTTGTAACAAGCAAAGGCAAGTAACAATCAAATAGCTTCTAACCTTGCCACTGGTGCATAAGTTTCATAATAGTCAATTCCTTCTTACTAAGAGTATCCTTTTGCAACCAGTCTGGCTTTATTTCTGACAACTTTGCCTTCTTCATCCAATTTGTTTCTGAACACCCATTTGGTTCCAATGATAGATTTTCCTTTTGGTTTTGGGACTAACTCCCAAACATTATTGATTGCAAACTTTCTGAGCTCATCCTGCATAGTCTCAATCCAACTTTCATCAAGTAAAGCATCGTCTATACCTTTTGGTTCAATCTCAGACACAAGTGCTACTGCACTGGATTCTTCGTGTCTTTGTGCCCTTGTTTGAACTACTTCGTTAAGATCATCAATGATAAGTTCAGTTAGATGACTGGACTTATGTCTCCAATTTGAATGAAGAATTCTTCTAGTCTCAGTTTATAGAGTTTCATCTCCTGATTGTTGAGCTTCCTCATGAGAATTCATATTTGAGAAGTCTTGAGGATGATTTGGAATATCAACCTGTGGGTGAAGTGAATGTAGTTGAGTGTTTTCATGAAACTTGACATTCATGGATTCTTCCACAGTTTGAGTCATTTTATTAAAGACTCTGTAGGCTTTGCTTGTCATTGAATATCCAAGAAAGATTCTTTCATTTGACTTAATATCAAATTTACCAACATTGTCATTAGGATTCTTCAATATAAAACAATTGCAACCAAAAATACGAAAGTAAGAAACAATAGGTTTCTTATCCTTATAGATCTCGTAGGGTGTCTTCTCAAGGATAAGCCTGAGATAAATTATATTGATTATGTAGCATGCTGTAGATACAACTTCAGCCCAGAATTGAGAAGGCATGTAACTTTCTATAAGCAAAGTTTTGGCAATCTCTTGTAAAAACCTATTCTTCCTTTCCACAACTCCATTTTGTCTAGGCGTATATGGAGATGAGAACAGATGTTGTATCCCTGCATCATCACAGAACATGACAAAATTTTAATTCTTAAATTCTCTTCCATGATCAGTATGAATACGTGAAATAGTATAAACTTTCTCATTTTGAATTTTCTTGGCAAACTTGGAAAAGTAAGAAATAACATTTGACTTACTTGCCAAGAAGTAAACCCATGTGAACCGAGAATAATCATCAACAATTACCAGACAATAGTTTTTTCCTCCTATACTTTGAGTTCGAGTAGGTCCAAACAAGTCCATATGAAATAGCTGTAAAACACGGTCAGTTGATACTTGATTTATCAATTTATAAGAGTTTCTGACCTGTTTTCTTAACACACATGATGTACAAGTGTTGTTCTTTTGAAAAGCCAATCTGGGAAGGCCACGAACAATTTTCTTGGAAGAAATCTTGGCAATATGTTTTATGTTAGCTTGTCCAAGCCTTCTATGCCACAGATTTATTTCATCCTGAACAGATAACAAACACTGCGAACCATCTGGTTTTTTGTCAAGTAAATAGATATTTCCATGATGTTTACCTGTGAAAGATTGTGAAGTTTCTTTGCAAGAACCATAAAATATACTTTCTTGAAACTGAATTTTGTAACCAGCATCACATAACTGACTAACACTAATAAGATTGTACTTCAAACCTTTCACCAAGGAAACATCCTTGATAATCAAATTCCCAATTTCCACATCCAACTATCTTTCCTTTGTTTTTTCCTGCAAAAGACACTTTTCCTCCTTCTGTTTTGACTATCTTAACAAAACAGCTTGAATCACCTGTCATGTGTCTTGAACATTCACTGTCTAGGTACCATTTTGATTTACACTTGATGGTAACCTGTTAATAAGAAAAATACTCACGTTTTCTTTGGTACCTAGATTTTCTTGGGTCCAGTATAGTTAGTATAAGCAAAGTTTGACCAGTTTTTCTTTACTGATCTTTTAAAGCAAGGACAATCTCTTTCAAGATGTTCTGAGCTATTGCAGTTAGAGCACTTCAGAGAACTTCTTCCACTAGGCTTTATAAAGACTTTTGAAAATGATTTTTATAAATAGCGTTTGAAGGTTTTCGCTCAAGTCTTTCCTTTACTTTTGGCAAATCAATAAAATGAATAGTTTCAGGGGTCATACCCAATCTAGCTTTATTGAAATAAGGTCTCTGAATTGAAATAAATTTGTTAAGCTTATCGAACAATTTGAAAACTCCTTTGAAAGATTTGAGAAATCTGCTTTAAGACAGACAACCTGCTTCTCAAGAGAATTAGACTTCTCCTTCATAATAGTTAGTTTCTCATTCAAGCTTTCAAATTTTTTAGACCAAACATTTTCCTACTTTTGAAGTCTCAAGTTCTCCTTCTTTAGCTTGGTAATTCTTTTCAGAGAAGATTCTAGACTTGAGCATAACTCATCGATGTACTTTGATACTTTAACAGGAATTTGATAGTTACTGACCTCATCATCCTGATATGAGTTTGAATCAGAACTTGCTTTTGAGTCTGAATTTGATCATGCCATTAAGCAGATGTTTCCAGCCTCTTCATCACTGTCAGCATCACTTCAGGATTCTGCTTTAAGTGCCTTCTTGTATTTTTCATTTCTCCCATTACTTTGTTTTAGTAAAGGATGGTTGGGTTTAATATGTCCTTTTTGCCTGCAGTTGTAACACGTTACTTCATTATTGGATTCTTTGTTCCAAGACTGCATGTTCTGAAAATTCCGTCTAGGCTGTCTTCTCTATAAACTTTGCTCAGGTTGTCTTCTTTGGAAGTTTTGTGAGCTAGAATTTCCTAAGTTGAATCTTCTTCCTTTGTTGTTCAATCTTTTGAATTTCTTCATTAGAAGAGCCAACTCTTCATCATCCAAGGTCTCATTTGATCCTGCATCATGAAGCTCTTCATTATATTTCAAAGCTATGGATTTCTTATTTTTCAAATCTGATTGTTCATCAAATCTTTCCACTTCGTAAGATTGGAGAGTTCCAATCAACTCATCATCAGATAGTGGTTGAATCCTTCGTGATCTTCATGTGATCCCAATCATTTGAGAGTCCACGAAGTAACTTGTTGACTTTCATTGGCTCATAAATGATTTGGCCTTGATATGCAAGACCATTTACAGTTTCTGTGAAGCGACTAAACATGTCAGGGATGTTCTCTCTAGGTTTCATTTTGAAGGTTTCGTGTTGACCAAGTAGAATGTTGATTCTTGTCTCCTTGACTCGGTCAGTTCCTTCAAAGGTGATGTTCAACCTTTCCCATATTTCTTTGGTTGTTGCACAAGAAGAGATATGCTTATATTCTATAGGAGACAAAGCACAGTATAAAAAATAAATAGCTTTTGTATCAATGTGTTGTCTTATGATGAATTCAGTTTAATTCATCTCTCCAGCTTCTACAACATTTTTCTCTGAAATTGATGTTGATTTTGGATTTACTCATCTTTCAACAACATCCCATTCCAATGGATTTTTTGATTTCGGGAATGCTCTCATTTTGTTCTTCTAGATGTTGTAATCATTTCCATCAAAGTAAGGTGCTCTGACGACATTCTATCCTTCCATCACTCCTGGTACAAGCACATTAGACATAGATCTTTAGCTAAGGAGTAAAAACACTTTAAACACAAGCACGAGGCTTTGATAACAATTGAAGGATCTAGTGCGATCATCTAGAAGGGGGTGAATAGGTGATTTCAAAATCTTTTGCGGAAGTATGTAAAACACAACGTGTCAAGCATGATATATGAGTGATATATTGAAACACAATGATTATAGTGGTTCGGCTTAGCTCAAGCTTACGTCCACTCTCTCAGGCTGACAGTCTATCGGCTGGATTTCACTGTAAATCAAAAGAGTTATAGATCAGCTTTAAGACTACTCTGAGTCTTTTGCTTTCACAAAGCAAAATATATGTAACACTCTTTTGTTTACAATGTAAACACAATAAATGGGCAATTCTAAACTTATGAAATGGACTCTCGTCACTGTCATTTATGTTATTCTCTTTTCCCCTTTTTGAACAGCTTGAAATATCTCCCTTAAATACTCATTCATGCCAATACGGCTGTTGGCACTTCAAAAGGAATTATACTAATCAACCTGCTGGACAGGATCGAGAATATATCAAAGCTATCTTCGGATAATGTAAAGAGTCCATCAATCGTGGTCGCCCATACAATCAAGATCTTAATTTGCATAAGTGAATGCTTGCCATATTTACCCAATCTTCAGCGAATCCAATATGCCAATAATAACATCATATTCTCGGAAATAGTCAATCTTGTTGATCCACAAATATGCTATTTGAAATCCACAAGCATTATAGTCGTAAGAATATTCTCTTACTTAAATAGTTGTCATAATTTCAACTTCACAGATTTTACCAAATCTTACTCTCAGACGATACATGTCTGATACCTTCAGATGATAAGGTCTGGTAACTCTCAGATGATAAGATCTGCCAACTCTCAAATGATAAGATCTGGTCACATTAACCACCTGTCTTCATGTCATCTTACAGAGTTTGTCCTTTTGTTGTAGAGTTTTGTCATTTTCAAAATCATCGATAGATCTTCCTCTAACATAATTTATTAGAGAAATGTGCATTTCCCTTTTATTTCTTGTGCATAGATTTAGAATACACATAAGAATCAGAGGTTTGTCAGGATTTTAGTTATTACGAAATTATGTTTAGCTCTATTATTTATTGTACATTGATTAAAGGTTTGTTATCAAAATACACATCGGAATTATATTTACTAGGATAAGAGATTTTCTAAATTGACCATGGAAAAAATTGATGGGGGAAGACTGCACACAAGCATGCTGCATATCTTAACTCTCAAATATTGCTTTGAGTTTGTTGGTTTTTCTAATTGTCCACGTCAATTGTGTGGGCATTTACTTTTTATGATTAATGAGTTGATGTCTGAAAATAATATTAACAAAAGTCGAAGTTGAGATTTGTAATTATAATTTGATATTATTGAATGTAATTGTTCATTTACAATGATTGAGGGGGGCGTAGTAAGGCACTCAATTTGTTTGTGAAAAGGAGTTTCTCTTTTTCATTTTTAGTGAGATAAGAGAAGCCACTTGAGAAAGATATTTGCTAATAAACTATAGATACTTCAGTAAAAGATTTCCCAATTTTGAAGGATGTTTGACCGTTTGAAACACACCAAAACTCATCGAGACAAAAATATTATCGGGATTTTGGAACTTTAGAAAGCGAAGCTCGGTATGTCAAGTGATCCACAAATGCAAACATCAGTTTTTTTGTGTGGAAAATTCTCAGCAGAAAATGACAACTAAAAAGTTTGTTTTGAGCCAACAAAACATTGGCTGCAACACTTTGAACTATATAATCTAGCTACTACATCTAGATAATAAATGATGTGCAACTTAATAATATAAGAAATGAAACATCAACATGTCAAACCACGAGATTTTATTTATGTTGGATGAGGGCCGCACTACATGCAAGCGATAGCACCAAGAAAGAGCAGTTTACATTCTTAAGACATGAAGCGATGTAAAAACAATTTAGACAAGTTTAGATATTTAAACACGACATAAGACTATGCCGATTTTTATTTAGACTCAAATAGTTAATAACGGAGTTTACTTCATGATATATATGATTGGCAAGCTTCGATCTGACAGTTGCCCAGTTTCAGTTGTTCCCAAGTCTTGGTTGGTTACTGTAGGTGGATGATCTGGCTCTCAAGTTGCATTTGAGAGTTCTCCAAGCATAAGATCTACTTGGCAAAGTCTATGCCCAAATGACTTAGATTAAGTCAACACGATCTTTTTTTTTTCTCTTCGTACCCCATGACCTCAGAATTGTCAATCCTATATGAGTTTAACTTGTGGAATAAAAGTAAAACTCTTACCAGCAAAAGAAAAGAGATTAAAGATTTGAGTCTTATTACCTCCATGAGGTTGTGCAAGGATAAACGCAGATTCTGGTACTCCTCTCGAATGCGATACACTATCCGTCTCCAGCTGCATGTAGAAAAATCGTCAAACTTCACCATTGAGATAATGAACGTAAGTGAGCATGCTAATATTTTCCTCATTTATCACTAGGAGAGATGCTTTCGCAGGGCTAGTCAATCGACAAATGCACATTTCCTAATTTACATGTCATATGACTATCAAATTGCCTAAGTTTTCCTACTCCAAATGCCAATTTCATGTAGTTAAAATAATAGAAGGAGCTGTGGAATGTTGCAACATTTACAAGATATCCATGGAATGAAGTTATCCTTTACACATAGAGAGGATGTGTTTCCTCACCTATCCATGTTGGCAGCGCGGATGGAGGCATTGTGGATGGAGGCAGCTTTAATAGAGGCAGTACGGATGGCAATGCCTAACTCTTTAGCTGCGAAACCCAATTTAACTGCACCAACACTAAAACAACCAATTAAGAAATCTTAGCTGACCTAAAATGTCGATGTTATTGATGTAAGAGGGAATCACTATGATATAATCAAGAAGGATAATACGCAAAGATCAACCGATATGACATGACACTAATCAGACTGTTCGGACAACTCCAATGGAAAAACACAATTGACAAAAGTAAACTAATGACAAGTTGATACAGCAGATGGATCGCTTCCTTTGATCTCTTGATGTTGACATTTGAGATATTCACATTAATGTCCACAAATAAGTTCTAGGTTTTGACTTTTGAGGTAGGAATCAGAATCATTAAAACATTGAATTGTCACCGCAATACATACGACCTAATATACTTCCATTGTGAAGACAATCTTTTATTGGGCATGAAAGGGAAATTTCATCATATATCTTGAATTTTAGTAATTCCTATCAATATGTTTAAGTAAATAATGTTGCATGGAACATACTGACAAAGAATCTTCCTATGTCACACGAATAAATACATAATATCAAAAGATGAATCAGCCCGTGTGAAACAAGTAACGATTTTCCCACAGAGATTTCATGTGTTGTTTAATGGCAATGAGTAGTATGATTTGAAAAGGTAACGTAATATACACTCTACTATTCCTCGGGGGAGACTAGCATAACAACCCACGGCCATATACACTCTAATTTGATACCCAAATAAATACAAGATATGCATATATTGATCTAAGAGTTTGTTAGATGTTTAAAAGCGCTAATATAATGTTTTTTTTATATCTTAAAAAGGTAAACTTTTGGCCAAAAAATAAAGTATTAAGAAGATAGTATAAGAAATCAGACACCTATGTTGAGGAAAACACTGTATGTTACGCAGCAAAAGACCTCACATTTAAAAGCCGTCAATCATCATACCCTTTGCTGTGGACCTAATACAAGCAATCAAGCTCCTTTGTTTTCATTTATTTTTCAAGAAACACCACATGTAGCTTATCTACATTACAGCCACAAAGGATCTTACATGTAAAAGACATCAATCGCCCACATTCTGTCCCATGATAAGTGAAAGAATGTTGTATGATTGATGCATGGTCACATGAGCTAGAACGTTGTCTTACCATGTTGCAGCTTTTTTGATCTCCTGATAGTGCTGCGACATTTTGTCTTCATCCATAACTAAGCTTTCCCTTTTACAAATTGATAAATAAACACGATGAGTCTTACATTAGCAAAAGAGAATAAGTGAGATAGAATCACACCGCATGAGGAATGTTGCAGAGACATACAAAGTAAAGAAGATATCGCGCAACTCTGTTGGCATGACGTTGTAGAACCCCCATAGCAAGTCATAGAAATCCATGGAGTCTTTAGCTGGTTTAATTTCATGAGCGATCTTCAAAGTGTCGTCTAACATGCCCTAGAAAACATAAAGTAAGACTAACTTACTAGATTTCAATGAACTTGCTATCTAACAATTTTTGCTGAAAAATAACTACAATTTACCACACTATTCACAAGGACAATTGGAAAACTCCTAGTAAAATAAGTTCATCCGTCCTTGTTTCAATAAAAAAACCAAAAGCTTGTTTCAAATAAGGCCGCCTTTGTCATAAATTGAAGCTAATAAAATAATATCAAACCCACCAAAAAAAAATTATGCCTTTTCTCTACAAATTTATGCAAATCAAGGAAACGGTGCTCCCATTAAATCTTCTGCTAATAAACAAACGACCCATATAATTTTTCAGGTCTAGAACTTCAAAGAAATGTGGAGAAAGGTATACAGCTTGCTGCAGTTCATCTAAAAGTTTGTGAAGCATTAGGGAGAGATCTGAAGCCATTGCTCCGACAGAGAGAACCAGAGAGACTCACAATTAAGGAGAGAAATGTCACAGAGAACCCAAGAAGCGTCTATATGGACAGTTGCACTAGGGTGGGTATAGAATGATCTTTCATGTAGCTGACAAAGGAAGAAAGGACAAAAGAAGAAAAGTCAACCATGCCATACTTTCAGGGACAAAAGAAGAAAAATCGAAGCCGGAAAAAGGACAATTGACCATGTCATGCTTTCTTTGACTGAAGGTAATAGCTATCTCTTCTCTGTTTTTTAGCTGGCAATGAAAGGAAAACCCCTGGATGGGTTTAGTTTCCCTTTTTTTCCATTTGTCGTACCTACACCTTGGATTGAAGATGAGAGTACATGGGTTTATTATCTTCTTAATCTTAGTTCATGGGGCACCAAATGATTTAAACCGTCAGAAATAATGGGTCCCACGTAATTGCGCTCACAAATCTAATGACTGAGTTGACTCATTTTACCGTTGAGTGCCCCAAATCAATTAGTCACTATGCACTGAGGGCATTGAATAGTTTTCATTGAAGTGTTCCTTCTTTGGTATGCTATATCCTCTCTTTCCTTCTTTATGATTGTCCATGTTACTCATTTTGTCTATGCATTGCTAAATTATCATTCAAGGACTTGGCCAAAATAATGAGAATTTCAAGGGAGAAAAAGATTTAGGAAATTACCAAGTATTTACTTGCAAAGTAATATTATTTCTCTGTACTTCTTCTTCCCCAATTTTTTTTTCAATAAAAGATGAATTGTGTTTCTATTAACTTGGAAATCAAAAGAATTTAGACTTTGCTTATCAGAAATCAAGGATTAAGTTTTTGAAAGATAGATATTTCTTATTTGATTGGTATTTTTGCACTTAATTTTGAAGATGAAATTCTAGCTAAATCTGAGCAATCCCCAGTAATGGACAACAAAAATTCGAGAGAAATTGGTCCGTGAAATTGAGTCAACCATCATATAGGGTATAGATAAAACCTTATAAGCAACACTTTCCTTTCTCATTTCTTTATAAACACTTCCCGACAATCTGTGTGTCATTTGACATGCTTTAAGAAAAAAAGATACATAACATCATGTTGGGGAGATTTGGGCAACAATTCACCAATAACTATGTCAAATCCAAGATCAATATCTTCCCCAATGTTGACACCTCAATTTTCCTAAAAAAAGAGAGAAGAGTTTGAAAAATATATGAAGTAATAAAAAGAATCAAGAAATAAGAGGAAATCAAGAAAGATTATCTTGAAGAATGAAAGGCGCATGAATAAAACACAATAGAGAGAAAGTGAGCTGAGGCATGATTCGGTCAATTTTTAACAATAGGGAAAGAAAAGATGTGGTCAATCTGGTGCAAGGAAATATAAAAAGCAAAGAAGTTAGAATTTTCAAAAAAAAGGAAAAGAAAGCAACAGGGAGTAAAAGAAGGCAAGAAGAATAAAAAAGGAAGAGGGGAGTGCGTCCGTTTAAGGAGGCAAAGGACGAAGAACATAATAGAAAGAGAGAAGAGATTAAAAAAAAGAAATAGAACAAAGGAGGGATCAAAGAAAGATAAAAAAAGATTCTGGCCTGGATTTCCTGATTGCCTCCCCAAAGAAAAGCTAACTAAGAAGGGATCAAAAAAGGATAAGTCTGCTCTGCTCCACAGCAAAAAACAAAGGGAGAGACAATCAAGAGGGAAGGGATACTGAACAAGAAGGAGGGGAAGGATTTTTTAGTAAGAGCAATTCCGTTCTTCCGATTCGTCGGATATTCGCCGGGCAAATCTTCTCTCTTTTCCATCCATAGAATTCAGATTTGTCTCCGGAAGCTTTATTCTCATCACAAAGGTGGATTAATATAAATTAAGCAAGAAAACCCTAATCACGATCATAAATTACAGAGGGGGTTCTCAACGAACAAGACCCGTCAACTTATAGCTCTTGGTCTTGCGAAGCGAACAACATACTAATTTTTTAGCTAATTTCATCAACATTTGGCTTTTGAATAGGACCCGCAAAATTGAGATCTTTTTCTCCTCTCCCGCACGGTTGTACAATTTATGCCAAACTAGACCACTTCTTTTATTTTTTGGCTTTTTGACTTTTTTACATATATATAAATTATATATATGTTAGTTGGGCTCCACAAAAGAGGTGGAACCAACCAACAAATCTCCACCTTCCACCCCATGTATGGAGTTCCATCATGCCCACTCTATTTCTACAAGAGTCAAGTTTCATCATGGGCAAGGTTTGGTCATCATATCTAATCCATTGTCATCAGTATGGATTTTCTCAAGTAGGAAGAGTTTCTCTTCTAATTTCTTCTAGATCTAATGATACTTCACATCAATATTCTTTGATCGTGGATGCAATACTAGATTTTTTCTAAGATATATAGCATTCATACTATCACAATACATGACAAACTTCTTTTGCTTCAAGCCTTAACCCTTGTAGGAATTTCTACATCCATAATAACTCCTTACCTTCTTCGGTGATAGCGATATATTCATCTTCAGTTGTAGACAAAACAACATATTTTTGCAATCTTGATTGGCACAAGACAACTCCCTCTGCAAAAGTCATTATATATCCCGAAATGGATTTTTGAGAGTCAACATCACCAGTATAATCCACATCTAATTACCACTTAATTGAGGCTTTTCATTTTCATAACACAAGCAATATTTGGAAGTGCCCTTGAGGTATCTCAAAATCCATTTCCTACTGATCCAATGCTCTTTACATGAATTTGAGAGATACTTGCTCACAACACAACTGCATGAGCAATATCTAGTCTTGTACAAACCGTGGCATACATCAAACTATCAAAAGCTGAAGCATAAGGAATTTTTATCGCATCTTCTTTCTTTTTCTTACTTGTAGGGCACTCTTCACTACTTAACTTAAAATGGCTTGCAAGTGGAGTACTCACTGGTTTACATGAACTCACGTTAAAACTTTCCAGCCCCGTTTTGTTGTATCTCTCTTGGGATAGCCAAAGCTTCTTGTTCTTTCTATCATGAGTAATTCTCATTCCAAGGATTTGCTTAGCAAGGCCTAAATCCGTCATTGCAAAAGCTCTACTTACCTCATTTTTCAATCTATTGATTTTTTTAGCAACATGTCCAACAATCAACATGTCATCCACATAGAGCAGGAGGATAAGAAAATCATTATCAAAGAATCTTTTCATAAAGACACGAGAATTGGAGTTGGTCTTACCATAACCATGATCTTCCATGAATGATTCAAACTCCATCCACTGTCCTGGCACTTGCTTGAAATCATGCAAGCTTTTCCTCAACCATCATACAAGTTGCTCTTTACCTTCAAGTTTGAAGCCCTTTGATTGCTCCATATATATATTTCTTCTTCTAAATTTCCATGAAAAAAAAGCTGCCTTTACATCGAGCTATTCAATTTCTAAATCCAAGACAATGGCCAACCCAAGAACAACTTGAATAGAAGACATCTTTACAATCGGTGAATATATCTCTTGGAAGTCAATTCCTTTCTTTTAACGAAATCCCTTCACAAAAGGCCTAGCCTTCAATTGTGGTTACACACTACTTTCTTCCATCTTCAATTTGTACACCCACTTATTTGTGATTGTTCTTTGCCTTTGGGCAACTTCACTAACTCAAATGCGTGATTCTCAGGCAAGGATTTAAGCTCCTCTTGCATAGCTCCATGCCACTCATTCTTTTGAACGCATGACATAGCCTCTTCATAAGTTTCTAACTCTCTTGCATCAGTCAATAACACATACTCATGTGGTTGATATCTCTATGAGGGTTTACGTTCTCTTTCTAATCTTATAACTTAAGGCAAGATCAGCTGTTCTTGCTCAACTAGTTCATCTGGCTCAACCGATTGTTCTTACTAAACCATTTCACCTATCTCGACTGAAGAACCAACATGATGTGACGATTCGCCTACTTCATGATCTTCACAAACTTCTCCCCTATGACTTCACCCAATACGATAGGAGGATTTGTGTAGGGCACCACCTTCCCCACCCAAGCACCACCGCCTAAGAACATCTTTGGTTAGGCGTTAGATAAATAGGTCCTTTTGTCCGCGATGCTTGAAGTTCCTTAGATCCATCATTTAGAGCAAATGCTCTCGGTGGCCAAATCAATATTAATTTCCGAGGACCCACTCGTTATTGCTATCAAGAACTCTACAATAACTATCTTCCCTAACCAAAATCTAGCAGCGGAAATATATATGAGACAGAGAATACAAAACCACACAAATAAGAGAAACATATACTTATATGTGTATATATATATATATATATATATATATATATACATTGACACAAGGCCGGATATGCAAAGTTTCGTAACCAACTATGCACATACAACTTTGCCACCAACGGCGCATCAAACGGAGGTCGGAGCTGAAAGTTATCGCCCTCCAAAGAGAAGGCGCCACACAAGTCCGAAAACAAAGGGTAGGTTGAGTTTGGGGAGAAGATAACACGATCAAGGACAAGTGGCGGCCATCCAATGGCCCCCACGTATGTCGACAAGATGGGTAGGATGGATGATAGGCCGTGGTGGTGGTTGGCTGGTGATTTGGCTTGTGGTGGGGCTTAGTTTCGCGCGAGCATGCCACATGCTCAACGAAACGTCCAAAAGAGAATGAGAAACCAAAGGGGAGGGCCGATTCACGTGAGGCTAGGCCACTCCGTTCATGGTCGACCAATCTGGCTTGCGAGGTGGATCGGTCCCACATTGACTAGGTCCAAACCCTAATAAAATAATATTTAAATAATAATAATAAATTATTAATTAAAATAAATCCAATAAAATTACGTAAAATTTCCATAAATTCCAAAATGCTTCCCAAAAATATAACTAATTATTTATGGGGCTAAAACATTAATAACTAATTTTTGAGTGACCAAAACTAATTTTTGAAAATTCCAATACCTATGCGAAAATTACAATATTAACTGGGAGAATTCCCGAGGCTAATAGGTTACAACCTAACTCAAAATTTCGCGCAATAAACCTCTAGAAAGGGTCGGAAGCGGGCTATTACAATATTCTGCTCTTAAATGAATTTCATTCTCAAAATTCGTCCAATCTTATTTCTCAAGATGTACGACTTTGACCATTTCTCTTGATCAGTCTTCCCCAACATATGAAATTAGTTATTCTCTTCCAGGGTCCTCAAACCCAACATCGAGGACAACCTGGTCCTCACTTTTAAGTCTCAATTCTTCAAGTATACCCTAGCATTCCTTTGAAGATATCTCTAAAGATTCTCGCCCCATTGCGATCTCTTCCAAGTTGGTCCTTCTAGCGATGTGCTATCACTCTTGCCAAAACTCTAGCAACCTTCCTCAAGCAGTCATACTGCCACGAGAGACAAAATCAATAATATCTAGAGTCAAACATGCTTCTCCTACGCAACTCTGATTTCCATCGTCCAAACCTGGACACTTGGCGAATCTCGCCCTATTCTTTTCCACAGAAAGTCAACTTTAGTGAAGTCACATGGACTCGACCATCTTTTGCGCTCTCGCAATACTCGAGAAAATGGTTCTCGCTGAACACCCTCACCATCGTGTTCCAAATCTATTTCAATTTCTCAGGGAAAACCATTCCCCTCAGTGGCCTCCCACCAGTGGCTGGCGTCATGTCCTTGAGGATAACTGCCACAACCACATTAAAACAATCGGTGCATCTCACCATCCACACACTTTCTCAATCTTCGGAGCCATGACATGGCGACTCCTGGGTTATCTCTACCCATGAATTGTAGAGGTTTCATATCAGAAACTCCTCTACTTAACTTCCACACCCTCTTTTCCTCGATCTCGCCTCTCGCTATTGGAACAGAGTTAGGGGCATGGGTCATAATGCCCTCAGTAGTGGCACTCACCAGGTGCCGAAACAACGGCAACACACAATGCTGCAATCACAGCAGCACTTGACGTAGCAGCCTCAACTTCAACTACGGCCTTCCGTCTACAAGCCTACTGCGCTACCATGCCCCTGAGGTCCTCAAGAGACTTTAGGATACTCTCAATCCTTAGGTTCCCTTTAGCATTACCTCATACGCCGAAGCGACCTCAAGTAACTTTCTTAAGCGACGGTCTCTAATCTCGTTACACCCCCAGAAAACTCAAATGGCGTTCTACAAACTCTAACAACACTTGTCAGACATTTGGAATCACTACTATTCACGATGAAAGAAAGCAAGAAATCACACAACAAGTTTTCATAGGCGAGCGATAACGAAGCAAGCCCCATATCGAAGCAAAGCGATAACACGACAATGCTTTGACAGGCTAGTGATCACACAACAAGCTTATCTTGTACAAGGCGATAATACATCGATGCTTTCACAAGCGAGTAATAACACATCAAGCCCCTATCGTAGCAAAGCTATAACACGACGATGCTTTCACAAGCAAGCGATCACACAACAAGCCTCAGGCAAGCAATCACACTGCAAGCCTCTATCATGCCATTCCCTAATGGCCATAACAAACTCAACGTTAGCAGGTCAATTGTCTGGCCTTGTTGCATTCTTCACATATCGGGCCAACGTGGCTAACCAATAGACTATGCTAACTTATTTATCTCAATTCTAACACTAACTCATGTCTAAATTATACATATCCCATACCATGTATGGTCAGGTCATGCCAAATATGCTCAACTACACCTCCAATAAACACCATTGATGAAGCAACTTTCTGACTTGCTTTCCTGGGGAGCACAATTCAACCTTATCACTCCAAGCTCTAATAGGGACTTTGACCATGCTCTGATGCCACTTTAACCGAGGCCGTTACGCCCCACTCTCAGGCATGCGGCAGTCCTCGATTACCTTATCTTCTGGCTAAGAATAAATGCGCGATGTCCCAGGTTAGTTGCTGGCCTTCCTTGAAATGATCAGAGATAAGCACAACAAAAGCAAGGAAATTATATAACTATAACCCTTCTTGAAATATATATACACCACTACCTTTCTTTTAAATACACCATAATTACAAGCACCAGTTCGAGTACAACTATATACAACTAGTTCATAAACGCCACATATACAAGTTAGGAGGAGTTCTCTTCATCTATGCCCTGAATTTAATTTAGAACTATTTCATCTGCCTCCCGCATCAATTCTTTTACCTCAATCGATTCCTTCTTTATTGGCTCTTGATTGATCAGCTCCACGTAGGGGTCTTTGATCAATACATGAAATGGTTGTGGTGGTCGGGAAAGATACGAGAATATCTCAGTGAGTCTACACCCTATGCCCAAACTAGGAAGGCTATCGCCCTAGGGTCGCTAACCTGTAGGTCCATTCCTCACGGGGAATACTCGATTGTTGCATGCCACTGTCGATACCTCACTAGGTCATCAACTACAGTACACATAGTGGCTACCCTTATGGGAACCATGTACTCTCGTCACACTGGCGACCACATGACCTCTCAGGCTCAACTGACATACAACTCAATCCACATGGGTTCTCTAACTTAGCGAGTGTACTGCTCAACCCAAGGCTCTCTAGCCCAATCATCGTGCCTCACATTACTCTCACACTACTCCTAGCCCATTTTCCTTGAACGATTGGTTTATGACTGTGTACTGAGCAATGCCTCACGTGGCATTTGGCCCTACTTAACTCGACTGGCCAAACTCTTAGGTTACTTGGCTCATACGTGGGACCATTGGTCACCCTTCATGTGGCATGACCACCAAGCTTGTATACTCTATAGGCACAAATACGTGCACACAGCTCGGCACCTCCTCGAGCAGAGTCACTCAGTCAATTTGTCCATGACCGAGACTTGGCCTAAAGCCAAATTGGATGTCACATTAGAATTAGCCGCAATAATAGCATGAATCATTAAATAATCAATAAATGTTAGATAATTAGATAAATAAATTGCGCAATTAATCAAATAAGGCCATCCACAACTAGCCTGAGATCTTAACTACTTTTTTGAGTGTGCCGCTACTTTCAATAGTGGCCTTACACCGATGATCGTACCATTCTTCCAAGCGATCACCACATGATCCTTGTGAACCTATTGACACTCTCCTGAGCTCAGTTGACCTTTGCACCCGATCAGGCCCATTGACCACTTGATCGGTCCATTAATTGCCAATTGATGCAACCAGCTAATTAAGAAATCCTCTCATTTCTCCGATCTAGCCTAGAAAGTTCTCTGTCGAGGCTCCAATGGGCGCATTCGACCCATTTGGCCCATATGTGGCCTATCGGCCACATAATTGGTCCAAGTCACATCTTACTTACAATTTCATGTACTCGGCCATACTTGGCCCTATCTATCTATTTCTCCACTTATGCACCCATCATCCTAGCCAGTTTACTAAAGCAGTAAACTGGCCTAGGCCGAGGATAGGATGTTCATTCACTTTGATTTCATCGTGAATCAACAATCGGACGATGGCTCAAGGCTTGACGGCAGCCATGGATGTTCCTTGGTGGTCTTGAAAGATTGAGGGACTCATGGGTGGCCGTGGGTGGCTATGGAGAGGCTTCGGTGCACATTGGAGGTGCGCAACCATCACACCTCCAAATCGAGTCCGGCGAGAACCGTTGGGATCGCAACCAAATTCAATCAAACAATGAGAAATTGGTGATAGAAACGTAATGGCTTTGAAGAGGGGACTCCCACGCGGCGTCGCCTGAGGTGGCTAGAGGAGGGAGAAATCACTCCTTGAAGGTGGCCGGTCGAAACTAGGGCTTCTAAGGAGGGAGCTGCGCTTCGGGGTTGATTTCTCCCAAACGGTGCAACTTTAGCGGTGGAG
This sequence comes from Melaleuca alternifolia, assembly GCA_019926035.1. Lineage (NCBI taxonomy): Eukaryota > Viridiplantae > Streptophyta > Magnoliopsida > Myrtales > Myrtaceae > Melaleuca > Melaleuca alternifolia. The sequence continues at coordinate 129,353 of JAGKPW010000032.1, read as the reverse complement.
ACCGGTGCCGTTGTGCTCATAGGACTCTCAACTATCAATTGGAGGTGCTGGCAAGGAATGGGTCTCACCGAAGGAGGCGTGGTGGCCGAATGAAGCTCCGACGGCAATATCTAGGGTAAAAGGCGTTTATTCGTGAAATCGCCAAATCTAGGTCAAATCATTCGTAACCAAAGTCCAAACTAGGGTAAATAAATACCTAGGAACCTATTGGAATCAACGGCATGAGCTCTAAATCGAAGGATTGGGAGAACTCGTGACTTGGAGCTCGGACAACAAATCTGGAAGTTAGAGGCGAACAGTTTTGTGAAGGCTTCTTTCGGGGCCTCCCGGCGGCGATCCAGGCAAGGTCATGTGTTGAGATTGGACAAGATGAGAACGTGGTGTCCAACAAATCCAATGTCACCAATGACACGTCAAACGGAGGTCGGAGCTAAAAGTTATCGCCCTCCAAATAGGAGATGTCATACAAGTCTGAAAAATAGAGGGTAAGTTGAGTTTGCGGAGAAAGATAACGTGATCGAGGACAAGTGGCGGCCATCCAACGGCCACCACGTACGTCGACGAGATGGGTAGGATGGATGACAGGTCGTGGTGGTGGTTGGCCGGTGATTTGGCTGGTGGTGGGGACAAGTTTCGCGCGAGCACGCCACGTGCTCAACAAAACGTCCAAAAGAGAAGGAGAAACCAAAGGGAAGGGCTGGTTCACATGAGGCTAGGCCAGTCCGTTTGAGCTCAGACTCTTCTGGATCACGGGTTGGACCAGTCTCGTGTTGACTTGGTCAAAACCCGAATAAAGTAATATTTAAATAATAAAAAGATAAATTTACAGAAAATTACATAAAATTTCCATAAATTCCAAAATGCTTCCCAAAAATATAAATAACTATTTTTGGCCTAAAACGTGAATAACTAATTTTTTAGGGACCAAAAATGATTTCCCAAAATTCCAATACCTACGCAAAAATTACGATATTAACTGAGAAAATTTCTGAGGCTCATAGGCCACAACCTAACTCATAATTTCGCGCAAAGAAGCACACTCTTCATTTTAGAGGGTATGATTACAGTTTTTCTCCCTCCCATTTACTTGGAATCCAAATGAAGATTTTCTAGAAAATTTAAAATGGTTATTTTGGTATTTGTTCAATTTTTATACCATGCCATCCAATTTCCCACTAAACAAATACTTCAAACCCTTGTTCAAACCCTCCAAGCACAGAATCACCATCACCACAGGTTTAAACATTTGTTTTCACTTCTCACCTAGTTTTTACCTATTGGTGTGTGGTGTGCACTTTTCCGAACCGAGAACCAAAATGTTCGTCTAGAACCTGAAATACATACTGTCATCCTCTTTCATCGACCATGAACATTCATACTTCCCTCCAGAAATCATTCTAGGTACTTAGCACTTGTAGGTATGAGCTCATATAAACCTCAGCACCACATGAAAAAACACAGTGTGTACAAGACCTTCCCGATGTGTACCTCATCAGATCCCAAGTCCTATAGGGAACTCCAGCGAATCTTTTGTCAAGCAAATCAAGTCATACCTCCAGAAGCATGGCCTTCGCATTCAGATAATGTTTCGTGGGATTTTATCTCTCCAAGAGAATCCATCCAGGAAACTATGGCTATTTATCGGCTTAAGCATCCAGAAGATTTTCCAGCCTCCTCTTCCAATACTCAATAGGAGTATCCTCCCTCATATTTTCAAGATTCTCAGAACCCATGGGCAGAATATGGTCCATTCTTTGATCCTTTTAATGCTAGCTCCATACGTGAGCCCCATCTTCTTGAATCAGAAATTGAAGCACTCATCCGAGATTTCAAAAGACAAAAAGATGGCCCAGTCTCTTTCTTTGGAGAAACCTCGACGCAAGTGCAAGAAGCTGATCTCTCGTTATCTCAGATCAATATAAATTTGCAAGCCTATAGAAATCCTGACAATTGGCCCCAAGCGACAATTCCAGAAGCAACAATTCCAGAAACGACAAATCCATAAGTAACAAATTTTTCTAATGATGATCCACCGTGAGATACTCCAGCGTATCATTCTTTTTGGGAGTATGTTCTGAGCATAGCCACTAGAGGTCATAACGCAATAGGTAGGGCGAGAGACGAAGAAGACTCTGCAGATGATTCAGATGATAACACTGAAGAACCCATCAATCGTTAGAATTATCACTAGTCTTTGGCCACGTTCACATTGCTTTTGTAATCTTTGGCCACGCTCACACTACTTTTGGAACTAAGAAGATTTGCTCGGCCGAAGAATTCCTTTCTTTCACTTGTCTTCTTTAGAGCGTTCACATTACTTTGTAGTCTTTGAAAGTCTTTGTCAGACTAGGTTTAGTAGCTTTAGCTTTTTAGGCTACGAACATTGTAATAATGGCGTCCTCCTAGTGTGTCTGAATGCTCCGAATGGTCTTTATGTCTGTAGGACGTGTCCGTCCTTGTAAGTCCCTAGTCAAGTCTTTAATGTACGTTGGTTGTTAATGTGGCTTGAAGAATAAGAGCTTCCGAAGAAAAATCCCTCTCGGACAAAACCAAAAATCCTTTCTAACTTTCTTCATCCATGTTTTTCTAAATTCTCTCATTTCTTCTTCTAAATTCTCTCATTTCTTTCAGTACTGAGCACAAGGTTATTCGATTATGTATTATGTGCATTTCCTAAAAGGCGGTCCCTTGAGGCTAGAGCGTGGTGGCTCGCCGTGTGGGAAAGCATATCTGCGAATGAGGAGGAGATTCAAAACAAAATCTTGAACTGCAAAATTTAGTGGAAGGTCTTGCTTCTATCAACCTAAATGAGAGACGGAATAACCATGTGATTAGGTTAAGTTGGAGATGTGAAAGGAGAAGCAAAAGGTGAGGACTTGTGTTGGAAGGATAGTTTTACTTGTAATGTTTATAACGACAATCTTAAGTGTTAAAATAAAAACAAAAACTTATTTCGCAATCACTAAATGTTTGGAATATCTTTCCAAAAGTTGAGATCTGACCAGTAGGGCATAACCATATAATCGAGACATTCTAATTACAACCAATTATTTTTCTATTTATTAAATTAAATAACCCTTTTGTTAACGTATAGAAAAGTAAACTTCTAACTTACTCGAATCTTTTAAGTCAATATTAATTAAGTGCACTAGGACACTCGAGCAGATTGACTAGTTGAAAAGGGGGGAAATAGTAATTGGGCGAGTGGGTTTTAAAGAAGGTTTTGTGTTGATTGTTCAATGGTCGAATGGTCTTTTGCAGCTTTGCTCTAGGTTTGGAAAATGGGTTGGCTTGGCCCGAGAACGACACGGCTAATGGCCATTGATTGGCCCAATATAATTGAAAATGGCCTGAAGGATCAGGCCCTTGGAGCAAAAGAAATTTTCTTGTTTTCTAAATGCCCGTATGAATACCCAAAAAACATGGAAATGTTTAATCTAAATGCGTTCCTTTATCATCCTAGCTACTAAATAATTTATGAGCATTTAAAAAATAGTTTCATAATAGCTGTTACATTAAGTTATGTGATATTAGACAAATAATATTATTGAGGTATACACATGATTGAGTGGAACAAATACACTAAATTGCCATAACTCATCCAGGAAATGCGTGCTAACTCGACGTAAGTTTGGATACCCTACATATGTGAATCTTAGTACTTGATACAATACTAAAAAAATTCTGATGATGCGAATGTGCCGGGTTACTTTAAGTTTGTTTGGAAGCACATGAAATTTATCATATAATTAGCCGTATTAGTTACGCCAAATGTTTAATAAGATCCATATAATTGTAAAATTTAGTATTACATACTTCCATTATGTCTTTAGCTCATCCAAGGAGAATTTACAAAGTTTGTTCAACTATAAGTACATATCTTCCAAATGAAAATCAGCCTAAAGTTTTTTTTATCAGAATAAAATCAAAATCAAAAGAGGTAAGAGATATGTTTACTAGCCATTCTTGCATTCTGTTTACATTCCCTGCATACACATCGAGTTTGATTGTGGGTTCTCACCAGCTTTGTTGTGTCCGTGGGCATGTAAGGAGGATGTGTTCGATTGTTTTCGGAGCTCATTGATATATCGGGCAAGTACTGTTAGGTGATATTCCTCTGCGAAAAAGGTTTTCTTTTGTTGCTATTGCATTGTTGCTGATTTGCCATAGAAAGATTCGGACTTTAGGGGGAACATTTGCCGACCAGATGCACTTCCATAATTCTTTTGGGGTTTGATAGGAAGTAGAAGCATGTTGACTAGGCTTGCTCTAATTTGATTGTAAGCCTTCTTCAATGTAAATTTTCTTGTTTTTGCTCCTTCCCATATCAATCTGTCTACTTGATTGTGTGGGTTGAGATGAATTGATAAGATATCCCTAGCTATGCCTTTCTTGAAGGTCTCTAATACTTTTGTTTCATCTCATTTTAATCCCCCTTCCACCATAAGATCTGATATGTAGACAGGGTCTTCTTTATTTTTGGGGTCGCCAATAACTCGTCTCTAGAGTTATTTGTCTTCTCTAATTTCGATCTGTTTTCCCTTGCCCACCAGCCAACGCGCTAATTTACATATTACTTGCTGACCCATATATAAATTGTGCCAACCCCATGAAGGTCTATATCTTTTCTGTGCACGTTGAATAGGAGCTCAAAATCAGCCTAAAGTAAACCACGTAGCAAAATTTCACGTGTTGCATCGTGGTCCGTGCCCCGAGGACCACTCGTCCTCCTCTTTTCAGTTCCCTGCAGTGTTCGAAACTGTTGAGCATCTTTGCCTCAGTCAACACGCAATCTATCTGTACTTCTTTTCATATGGTGATGATATGAATATCTTCGTAGGTTTCCTACTCAGGAAAGCTGTCATTGGAAAATAAGGACATGCACGGCTGCTCGGGTCCACGAGATGCAATAACTTGATCAGGTGGGTCATTGGAAAAAAAAGGACATGCGTGTTGCTAAGGTCTTGAAGATACAGTAATTTGATTCCGCGTTAGATAAATAGGTTGGCCCCACTCCCCCTCTAGTCCGCATTCAATGAAGATATGGCTGGTTCTAGCTAGTACTACCTTATTTGTTGGTAATCTAAGTCTTCAGCCACTCGACCAATCAACGATGATGTTTATCTAAGAAGAAAAAACATCATTTCATTTAGTTTTAGTTCACATCACATCATTGCTATCACAGGTAGGACAATTAGTCAAGATTAGGTTGATATGCCAAATAAATTAGGCACAACTTGGCCGAGAAGATTCAATTACACTTTTTCTCAAAGAGTTGGAAGTAAACCGGTTCCGTAAAGGCTTAGGAGCCGATTATCTTTTGCATGATGAAGTTTAACAGTGATTGTGCAATTTCCTAGCAATACTAGAACACCAATATCTTTTAACTTTGATGAAAATAGAAGATTATTGTGTATGTCTCTTTATTGATTGCAACACAATCTTAAAATTGTATATTTCGTAATTGCTCGAGTAAAGGAACAGTTTTCGAGTTTGCAGAAAACCATCTCAGCTCCCACAACCACCCTCAATTAGGGTGCAAATGGTTTTGTGATACAATCGAAAATTTAAAAAAAATTCGGTCCAGTTTGATATTTCATTGCATCCTAATCTGCCCCGATTTCATTTTTTAGAAACCATCTATTCTTAAGAAAAATAACTAGAAACCGCGAACCGGCTATTCCAATTTATGTATTATAAAATATATATTCATACTTTTGTCACGCGCATTGTTTTGAAAACATCAAATGTCGGTAGATGGAATTGGAGAAGATGAGAAAAAAAATAAAATCGAACACTCCTTTTTATCTCATACATAAAAAATTCCTTTTTGCTGCCTTTTTAAAAATATTTGATATTCTAGATCTTCGTCTATTTTGATGGTAATAGGAAGCAATAAGGACGGTATGGGGCTAGAGGGAGGCTGTCCTTGTCCATTAGCCTGCACAAGACGCTATGTCTTTTTTTGGCAAGAATGAGGTTGGAAATTGTTTGCCCCGTGCATGAAGATTTCTAGACCCATCTTCTTTTCATTTATCTCCCGATCCTAAATATTGCATATTATATTTACATCACCATGAGAATTATTACTTTAGTGAGGACGCGTGAGAATTACTCATCAAGGTTAGATCGCTGAGATATCAACCTATAGTAATGTGATTGAGAAGCACCATAGTGGACTTTGATATGAAACATAATTTTATGACAATAGGGCAACATGATTGTCGAGATGTGTTCAAGTGATAGGGTGCGGTCATCGTGGTGTATATTCTTGGGTGACAAAGAGAATCAAAATATCGCTATATATATATATGCTCAATCGTAAAGTGTTACACATCACTAGAAAAGTTCAACATTGTGAAGTTCATAATGCTTTCTTTCTTTGAAAATACCTTTTGTCTCGTATTAAAAGGTAAAAAAAGCATTTTGTACATAGATAAGGTGACAATCCATGCTACGTTCATATAATTCAAACAACTCATTTTTAAACATGATGTTTTAAATTAAGAATCCATTTATTTGAAGGAAGTTTTTATTAAGATTAACGTGCAATCTTATAAATAGGAGTTATCGATACGGGTTGCTTGAAATACTTTTTAGCGACAAATGATATAATCTTATGGTTAATTCAGTTGACGATAGGAGCCCTTTATGGATGCTGTGGAAAAAATAAAACTTTGTATGTAATACTTTGTAGGGTTGTTCCCAAATTTGTCCCCATGTAATATTTCCTCAAGAAACCAAAATGAACAAAATGCTAAAAGATCCATTCTATTATGGCTATTTTCCCACATTCCACATTTTTAGCTTGCGGTTACTTTTATATTGTCTTTGTTATTTGTCTATTTTCACCTACGGTATCTCTGTGTGTGAAAAGTCCTCCCAATCTTATTATGCTTTATCATGGTGGTTGTTGGGTGTAAAATTTGTTTATGAGAAGTAGTAATGTTTGATATAAAATTATGCACTAAAATCCCAAAATAAAATCAATTTGAGAGTTTATACATAATTATACAATAACAGTCTCTATTTCTTAAGGCCTGCCTTTAAGGTTGGCATGCGAAGTTCTGCCAATTTTTCATTTTGCAATCACTTGGACAAATCCATACGCTCTGCATAAAAATTGTGGCCATCTGGGCTCCACACTCGGCCAATATAACGCACTACTAACTAGATAGATAATTAGGATAGTTGCACAATTAGATTTGAACTCATTATACAAAAACAATCTAGTTGTAATCATTTAATTGAACCAATGTAGTCCCATGTCTTTGAGCAAAAGTGCAACCCGGTTATTTTAGCCAAGTCACGCTTGATTTATTCAACGTGGTAATCCAGTCATATTGGCAATTCTCCATAAAGGGCTCAACGAAATGATGCCGTTTTTCTTATGATTACGTTGATATTTTTTTTCACATAGTTACGTTTTAGGTTTGAGCTAGTAATCAAAATAGGTTGAATATGATTTTGGTGTAAAACCACAAAGACCCGTGTAGAGTTGGGTTTTGATGTTTTAAACTCATCTCAATCGGTTGTTAAAATTAGAAGTGCCTTATATATAATTTAGCTCCAAAAGCTGAATTGAAAAATGAATAAATAACCTCATATTACTATCTCTAAACAGATTATATGGGACGTGGATGTGGCCTGTCCTTGTATGCTTGTTCTCTTTATTATTCACGTTTTCTTATATTGAGGATGACCCTGCATAATGCACTCATTACATGGGCAGTGACTTAAGTCGAGTCTTTTTGTTAATTTGAGAGCCGGTAATTATATGTTTTGTTATCATTTTCTTCGAAGCTACACGATGCGCCTGCAATTTCAATTTTGGAAAAAGAAATCAAGCGAAGAGACTCTATACAATTTGTGACTCGTTACTTTTACAATTTCCTCACACCTAATCAATATTTCTACTTCAGCCTAACGGTGGTCCATGTAGCACTGACATGGACACGCGACACGATACGATACGACACGACACGCTAACACGTCATTTCTCAAAAAGTAAAAAAATTTCACACGTTCCGACACGTTATATATTAAATAAAAAAATAATATATAAATGCATAAAATAACTAAATAATAATAATAATAATAATAATAAGAGCATAGAATTAATATATACTAAAAACATTAATCCTACATTTTTAAATATCATTTATTGTTTTAATTTGGCAAATTCAACTACATTTTATTGTAACAATCCACATTCTACTATTAAAGAAAACATAATAACACAACTTGCTAACATGAGATCAACAAAAAAATAAAATCTTGAGAGCAAAAGGTGAAGCAACACCGCAAGAAACTCATGGTGAAAGAAGAGAACAAGAGGTGCCTCAGGTGCGTGCGATTAAGAAGAGTCCAGAAGTATTGAAAATTTATTTTAGTTATTATTATTATTATTATTATTATTATTATTATTATTATTATTATTATTATCATCAATAAATATGTATTGGAAATTTGTAAATATAACTCGATGCGTGTCGGAGTCACATGTCTGAATTTCCAACTTGTGTGTTGGAGACAGTTGACCGTGTGTCAGATTGTTTGACACCCGTTGACCACGTGTGAGAGCGTGTCGGAGAGTGTCAGAGTGTCGGACATGACACGAAGGGTCTCGGTGCTTCTTAAACGGTGGTGGCACAAACTCAGTGATGGTGACCGGTCAACGAAAAGAAAAATAAAATGCGACCAGGACCGGTCTCTTCTTATTTTTATCTTTGGTCACTCTTCTGTTCGTTTGCACTCAAATCTCTTTATCATCCTTGCGTCCCTTCCTTCGTCCTCTTTTTCCCTCAAATCTTTCGGCCTCCTAACGTTCTTGCTCTATTGCGCTCTTCCCCTCAATCGCACTCAACTCTCTTCCTTCTTGCTCCCCTTCCTTCTTCCTCATATGCACTCAACTCTCTTGGCTTTCTTCATCTCCAACCGTTCTAGCTGCTCTGTTTCACTCTTCTCCTCATTTGCACTCAAATCTCTATTTTGTTCTTGGTCCCCTTCCTTCATCATCATCTGCAGTCAAATCTCCTGGCCTTCTTTGTCTCCCATTATTCTTGTTTTGTTCCGCTACACAACCGTTCTTCTTCCTCCTCGGCTTCTTCTCCATTATGTGCTGCTCTTTTTCATAACTTTCTCCGCCTGTGTTTTTTCGCGCTCTTTGTTTCTTGGACAAAATATCAAAGAAAGATTTTGTAATTTCTATTGCATGGGATGTCTTCGAGATCGTGTTTGTTCCCATCAAGCATTTATTCGAATAAGTCTTGTGCTCCAAAAGGATCGTCGACGGTTTCCGGGAGGAAGTCAGGAATTTGGTGTACGAGGCTAATAGGGTCCACAATACCGTGGAAGAGGCAAAAACAACAACCATAATATCCATGAATGGGTCGAAGTGTTTCTGGCAAGTGCTGAGAAGGCCTCGAACAAGGCGAGAGATCTGTTAAACGAATTTGAAAATATGAGCAACACTTGCTGCTATGGGACTATTCCCGACCACATTTGTTGCTATTGGTTCAGCAGGAAGGCCAAGCACATGACTGATGACATTAAGAATCTCATTCGAAATAACGGAGGCAAATGGATCTCCACCGGCCATCCTGCTTCAAGGGACGTCGCTGCCCAGAGAGAAGGCAAAGATGTCGTCCAGCTGACCACAGAGACGGCCTCCACTTCTTCTGCCTCAACGTTGATTAAGCTTAGGGATGATGGCGTCTTCGAATCCAGAGCTTCTGTCATGCAGAAGATCATGGATGCCCTCGCCGATGGGATGAAGAGCATGGTTGGGGTTCATGGGATGGGCGAGGTCGGCAAGTCGACCCTTTTGGTGGATGTCGAAAGGATACTATGATGGAATAAATATAGATAAGGATCTATATGTCTCGATTATCTATGAACGAGCAAATCCGCGGACGACATCTGCAACACGGGCACGAGCCTCGCACGCGCCCTCTTTGCAATGCAGGGCGTGTGCGTGGCACGTGCCCCCTGCCCCCTGCGGGCGCATGCACACGTAGGCGCGTAGAAACCATGCTCCCGCTCTTCTCCTTCCTCAGATCACCATTTTCGTGATTCTTCCTTCGTTTTTGGCTGCCTTCCGCCACTTTCGCCACACGATTCCTCTCTGACGACTCGTCCCAAACAAAAATAAATTATGGGCCGGTGCGACCGCATGGGTCCAAGAATCATCGAAAACGGTCAAAAATTAGCCTTGAATCAAACCAAAAACCCAAAACAACAAACACTAAAAACCCGAAACTTCAACCACGCAATTCATCTCCGGCGATCATCCGACTACCGAATTGACTTAGGACTTTTGTTACCCATATAATTGCAAATTTGTATGGTCAAAATCAAGTCACGGTTTGCTGGAATTTGGCCGAAATCAAGGATATATCTCTTTAGCCCAAAAATCAGCATAAATTCACACGAATTTCATCAAGACAGAGATAATATGGCTTTGATACCAAATGATGAAATAAATATAGATAAAGATCTATATGTCTCGATTATCTATGAACGTTATTTAACCGAGACCAAATGAAGAAACGTGAAGAAATTTACTTACCTCCAGCCATTGATGAAATTCGATGAAGAACCTTTAACTCCAGAAGTTGTGAACGTTCAGAGATCGGAAATCTCTAGCCAATTGCCCTCTAGAAACATATGGTGTGTTTTCTTAAGCCTTGAGGGTTTGATTTAGAAGACCCCTATTTATTACTCACGTTCAAAACCCCTTTAAGTAACTTTCCCCATCAAGAAGATAATTAGGGTATCTAACAAGTATCACATAATATTGTGAATAATTTGTTAATGAATTAAAATGGAAAATAAATAAATGTGGGATCACAATAATATATTTATAACATAATAATATATTTTAAACATACTATACAAAAGAGAAGTGGTTTTGTTGGGTTGCCAAGGCTGATGTGTCGCAAAGTCCGGACATCAAGACGATTCAAAAAGTGATTGCGCACTGTTTAGGCCTTAGTCTCATAAAGGAGGATGAGGACATCATATTGCGTGCGAAGCTTCTTCTTGAGAGGTTGGAAGATGAGGAAAGGAACAAAAGGAAGGTCCTCATAATATTAGACGACCTGTAGGAGCAGCTCGACTTGAAATTAGTTGGTATTCCTTGTGGACACAATAACAAAGTCAAAGGCTGTAAGTTGTGGATGACGGCGAGAGATCAATATGTTTTGGAGAGGGAAATGCACTGTGATGTTGCCTTTCCCCTTGGTTTTCTGAAGGATGAAGAGGCAAAAGAATTGTTTGAGGCGACAGTGGGAGGCAAAGTTCAAGTTGAGTGAGAACCCTTGAAGGAGAAAGCACTTGGCACATGTGGAGGTTTGTCCTTCCTAATTCTCGTAATGGCAAAGCTATTTATAAACACCACTTATTCTGAATGCAAAAATGATTTGAATGAAATTTTGAACGGAGAAGCCGGTGAAAAGACAGATAGGATATTATGAGTAAGTTATAATCGTTTAAAAACGGAGGAACAGTCATTGTTATGACTTTGTGTTGTTTATGGCGGCCCTAAATCTTCTCTTGAAAATTTGGTGAGGTATGTCGTGGGTTTGGAATTATTTGGGCCAGATAGGAGCCTGAAAGATGCTAAAGAAATGTCGAGTAGACTGATACGTACTCTTCAAGCCTCCTCCCTATTGTTACACAGCGGAGAAGATGATGGTTTCAAGATACATGACTTGGTTCAAATGTTTGTAACCTCGATCATTTCAAGAGATCACCCTCTTCTTGCGTTGAAAGATGGGTCAGTTGCAGAGTTGCGAAAGGACAAGGTCAAAAGTTGTGGGGCGCTATGCATTCCTTACGTCCACTTGGAGGAACTTCCTAAAGAATTAGATTGCCCTGATTTGAAGATCGTTCTACTGTTCAACAACCATAATATTCTGGAGGTCCCAGATTCATATTTCAACTCTAGGGGAAATCTCATGGTCTTAGATCTTATGAGGATACGTCTTAGTTGTTCGCCTTCACCATTCCAGTCCTTGGAGAACTTACACGCCCTGTGTCTTAGTTATTGTTCGTTAGAAAATGTGGCCATTCTTGGTGAGCTAAAAGAGCTACAAATTCTCAGCATTCGAAGCTTCAACCTTCATCAATTGCCACGAGAAATAGGGCAACTAACAGGGCTAAGGCTGCTCGACTTGAATGATTGTTCAAAACTTCATATGATTGAACCGGGTGTGCTTGGAAGCTTGACCAAATTGGAGGAGTTGTATATGGAAAATAGCTTTGTCAGATGGAGTGCTATGGACCAAATGCCACCAACTAATGCTAGTCTATAGAGTTGAATAACATGAAGAATCTTTGTACTCTATATGTATCCATTCCCGATCCCAGTTTGCTCCCACAGGATCTAAACTTCAAACGGTTGACCAAGTACAAAATCAAAATAGGTAAGCCGTGGGCTAGGTCAAGGGGTGAAGGATCAAGCACGTTAGGCCTCGGAGTGGATCCAAAAAGTGATGTACTTCGGAAAGGATGCATACAAAGTATCTTAGGCAAAACCAAAGATTTGTATTTTGCAGGGTTTAGATGGAAGTGAGCAAAGTATTTGTGTGTTATCCCAAAAAGGCTTTCCATAATTAAAGCATCTAGAGGTTGTGACTAGTCCATCTGTCCATTACATCCTCCAATAGCGATCACGTGCAGATTTTGAGAAGTTGGTGTCGTTACTTCTCCGGAGTCTCAACAGATTAGAAAAGATATGCCATGACCATATATCCTCCAAGTCCTTTGGTGTATTAAAACTGGTACGAGTCCAAAGACATCACAAGATTGAAGTATTATTTCCTCTTTTAGTGGTGAAAGGACTTCCACAGCTACAAGAGATTGCAGTTGATAATTGCAAGTCAATATGCGGGATTGTAGAAGTTGATGATCATGGCAAATTGGAGATGCCTAAATTGCGTGTATTGAAATTGCAGAACTTGCCAAATATCAAGAGTTTTTTCACCGACGGGGCGGTTTCTTCGAGTAGGACATCGGATGACCAAGTTGGCACTCCAATTGCATTCTTCAAAGGACAACAGGTGACTCTCTATGAAAAGAGTATTAATTATGTATTAATTATTCCTTCCTTTGCTAACTAGATGTAACTCATATTAGGATGCCTGTTCAATTTGTTATTTTTAGTTTATTTTCTGCCTAATTTCCTCGTATATTCACGCCTTCCCTGAAATTAGCAAAAGCAATCTGTCGTTTCTCTTAATTAAGTAAAAATTCAACTAATTGTGTGAAATGATGTTAGTTTGCTTTGTGATAGCTTCCGAGTTGTTTTAAATTAACATTCTGCACGTACATCTGTATTGACAGGGTTTTATTAGGCAAAATTCAAGGGAGTATTTTTGCATCCAAGTAATCATGTAATATTTTATTTATTTATTTATTTATTTATTTATTCTTATTCTTATTATTATTGGCGTAAAACCTAGACCTGCAAAGATCTATGAGTTTATAATGAATCTCTATCGACACTGTAAAGTAAAAAAAATAAAGTTGCAATCTAAGTTTGGCTTGTCAAGGATGACATTAGTCCAATGAACAAAACACAGAGAAGTTAAACTTGTCGCATAGATGGGAGTGATGGGTGATGGCGAGATAGATGGAAGATCGATAGCAACTTAGCTTATGAAGGATTTTCTGGAGTAACAGCAATGAATTATTGGAGAAAGACTAATTAGTCTTTCAAAAAGAAAAAAGAAAAATAACTTCAATACACATCGGTGAAGAAGCCAACTTGGTTGTCCGTGTCCTACTCAAAGAAGCCACCCCGTCGGTGAAAAAACTCTTGATATTTGGCGAGTTCTGCAATTTCAATACACGCAACTTAGGCAACTCCATTTTGCCATGATCATCAACTTCTATGATCCCGCACATTGACATGCAATTATCAACTGCAATCTCTTCTAGCTGTGGAAGTCCTCTCACCACTAAAAGACGAAATAATACTTCCATCTTGTGACATCTTTGGACTCGTACCACTTTTAATACACCGAAAGACTTGGAGGATATATGGGCATGGAATATCTTCTCTAATCTATTGAGACTCTGGAGAAGTAACGACTCCAACTTCTCAAAATCTGCACGTGATCGTGATTGAAGGATGTAATGGACAAAGATATTAGTCACGACGTCTAAATGCTTGAATTCTGGAAAGCCTTTTTGGGATAATTCGTAAATACTTTGCTCACTTCCATCTAAACCCTGCAAATACAGATATTTGATTTTGCCTAAGATACTTTGTATGCATCTTTTACGAAGTATATCACTTTTTGGATCCAATTCGAGGCCTAACATGCTTGATCCTTCACCCTTTGACCAGGCCCACAACTTACCTATTTTGATTTTGTACTTGGTCAACTGCTTGAAGTTTAGATCCTGTGGGAGCACACTGGGATCGAGAATGGATACATATAGAGTGCAGAGATTCTTCATGTTATTCAACTCTATGAGACTGGCATTAGTTGGCGGCATTTGGTCCATAGCACTCCATCCGACAAAGCTATTCTCCATATACAACTCCTCCAATTTGGTCAAGCTTCCCAGCACACCCGGTTCAATCATCTCAAGTTCTGAACAATCATTCAAGGCGAGCAGCCTCAGCTCTATTAGTTGCCCAATTTCTTGTGGCAATTGATGAAGGTTGAAGCTTTGAATGTCGACAATTTGTAGCTCTTTTAGCTCACCAAGGATGGCCACATTTTTAAACAAACAATAACTAAGACACAGGGTGTGTAACTTCTCCAAGGACTGGAACGGCGAAGGTAAACGACTAAGATGTATCCTCATAATATCTAAGACCATGAGATTTCCCATAGAGTTAAAATATGATTCTGGGACCTCCAGAATATTATAGTTGTTGAAAAGCATAAAGATCTTCAAATCAGGGCAATGTAATTCTTCTGGAAGTTCCTCCAAGTTGACATAGGGAATGCATAGCACCCCACAACTTTTGACCTTGTCCTTCCGCAACTCTGCAACTGACCCATCTTTCAACACAAGAAGAGGGTGATCTCTTGAAACGATTGAGGTTACAAACATACGAACCTAGTCATGTATCTTGAAACCATCACCTTCTCTGATGTATAGCAATAGGGAGGAGGCTTGAAGAGTACGAATTAGTCTAGCCGACATTTCTCTAGCATCTTTCAAGCTCCTATCTGGTCCAAATAATTCCAAACCCATGACATACCTCACCAAATTTCCAAGAGAAGGTTTAGGGACGCCATAAATAGCACAGAGTCATAACAATGACTGCTCCTCCATTTTTAAATGATTATAACTTACTCGTAATGTTCTATCTATCTTTTCACCAGCTTCTCTATTCAAAATTTCATTCAAATCATTTTTGCATTCAGAATAAGTGGTGTTTATAAATAGCTTTGCCATTATGAGAATTAGGAAAGACAAACCTCCACATATGCCGAGTGCTTTCTCCACCAAGGGTTCTAACTCAACTCGAACTTTGCCTCCCACTGTCGCCTCAAACAATTCTTTTGCCTCTTTGTCCTTTAGAAAACCAAGGGGAAAGGCAACATCACAAAGCATTTGCCTATCCAAAACATATTGATCTTTCGCCTTCATCAACAACTTACAACCTTTGACTTTGTTGTTGTGTCCGCAAGGAATACCGACTAATTTCAAGTCGAACTGCTCTCAAAGGTCGGCTAATATTAGGAGGACCTTCTTTTTGTTTCTTTCCTCATCTTCCAACCTCTCAAGTAGAAGCTTCGCACACAATATGACGTCCTCTTCTTCCTTTGTGAGACTAAGGCCCAAACAGTGAGCAATCTCTTTTTGAATCGTCTTGATGTCTGGATTTTGCGACACGTCGGCCTTGGCGACCCAACCAAACGACTTCTCTTTGCATAGTATCCTTTCGACATCCACCAAAAAGGTCAACTTGCCAACCCCGCCCATCCCATGAATCCTAACCATGCTCTTCATGTCATCATCGAGTGCATCCATGATATTATGCACGACATAAGCTCTGGATTCGAAGACGCCATCGTCCCTAAGCTTAATTGACGTCGAGGCAGAAGAAGTGGACGCCATCTCCGTGGTCAGCTGGACGACATCTTTGCCTTCTCTCAGAGCAGTGGTGTCCCCCAGAGCAGGACGGCCGGCGAAGATCCATTTGCCTCCGATATTTCGAATGAGATTCTTAATGACATCAGTCGTGTGCTTGCCCTTCCTGCTGAACCGATAGTGACAAATGGGGTGGGGTCAGGAATAGTCCAGCAGCAGCAAGTGTTGCTCATATTTTCAAATTCGTCCAACAGATCTGTCGCCTCGTTTGAGGCCTTCTCAGCACTTGCTAGAAACACTTCGACCCATTCGTGGATAATATGACTGTTGTTTCTGGCCTCTTCTGCGGTATTGCGGACCCTATCAGCCTCGTACACCAAATTCCCGACTTCCTCTCGGAGACCGTCGGCAATCCTTTTGGAGCACAAGACATATTTGAATCGATGCTTGATGGGAACAAACACGATCTTGAAGACATCCCATGCAATAGAAATTATAGAATCGACAGATAGACATCTTTCTTTGATATTTTTTCCAAGAAACAAAGAGCGCGGAAAAACACACGTGGAGAATGTTATGAAAAAGAGCAGCACATAATGAAGAAGAAGCCGAGGAGGAAGAACAACAGTTGTGTAGCGGAACAAAACAAGAACGATGGGAGACAAAGAAGGCCAAGAGATTTGACTGCAGATGATGATGAAGGAAGGAAGGGGACCAAGAACAAAATAGAGATTTGAGTGCAAATGAGGAGAAGAGTGAAACAGAGTAGCAAGAACGGTTGGAGATGAGTTGATATTTTACTTTCCTATAATAATTAGTTTCCTATTGTAACTCGGTTTCCTATTATAATTAGATTTGTTATTATAATTAGGTTTCCTATTATGCTTAGATTTCCTATTGTAATAATATTTCTTGTGCTAATTAGGTTTCTTAGATTTGCTTTTATAATTAGGTTTGCTATTATACTTAGATTTCATATACTAATTATGTTTCTTTGATTTGCTACTATAATTAGGTTTATTATTATACTTAGTTTTCCTACTATAATTACGTTGCATATGCTAATTATGTTTCCGTCTTAGGCTCCAACCGAAACAAACACAGTATTTTCCATGCACAGGTGAAGATAGTGATCATAACAAGGGAGAGAAAAATTGAATAAGCCAATGACATTTTGATATTCTGCATCAAACACATGGCATGGTTGTCTTGTTCCTGTTAAGAGGAAATAAATAGGATTATAGGAGAGCAGAAAGTCTTTGCATTATGACAGTCTTTTTGACGTATTCAATATCGGCATACTTAGAATGAGCTGATATTTTAGTTTCCTATAATAATTAGATTTCCTATTGTAACTAGGTTTCCTATTATAATTAGATTTGTTATTATAATTAGGTTTCCTATTATGCTTAGATTTCCTATTATAATAATATTTCCTATGTTAATTAGGTTTCTTAGATTTGCTTTTATAATTAGGTTTGCTATTATACTTAGATTTCATATACTAATTATGTTTCTTTGATTTGCTACTATAATTAGGTTTATTATTATACTTAGTTTTCCTACTATAATTACGTTGCATATGCTAATTATGTTTCCGTCTTAGGCTCCAACCAAAACAAACACAATACTTTCCATGCACCAGTGAAGAAGGTGATCAGAACAAGGGAGAGAAAAATTGAATAAGCCAAGGACATTTTGATATTCTGCATCAAACACATGGCATGGTTGTCTTGTTCCCATTAAGAGGAAATAAATAGGACTATAGGAGAGCAGAAAGTCTTCGCATTATGACAGTCTCTTTGATATATTCTTCTTCTTCTTTTTGTAAAGGTATCTTTGATATATTAAACATTGGCATACTTGGAATGAGCTGATACTTTAATTTCCCATCATAAGATTTCCTATTGTAATTGGGTTTCCTATTATAACTAGATTTGTTATTATAATTAGGTTTCTATTATGCTTAGATTTCCTATCATAATAATATTTCCTATGCTAATTGGGTTTCTTAAAAGGATTTCGACGTGTTAGTTGTTAGAATCAAGTGAATTAGACTGGTCGTAGACCGTCTTATGGATTGATTGGCACATATGTATAAACTGTGATTGGCGCATGTATACTATTGATGGGAAAGGTTGCGTGGCCTGAGTTTAGGTCTCAATTGTTAACCGATTGACTGTTAGATAGTAACTTGTAAAGGTAGCCGAGTTATATGTGTGTACTTGTATCATAAGGTTAGTCACGCTTAGTGGCCAAGCAAAATGATAAGTTGGCTAGTAGCGACTCTTGAATGCCAAACAACATGATGGATTGGCTAGTCACAGTAGCAATAGCCATGCAACGTGAGGGGTGGCTACTGGTTAGTGGTAACAAGTTGAGCCAAACAACATGATGGGTTGGCCAGTATAAAGAATCATCAGCCCGTCAACATGATGGGTTGACTGTAGGAGGTGTACTATAGATTGCGCATGTAGTATGCATTGTAATAGGGGCCTAGATTGTTATTAGCCTAGTATGGTATTGTTGGTAAGCACGTGTGAGTGGTATAATGGACAGTAAGAGGTTGGACAACAGATTAGACACCCTAAGGCGATTGCATTCTAGTATGGATTTAGGATCTAAACTCACTGAAATTTTATCTCATTGTTGTTCTAACCCACTTTTTAGGTTCCAAGCATAGAGGCGTTGTACGAGAACTAGGTTAAGCTAAAGAAACTCGCAAATGATGGGTGGCTGATTGACACCACTTTTGAGAGGCATAAGAGGACCATCTAGAAGTTTGACTATGACCTCAGGTGTTGGGTGGCACACCGGTACTACGTAAGATACTCTCGTGAGGATGGTAGCCCTTGGGTGTGGGAGCATAATTACCAAGAAGACTCATAGGGAGGATACGAGCTGTAGAACGGCCCAAAGCTTCACAATGCTAATGATCAATCAATCTTGGGTGCTCGTAAATCAACTGAACAAAGGATAAAAAATCAGAGTTTTTTTTTTTTTGTTGAAGTGGGACAAAAGAGAGATTGGTGAGAGCTATGATTTACCTAACTCTAACAACTCGATCCTTCCTATATTAATCATAATTTCTCACAAAATGTAATTGGTCCAGTTCAGTTCGCCCTCCTAGAAATCAGGACACATACCGCCCATACATCAGTTCTATTTTTAGGAACCGAGAACCAAACCAACTCGGTTGGTCCGGTCCTGTTTGGGTAGTTCCCGGGTTGGGCGGTCCGGCATGCTCAACCCTAGTCTCAGGCTAGTTGTGGACGGCCCTAATTAATTATTTGTGCAATTTATTATTAATCTAATTATTTAATGTTTATTTGATTATTTAATGATTTATGATATTATTGCGGCTAATTCTAGGATCGTAAAGATGACGATGTGCCAAGGAGAATTTAGCTAGGGTCTCAGGTTGATTGTGGACAGCCTTATTTAGCTAATTGTGCAATTTATTTATTTAATCAATTATTAGTTCATTTATTTAGATATTAATTTATTAATTTAATTATGCATTTATTATTTTATGAAGTATGTTATTATTGAGGCTAACCTTGATCTGATAGGCAATTCAACTTAGTGTCAAGTCCCAATCGTGGACTAGTTGACTCATAGGTAGGGGAGACTATAAAAGAATTATAGTGATAAGTAGTTTCCTTGAGACATTTAGAAGTGATTAAAAATTGAGTATGAGCTTGGCAATATGAGTTTGATTAGAGATGATGATCGATGGGTGAAACACGATTAGGGACCTAAGGCGACAATATGCATAATTCTGGTAAAGGGGATAGACTCACTAAGATATCTCAATATCTCACTTCACCTTCACCAAACCCCTTTCAGGACCTAATCTTAGATCGAGAGGAGAAGCCAAAAGATGAAGAACTGACAAAAGAGATAAAGGATATGGTAAGGATCGTGGACTAGAGCTCATATTAAGAGGTGCTAGAGAACTGAATGGCAAAGTCTCTCTTTCCCCGCCATTTTTTTTGGTTGTATATCTTAAGGGTCTTGTTTCCTCTTCCTTTAGTTCATATTTAGCTTGCAATCAAATTGGCGTTGTATATTTTGATGAGCATATGGGATGCTGACATCGACACTATGAGTTGGAGGGTTGTGATTAAATTTTAATTACCTCGCTTTCTTTGATGTTTAACTCTAATGAAGTACGAAGGCCATAGACCTACTTGGGATGTCATAGTATATTTGGCCAAACGAGAAGGTGATCGGGGACCACTGCGCGCTCGAGAGTGTGGCGTGACACTAGGTCTTCAAAACAAAGTTAGCTTCAGATAGTAGTATTGAAAGACTTAAGGCTCAACTAGTGGCAAAAGGTTTTCATCAAGAGGAAGGAGCTGATTTCACATAAAATTTTAGTCCAGTTATTAAACATGCTACTATTCGTATAGTTCTTACCGCGGCATTAAAGAATTACTAGTCAATTCATGAACTAGATGTTAAAAATGCTTTCCTTCAAGGCTCTTTAACTGAAATTGTCTATTTGGAGCAGCCTCTTGGCTTCATACATCCTCAACAGCCTCAACATGTTTGTCTACTCAAGAAGTCTTTAAACGGCCTTCACCAGGCACCTTATGCCCGGTTTGACAAATTTAGTAATTTCTTGTTTGAAGCTAGATTCTATTGTAGCACAAATGGCCCTTCACTCTTTATTCTTCAGTTGGCTTAGATACAATTCTTTTTCTCCTCTATCTTGATGACATTATTTTAATTGGAAGTTCAGCTCAACTTTTAAATGACCTGATTAAATCTCTTAGTCTACATTTCCATATGAAGGACCTTGGTGATCTTTACTATTTTCTTGGTATTGAAGTTCAACGTACCGTTGATGACCCGTTTATGCGTCAAACCAAATATGCACTTGATCTTCTCACCCGAGCTCACATGAAGGATTGTAAGCCAGTATCAACTCCTTTGTCTCAGAAGCCAATCATCATGATCAATGATGTTAATCTTCTTTCTAGTCCAGCTGAATACAGGAGTTTAGTTGGTGGTTTTCAGTATCTCACACTTACTCATCCTGATATTGCCTTTGCCACTAATCTCTTGTGCCAGAAAATGCAACAACCAACTGTTGGGGATTTTTCTAAGCTCAAACATGTGCTTCAATATATTAAGGGTACCCTTTGAAGAAAATTGAGAACAAAGATGAAGAAGAAACAAAGAAAACAAGCTGAAATGAAGATGAAGTAGAAGATGTATATGAAGAACTTCAAGGTGAAGACAATGATTTTTCTCTATGTTATTGAACTTGAAGAAGGAGATTACATCTAAGAGCATAGAATATCCTTGTCATTGTTGCTCTTGCTCTCTTTTGTTTACAATCTGATCAACTAACTTGTAAACTAACTAACTATTTGTTACACAGAACCGAATACCAGTTATTTGAAGAGCACTTGTTGACTCTCCAGTTGTTGACTTTCTTTCTTTCTTTCACAACTTGGCTCAGACCATCACTCTCCACTTCATTGCTTCTTCCATTCTTTGTAGTCTTCTGTCTTTGTACCATTAGCTTTCTATTGGTCAAGTCATTCACAGAATGCTTCAACTTTTCATTGACCAAGTCAGTCACCGAAGGCTTGATCATAATCATAGTCCTCTTAATACTACAAAGAATAATAAAAGATCTCTTATTATAAATGTAGACGTCTTTTCATGTGTCGATAGTAAAGCTCTATGGAGGGAGCTTGGATCGATCATGGAGGTGTGTGGGAGCAGAACATGTAACCTATATCCCTTGTAGCACCCTACCACGACCTGTCGAGCCCATCTTTATAAACTATATAAACCATAAAGTCTGGCGCAATCGTCGAAAAAGTCCTAAACCTTTTACAACATTTCCGATTTAGTCCTAAACATTTTTTTTCTTGCCAAGTTTTCGAAAGGTTTAGGACGGAATTGGCAAAAAAAAAGGTTTAGAATTGAATTGGTAAAGTTGCAAAAGATTTAGGACTGATTTGGGAAAAAAAAGGTTTAAGACTAAATCGATAAAATTGCAAAAGGTTTAGAACTTTTTCGATAATAAAGATCAATGGCGAAAAAGTTGAGAGAATGTTTTTCAGTAAAGTTGAGGAAGGTTTCAGGAAACCGGCTTCCTAACTTCAACTGATCTCCGTGCAATAAATATACGAAGACGACCGGAGAAAATGATGGGCAAAGAAGCGTCAACTCATGAGTTTGTCGGATTCAAGTGCATGAGAGAGAGTATGATGATCTTTGATGAAGTGTGGACCGTCCAGACTCAGTGGTGCGATGTCCGGGGTCGCACTTTCATCTTTTCTCCATCGACGACGACTAGAAGCAGCCATGACAATGTTTGGGGTCGCACTTTCATCTTTTCTCCATCGACGACGACTAGAAGCAGCATCAATAGCAGCCATGACAATGTTTAGATCGCCCTCCCAGTTCCAATCCCACTCTTGTCTGAATAGTCTCACAAATTTTAGTTTTGGTGTGAATAGGGTAGCCTTAGAAAAGATCTTCATTTTCAGGCACTCTTCCACAATAATATATTTCAAGGATGGAAACCTGAAGCTACTACAACTTGTGGTGGAGGAGAAGCATTCGAGGCTCGGCAATTGTTCAAGTGTTAACCATGTTAGCTTCCCAAAAGAAATCACTTTTCCTTCATTGTTTTCATCATTTTCCACTACTTCTTTCATTACTTCACACCCTCTTATAGTCATCCATTTGAGATGCATTAAAGTTGTGAATGCTGAAGCCGTTACTAGATGGACCAATTCGGAAGAATCGTTCACCACTAAGTTCTTCAAATTCTGAAAGAATGCCACGATTGGAAATAATGTCGTCAGACCGGGACAATCCCAAACCTCAAATGATTTAATGCTCTGAAGAATTCTTGAAACTAAAGAGTCTTCTCTCCATACACACTTTAGATTGTATAGCTTGTTTAACTTAAGTTCTCTTAAACTTTCTAGCACCAAATGTTTCCCCTCGTCAATAATCTCTTCATCAAGGAAAATGTCTTTAAAGGAACTACAAAAAACCTTAAGCTTTGTAGACTTTGAAATCTCTCTGGAAGGATCGAGGTGGACGTACAGCCTTTTCATCATGAAAGCATGCCAATGTTACTATTTGCTTACCAAAGATGTTATTAGGAAATTTTCCATCCTTTATCATCTTAATATCTTTCTCAACTAAAAAAAGTTTCTCTAAGTTGGAAGAACCCTGTAATATTGCCTATACAATAAGAGGAGTAAATTTAGCAAATGCTAGGCAATATATCACGTGATGCAAAAAGTAAACCTAATTCAAATGATCCACATGGAAGGTGGTCATTTTCTTACAATTTATTAAATCTCCATAGCCTTGCATACTGTTCTCAAGCTTATAAAGTCTATAAACAAGTACAAGCTAGTCAAGTTAAGTTGGTAGATTGAATCTAGATTTAGTAGCTCTCTGACTCACCATATTCACCTTTCATTGGAAGTATCTTATTTTGTTCACACAAAAAAAAAAACCATCATCTTTGGAATTTTATGTAACAGGATGCACAACATATTACAAAAGGACATGGGGTCCACAGTTTTAAAAGTGTGCTTAAAATATATAAGATATATAATAGATTGTCTCCAAACACATTGGTAAGAGTTTTGTGTTTCCTATAGTGACACAACAAGCTATGCAATGAACAGGTTAATTACAAAACCAATAGAAAAGGCTGCATTACGGTACTACTTCTGTAGATATTGTTTGTTGATTCTTTCTGGAGTTTTTAGAATATGAAAAAGACAAGAAAAGTTCATATGTGCAACATGTATCGATAATTGAGAGGATTTCATGTCAAATACTCATTGATTTCCCCAAGAAGCGCCATTAGATTAGATTAGGAATATATTGCATGATCAATAAAAATCTATAAATATTTGTATAAATCTTGGTAATGGAATATCTAAAGTGTCCACGAAACACCATAACATGATACTATTATGCTATGGATATGAGATTAGCCAGTGATTTCAAGAAAAAGTAGAAATGGAGGGAGAGCAACTATAATCATACCCTCTCAAATGAAGAGTGTGCTTTTTGGTTTGAAAGGTACCATTGATCATCTCTTTGAGTCCAACTGTTCATGAATGCCGCAGACGACAACTTGTCCAGTTCGTCAGAGTGAGTCACTCGCAATTCATTCAATAATGGCCAACTCAAAGTAGGCAAGTTAGGACAGAAGCTCTTGAGTCGTGGCATATCATGTAACGTTAGCGAGGTTAGTTTAGGGAAAAGAACTTGAGCAACATTGGAGTGTGGAGTGTCATCTCCACAGGTGACTATTTCCTCAATCCCGTAAGATTCTAGTCGAAGATTTTAAAGTTGGTTTAGACTTGTAGCCACCCAATATGGAAATAGATTTTCAAGGCTCTTGCAACTTTCAGTGTCCGCTCTTACTAGATAGTCAAAAGTAAGAGTATCTTGAAGATCATCGGTCCACATTTTGCTTAAATTGTCCATATGAGAAAGAACCATCTCAAAAAGGTAAGGAAATTGTACATGTCATGTTAAGTTCAAAGACAACATTATACATTAAGCTAAAATTTAGAAATAATGTAATTTTTCCTATAATAGAATTTGCAACTTGAGTCTCGCACTATTGAAGGTGTCTTCTCATGAAAGAGAATATTTCTTCTATTCACTATGAGCATTGCTACTTACTCAACACTAATATTAATTGTGATTATTAATTATGAATCTTCTAATTAGAAATTTCATTAAT
Source organism: Melaleuca alternifolia (assembly GCA_019926035.1). Taxonomy (NCBI): domain Eukaryota; kingdom Viridiplantae; phylum Streptophyta; class Magnoliopsida; order Myrtales; family Myrtaceae; genus Melaleuca; species Melaleuca alternifolia. The sequence continues at coordinate 104,536 of JAGKPW010000032.1, read as the reverse complement.
GAGAAGTATTATGAAAAAGTTGTTGGCGAAAAAGCTAAAAACAAATAACTTCAATTGCTTACAAGTTTTTTCTTTATTTTGAACTGAGATTTTTTGTATTGAAAAATAAATATTTAACAAGCATGGCCAACGACTTAAATAAACAACATCTCTTATGATCTAAAAAAAAAAGCAAATTGGGTCAATTTTGCTAGTTCTACATCGGACCATTAACAATTTGCTTGAAATAATATTTATTCACTTTTGAGGTGAAAAGTAAAAATCGAATCTTGCGGTGGGCCGGTGATCTGACCACCGGCGAAAAGTGGGTGTGCGATGGGTAACCAATTTCTTTTTTGCAATGACTAAAGGAAAATAGAACTGTCCTACTTTATGTTTGTTTGGAGAAAATCAACTGCAATTTTTCTTTACCATGTTGTGACCTCTGATGAACCGTACATTGAGTTCGACCAAAAAAAACTGTACATTGAGAAGCAAGTACTGACATTTTTAATTTAGTTAAAAACAATTAATGCAATTACGACTTATCACAATTCAAAAATAAAATAGATTTCACACTTTATGAGATCTAATAAGATTTTAATTGAAGATTTTGATGTTTTTTTGAAATGATCTATAACAACATGGGAGATACCTATCATTATATGACAGCTTATAAAAACGCTATCACAACTTGTCAAAAAAAGATATTGGATGACTATTTTCATACTTCTCCAAATTTATAATATTCTTGATTGAGCATATTGTTAGTCCTCTTAAGAAGTGCTGTAAGGTCGCTCTTCTTCTTCTCGATCCCACTCGCTAAAACCTGTCTTCTCCTGTCGTTCTTGCAACATTGCGAAACCTCGCCACCCCTCGAGCCGAGCTGCACAGCCTTTCTCGGCCTCCGACCACCGCTGGATCGACGCCGCCACTCACCTTGGCGTTGTGCATCAACGCCGCCAACGCCGCCCAAAACCCTAGGTTTCTTGCTTCGATTCTCCGAGATTGTTGAATATGGATGAAGACCAGGAGATGGAGAGGCTCGGGATGGACAACGATTACGAGGACGGGCAGTGAATCGATGGGGAGTTCTATTACCGGCGGCGGAGGGAGAAGCGGGCGCAGACCAAGGAGGTCGTGCTCTACGGCGTTTTCGCGTCGGGGGACTCTGATTCGGAGTACGACGACTCCTCCAAGAGGAAGCGAAGGAAGAACAGAGACCTCCTAGGTAAGGATGATCTGTCGAAACCTGTAAATTTCGTGTCCACCGGCACTGTCATGCCGAACAAAGAGATTGATGAGAATTCGAAGAGAGAGAATGAGGATGACGAGTCCACTGTCATGGATGAGGATAGGCCGGGCTTGGGGGTCGGTGCTGATGTGGGTCTGGGGTTTAAGAAGCGAGACGATGGTTTCGATGATAAGAACTAGGAGGAAAATAGTTTCTTGCCGACGGCATTTGGGCAGAAGATCAAGGAGGGAGCGGAGAGGAGGAGGGAGCAATCCAAATTGGAGAAGAAAGCGCAGCAAGGGAGGCCTAAGAGGGGTTCTTATGATTCAGGAAATGTAGGCGGTTTTGAGAAGTACACCAAGGGGATTGGTATGAAGTTGCTCGAGAAGATGGGTTACAAAGGGGGTGGTCTCGGGAAGAACCGACAGGGGATTGTGACGCCCATTGAAGCAAAGTTGCGTCCTAAGAATATGGGTATGGGTTTCAATGACTACAAAGAAACTCCTGCAAAAACACCTGTTGCCTCGTTGGAGCCAGAGGAAAAGAAGCCATTACCTGATGTGCCTGGTGAGTAGAAGCTTTGGTCTAAGCAAGCCAAGAAGGCAACACAGAAAAACAAAGTGAAATATATTTCAACAGAAGAGCTGTTGGCGAAGAAGCAGGAACAGGGTGTTGAAGTTGTGCAAAAGGTACTTGACATGCGTGGACCTCAGGTTAAGGTATTAGCAAACTTGGAGAATCTAAATGCAGAAGAGAAGGTGAGGGAGAGTGATGTTCCAATGCCCGAACTCCAGCACAATATAAGGTTGATTGTGGACCTGGCTGAGTTGGATATTCAGAAGACCGATAGGGATATGAGGAATGAGAAGGAGACAGCTCTGAGCTTGCAAGAGGAAAAAGAGAAGTTGCAAGCTGAGGCAAACTCCAGAAGAAACAACTGAAATATGCCTCACTGTTCGGATATGATTGGCAATGGAACATGGAGGGTGGTGATCTCAATAGAATCATACAAAAGTTATCCGCCTAAACAGGTGCACATGAAATTAGTTAGATCCAACTAACATCATTGTCGTTCATTATCTATTCATTCATTGTTAGAAACGATAAAACTAAACTAAAATAAAGAATTATAAAAAAAAATTAGAAAATTTTAAAGTATATGGACAATTGCTAAATAAGTTTTAAACCTTTTGTTACTTTGCCGATTCAATCATAAACTTTTTTTATACCAAATAAGTTCAAACATTTTTGCAACTTTACTGATAAAGTCCTTCCGGCGGATTTTGACCGAAAAATGCTTACGTGGCGCGATCGGACCTCGCCGGCAATGACGTGGCAATTTTGCCTCCAAATTCGTTTTTTTCCCCCCAAACACTGTAGCTTTCCCCCAAATCACTGTAGCTCCGGTTTAAGATTTGCTGATTCCATGAGCTTTGATGGTCGGAATGGGGTGATTTTTGGAGGAGAGCTTCCTCATTAGCTACACTGTCTTAGGGGAAAGCTACGGTGTTTTGGGGGAAAAAACGAATTTGGGGGCAAGATTGTCACATCATCGCCGGCGAGATCCGGTCGCGTCACGTAGGCATTTTTCGGCCAAAATTTGCCGGAAGGACTTAATCAACAAAGTTGCAAAAAGTTTAGGACTTATTTGGCATAAAAAAAATTAGGACTGAATCGACAAAGTAACAAAAAATTTAGGACCTATTTGATAATTGCCCCATTTGGTTAAGGTAATACATTTAAATCTCATTTAAGATTAATTAAGTTATTAAATAAGTTATTTATGACATGTTTAAATTTATTTTTAAAACTGAAGGCAACATCTGCTCAAACCCATTAGGCTGGAGGATTCAACCTGCATAATAGGAAACGTCCTTCTCTCTGGATTAAAGGGTAAGAAGGAAGACCGACATCAATGGCCTCATTAAATATTGTCTTATGATAAAAAAAAATTATTTCCCATATTTAATTCGAAAATGACTCGTTGTTACCGACTACCCTCAATGAATGGCAAAACACAACTAGATGAATACATCCCAATCTTATTGACGACAATCCCAGTGCAAATGCTCTAAAACGAGGAATGATCATTATTACATGAGGATGTGAAAACAGTCGCAACCATCCCCATCGACACATATAGTACAAGTCGCATGCCTAAATGCAGGTCATCATTCCAATACAGCGCAAGCAGGCTCTGGAGGATCAACGAGGAATACATTGAGGAGCTGGTCGATGGTAGTGTACTCAATTTCGGTGTACAATCTCGAAGCTTTGACGTCGCCCTTGCTTTTCATAGATGGCGGATTTCAAGCATGATGCCGTCTGCCTCTTGCCCTAGAGTTTCGAACTCTAAGAGTTGTTGCTTGAGTACTATGCGAGTTTTTATCGGATTATTGTCAACTGTTTGAAAAGTTTTAAATTATTAAATAAGTACGTATTAAATATTTAAATTTTTCTGACTTTTGCGATATTTTTCGAACAAATAATCATTCCAAGATAAGCACTACTCTACAAATTGAGTAAGATATTACGACCCTCTCAAAGGTGAACCACTAAGGCAAAATTAATGGATTAGTAAGCGTTGCTTGACACAGGATCTCCCAATGCCGATTAATTACAACTTTATACTCGATTTAACATGCGATTTATCTTACCTATTGAGCGATCATTACTAAGTAAAATTTGATTATACACCCAAATAAAATAAGAGAGTATTTTTTATACTCCTAACTAATGCAACCCACATGGAACTCCCTAGAGTTTCTTTTGTTTTCTTTAATCATTAACAAAAGACAAATATGACATGTGAAAAGTCTATAAATCAAATAATATCTAATCACGCATTGAATTAATATGGACAATTTAGTTTACTTTATGATTAGTGAAAGTTTAATCTAAATCATAGACGCGAGATGACATGTATGAAATGTATGTACGTAATCCTCATTTAATTACCACATATAAATGACCTATGGAAATCATAAACCTAGTCTACAATGAAAATTATACAAAATGTTATATTTAGTTATATTTTAATGAAACTGATAATCAAATCCCAGTACTTGAATGACCTATCTATGTGACTAACAATTATATGACGCAATGAGAACTTCTACTTTTTATACTATAAGACCTACATAATGTGAGCAACATAAATGCGATGCAATTAATAACTAGGGCTACTAGTATGGCATGATTATTCTACATGATGTGTATTTTACGACATGAGACTAGTCAACCCTAAGTCTACATGAAACATGAAACCTAAATGACGTTTTATTTAATCGTTCTCTCTTTTTCTTATGAGAACTACATATTATCCTTAGACTATATACGTTCTAGAGAACATGCATTGCTCTAAACGTAAATCATGAACGTGCCCTAAACTCTACATATGCATGAGATAATGATGTGCAATGGTGATTAATTACATTGTGAGGCATTGAAATACACGTTTAAGTTTAGAATTCGTGACATCATCGACAACATGCTTCTTGAAGATAATCAATTTCAGGTCAATCTTAGCAAATCAAGCATGACAATAATAGGTTTCGTCCTCAGAGCTTGAAGATCTGAGCCCAGTACGCCTTAGTTAATGCAAGGAAACAATCAATTCATGATGTCCTAAGGTTCTATTAACTAAATGACATGCATCGCATAAATTTTCACAAAAGTAAACTCATCTTATGCAAGAGCAATGAAATCCACGTGAGACCGCAAGAGAGGCAACAACTTCTGGTGAAAACGCTGGTGAAAGAGGAGCTAAATGGGGCAGCGCGCACTTGTGGTAAAGCTTCTAGTAACGATCGAGCGGAACACCATTAGAGGACAGCGAGGAGCGTGATCAATGGGAATAGCGACACCGAGACAAGGATTGTCAACGGCTGAGTCACCTTTAAAGGCACAAGTAAAATTACCGGACTTCGCCGACAAGGCTATGACTTATGCCATTGCCCGCTGGCGATTACGACCAGAGGACGTGGAAAGCGCTAGAGAAGGCTTGCTTTGCTGCAGGAGCGGCGTCACCGGAGCTGGGCAGGTCGCTGTAAACAGACCGAGTATTGACCAAGGGATAGGGAGGTCGTCGGTGCTGCTGCTGCGGGCAACTACGGTGTCACCCAGCCTGGGGTGCAAGAACAGGCTTCAGTGACAATGGCAGGTGGCTGGGCTACCGCATCGAATAGCAGTACGGGAATGCTGGAAAGCTAGTCGGTGTGTCCAGCAGGGAGCTTCGCCAGAGTCGGGCAGCAGCAGGCAGAGAGCAGCAACGTCGCCGGGGCTGCTGGTGGTTTCTGGAGATTGGTGGCTGCAACACGCTGGATGTCTCTCTGGTTTTGGCAGCGTGCGAGAACATATTCTCTTAACACCTGATTTTCAGCCAATCACTTCCATGATTGCCACCTTATTGCTCAAATTCAGTCTTGAATTACTGAGACGGTGGGCAATCAAAGATTTGGTAGAGCATCTCCCCACGGATTCTTTCTTTCACTAAAAAATCCTTTGCGCATTTAATTCTGCACATATTTTCCTTCTATTCGTTTTCCATGCTGGTCATCTTTGCCCCTCCATATACGGATCCATTACGTTCTAAAAGAAGAATACTTCTCCGTTTGCTCCTTCCAGCCGAAAGTTCTGCGTCCTGTGACCAAATCCTTTTGTCATTATGTTGCCAAACTATTTTATAAAACAAGAGACAGCATCGGATTTGTAGGATTGACTACATCGGGCTAGTCTCTTTGACTTCTTTTTGATAAATTTCCCTTATTTTTCGTTGTAATAAATCATATTAATCAGCACAAGACTGAAAGTCAAAGAAAGAGTACTATAGGAAAGCAACACGTTCAGATGCCCTTTATCAATGATTATTTTCAACTAGCATAGAAAGTTCAGCTCCAATCCTCATGCGAATTGAGCGAAGGTCAATCGCAATTAATTTGTCATGCTGGATTATCAATTAAGATAGAGGCCGTTTATTATTTCCGTTATTCTTTTCTCCTTCCCGATGTCACTGAGCTCTAGTTCTCTTTAGTAACAAATGATAACTTGTCCACGGTTTGGTCTTTTCCCTTTCTATTTCCTAAAATTTTATATTTATAAGATATTTCATTATGTTTAAGCGAAATAAAAAAAAATAGAAGAAAGTGGAAGTGGCAGCTCTTCCCGTCGTATTTAACGCTACAATTACAAACAGCAGGATAATATTCTCTCTCCTAATTTAGTCGCCAATCATAGGGTATTAGGAGAGTGCTCTCAAATAGACTTATCTAATGGACGGATTGAGTCAGGTTCAAGTTTAATCCACTTTTGAGCCATTTTTTGTAATATAAATTATGAATCCATACTCGACTCGATTCATATCCAACTCAATTTATATTACTAAAACATTTGTATATTTAACCCAATTTAGGAAAACTTGTTTCTTGTGATATTTTGTAAAAATATATAATAGTAAAAAATCACCCTGCAATACAAATCTAGTGAACAATTTTATAATTTTTTAAATTGAATCTTTGTTTGTTTCGCTGAAAATTTGACATTTCTACAAAACGTTTTTCAAGAAAATAACAATATTTTTCAATGTTAACCTGAAACTTAAAAATGATTAGAAATTATTTTTTGTCGTTTGGTATGGAAAATTTGATTTAATTTTTCTCCATGCACTCCTTTTAATAATTTTATTTTCTTTTTAATTTTTGTTATATTTACAGTTAACATGAAAAGCTTAATCATTTTTAATTATTTTATTTTCTTTCTCTATTTTTTTTACCTTTTTCTTTAGCCGATCGCCTGCCATAGCAACTACCAATTGGCAAGGCTAGAGCTCACCGGATTTTGGCAAGCTTGTTCCTTGCCTGTCACTCATTGTCGACCATCGCCATGATCAACTATCGGCAGAGGAAGAAGGAGCAAAAAAAAAGGAAAAAAGAAAAGATAAAACTAAACTAAAATAAAGAACTATAAAAAATGCAGAAAATTTCAAAAAATAGAAACTACCTATTTGGTTAAGGTAATAGATTTAAATCCCATTTAAGATTCATTAAGTTATTAAATAAACCATTTATGACATGCTTAAATTTACTTTCAAAACTGAAGGCAACATTTGCTTTCAAACCCATTAAGCTGGAGGAGACAACCTGCACAATGGGAAACATTCTTCTCTCTGGATTAAAGGGTCAGAAGGACGACCAGCATCAGTGGCCTCATGAAATATTGTCTGATGATAAAATTTTATGTCCCATATTTAATTTGAAAATGACTTGTTGTTACCGAGTACCCTCAGCGAATGGAAAAACACAACTAGATGAATACATCACGATCTTATTGACGACAATCTAAGTGCAAACGCTCTGAAACGAGGAACGATCATTATTACATGAGGATGTGAAAACAGTCGCGACCATCCCCATTGACACATATAGTACGAGTCGCATGCCTAAATGCGGCTCATCATTCCAATACAGCGCAAGCAGGCTCTGGAGGATCAACGAGGAATACATTGAGGAGCTGGTCGATGGTGGTGTACTCAATTTCGGGGTACAATCTCGAAGCTTCGACGTCGCCCTTGCTTAGGTCGAAGCTCATCAAATCTCCTTTCACGAATATGGAGTGGATGATGGACACGGCTATGTTATCCGGGCTTGGCAGGGCTACACGGATCACAAGAAAAATGGTTATATTCGATGACAAGTTACACAAGATTTTAGAACTCAGGATAAAACCCTAATATAGTATGTGGTAGGTCTGGACTTACTCTGAGAGAGCTTGATCATCTCATCCTCAGCCACGTACACTTTCTTGAAACTCCGACCCGTTTTCTTTTCCCACAGTGAGATCAACTCATTCTGAGAGATTATGTTCCCTGGCGGACGGTAAATCACGATGCGGTTGTGCATCCTCAAGTCGTTCGCCACTTTGATCGTGTATTCGGCGATGTCTTTCTCGCAATTAAGCACAGCTGACGACACAGTATCACATATTCAGTGAAGTATTAATGCTGAAGAGTTATTAACACCTGCCTAGTATCCAATTGCAGATTAAGTATTGCGGATATACCCTTTGCTTCGCCAGTCCCATAGACAACGAGGTCAGGTCGTGGGTCGTGAGGGTGAAGCAGATAATTGATGAAGTACTCAGCGAAGCAATTGGCAGAGACGAAGGTGTAGGGAATTGCAGATGCTTCGATGAGCCTCCTGATTTTCTTCTTCTTGTCCAGAAACGCTTCGAATGGTGGGAGTGCGGTGATCCTGTCCTCTTCGCACCCGAACTCGGATGGTAGGAACCTCTAGAACAACCAAAAAGGAAGAAGAGAAGTCTCGTTAACATGCGTCCATGGTGCACATACTAAGCCCTGTTCGAAATCTCTTGCCAAGAAAGGAAGGCTGCTTACCTTTATGTTTCCCGCCGCGATTATGGCATCGATTATTTTGACTTGATCGGGAACAGCAGATATCGGAACCGTGGAGATCACGATATCGACCTGTTTGAGCACGGACACCATCTTCGCATGCTCCTCCAGTTCTCCCTGTTTTTTTTTTTTTAGCATTTCAATACTTCCCGTCGCAAGTCTACTATGGCTGTGCTAAGTTCGTGGTTGTTCGAAGAATAATTGCATGATGACCTTTTTCTTTTACTTTTTGTCTCGACGTTCCCACTATTCCCACTATGCCCACTAGATGGTTGCATACAATCGATAATCTTGTGGATAATGCAGAAGGTGACGGCTCATGAAATTCAGGACTCACACGAGCCAGATTAAATCATCAAAGAATTCAATGGCAAATGATAAGTACGCCGGCTATTTATGTGATTGGGTCGGCATACGAAAATATTGTTCAAAAAGTTTTAAATATATCGTATAGCACCCAATTCAGTTTTGAACATTTTAATTTAATCAATGTAATCGTAAATCTTTTAACGATTTTCTATGTCCTCAACAACTGGTGGATTGAAGAAGATAAACAGTAGAGAAGAAAGGAATAAAAAAAATGAGAAAGAAAAAAGAAAGGAAAAATTAACAAAACTTATAAAAATTGCAAAACAATATCAATTAATTTAAGATCATCCACCTTAGGAACTAGCCAAACCATGTAGAATGGCCAGCGCTTAATGGATCACAACTTCAGTTATTTCTAGCCCAAATTAAACACATAATTACATTGAAATTTTATCAGAAAGATGAGAAGTATGTTGGCCAAATGTGAAAGTTTATAAATGAATTGGCAGCAATATAATAAGTTTCGAAACCTACTTCACGGGAGAGCCAAAGAAATTCACTATGAATTGGAAAATTTCAAAGTTGTCGTCGCTTGAGTTTTTCCTCACTCTAAATAACATTTAAAGCAAAATCCTTGAGTGTTATCTCACAACCTCTTTCAAAAAAAAAAAAAACCTCTAAAAGCTTATAGAAAAAATACTCTAACACTCCTCTTGTGTGCACTTTTCGTATGTATTATGTGACATGCCAACTCAAACTATAGATCTACTTAAGTGGGATTATAACTCTAGCGTGGAATTTAGTTCAATACTTTCTAGCTCTTGGTCAAACTTTAACTATAACACTCACTCCAATTTGGAATTTCTAATCTAATTGAATTCACTCTCAAAAACAGGTAACTTACTATGAATCACATATAAATATAAGACAGGCGATAATTGGTAACGCTATTTTGAAAAAGAAAGAGACCTCAACAAGAGTAACACCAAGAGATCGAAATTCTTCACGAAGGCGTAGATTGGAGGGAGACATTTGAGGGGTGGCCGACCGAGCAAAGACGAAGGTGGGGTGGCCGAACGACACGCTAGCCCTCACGACATGTTTGCCAAAGTAACCGGTACCTCCAAAAACGAGGATCTTGCTCTTATTGCAACTGCTGCTTATGATCGTCATTTCTCTCTCTCCGTTGATAATTGAATAGGACTATTGTGTTTGTACAACTCTCTTATTACAACCTGCTTATATAGGATCACGTTGGTTTTTTTTTTTTTGGGGGGGGAGGGGGTGTTCTATCTTGACTCCACTGTAGTCTGCGCCTGGAGTAAGGATACAACAACCCTCTTGCAAATGCGACAAAATTTGGTGGCGTAGGAAGACTATTTACCCATCAAGTTGCCACTCCAATAAAATCAAAACAAATGACTTTCAAATGCGAGGAATATTTCTTCAAAATTGACGTACCGTGAATCCTAAATGTGCCTTTCGAATATATGATGAGCGTTTTGGATGTTCGAACCTTCAAGTATATGATGCGAGTTCCAGAGGTCAGTCTTTTCGATTATTTTACGTAAATATTCACCAAAGTGTTGGCACTTATCTTTCGGATTCCAGATGTTTGAACTCTTGAAAATCTGAAATGTTCTCCAGGTGTTGGAATATTTTTTTCAAGAATCAGTTAAGAATTTCAGATATGTTGTTAAAGCGCTCTATGACTTACTTCGAAATAACTTGTTTCCATATATTTATTTTAAGTCCTTTGTTTTTTCGTTTCAATAATCTGATGTGAGTTCTAAGTGCTTAGAGACTTTTCAAGATAAATTTCAAGCCTGTCAAAATATCAATTTTACATGCTTGTCAAGTCTCCCAAGTGCAATTTTAGGAAATAGATCCTCTAACTTAAGCCAGGGATGACCTAAGTCCCATCCCAGTCTCCCTTTTTTTTTAACATCCGATCTTAATTGGACGGCTGGGATTTTATGTCACCTGACTTTATGTCAGGTGATCCGGGTCTTGCAATTTCATACTTAGGTATACTTTCCTGGGCCCAGGGTGAGCAATGATTGTCACGTATTCTATCTCAGCAATGCATTTGCATCTTACTTTCTATGACATATGAAACAAGATTCCCTCGTTTTCGACAAAAATAAAGAATTACATGTCGAAATTTAGGTGTCATTTATCTTAGAGGGACATCTCTACAAGCTCCCCTTCAAAGAGAGACAGCTCTCACTCCTGAAATATTAGCAATCCATTTAATCATTTATTACATAAAAAAAATAACCAATCTACATGACTTCTAAGTAAAAAACATATTTTTTTTTTTGGCATAGGTCCACGTAAATGGCAAACGAGTCTGTCCGTTCGTGCATTGTCTTGGAATTAGCACAAAGTGCTGACGTTGTGCAATATTTGTCGGAGATGAGCAAGAAGGAAGCGACGGCTGAATGTACATCCTCACGTGGGCTTGACTACATCTTCAAAGGCAAAAAAGTTCAAACCGACAAACTCAGTTCAGTCTTCGACCAAGGAAATCTGAGGATATGAATCTGATCGCGAGGGATCAATGGAGTACCGGCAAGAGAGTGATGGTCATGGACTGGGCTGGCCGATGGTGAGAGAACGTGGACACATGCAAGGAGTATGAGTAGAAGCGCAGAAAAAGAAACCAAGAGATTGCAAGCGCTCATCTGGAAGTAAATTGGAGCGGTTGGTGGCCAATCCTCGCGACAAATCAAAGCCAAGATTCAACAGTTCTTGGAGACACGTCAATCGCCTGAGGGATCCAGACTTTTCAATGATCCATGGCAAAATTTTCTTTGCTATAAAAGAAGACGGACGCACTCTTGGGGGACCAGAGGAGTTCACTGACGATATCCCTCCAAACACTCGACGATAATCTCACCATAGTACTAGCACATGCGCTAGACTATCTGTATATTTAAAGCACGGTGCGTCATCTTCAGATATCTACCGTCCTTGATTAGTCAAAGTTAAAATTTCTCTCGGGTGCCTCTTTCACTTGATCTATCATCCATGGTCTCTCCCCTTCATCCACCATCTCCATGCACTTTTCATCGGTCGCTGTCATGCACGAGGACTCTCTCTATTGGTTAGCCGACAAAAGGGAAACACTTGGTTTCTTAGGTCAGGTAGTCGCAGAGGCGCATCGGACTATTCAACTGAGTCAAATTCTTTGCACGGAGACACCTCCGCAGGCGTAGACAGAGACAAGGCGGGTGAGGGCTTGAAGGTGACCGAAAGCCACCCGTTACCTTAGTCTCTGGTGTTCCCCCAGCGATCTATAGCCGTCCCCCGCAGCCCGGTCAATATGTTGTTGCTGCCGCCAGCACCTCACTCTCTACGAACTTCAATATGTCCATTCATGCCCAAACCTCTACTGCACTTGTCCTGCCCGCTCCTGAGCGCGCGGCAGTCCCCGTTATCTTCTCCTTGTGGCCAAAATATCTCAATGTCCTAGGTAGGTCGATGGCCTTGTAGTTCATCAGAGTCGTATGTAAATGAAAGCGAGATAAATAATTTAACAACCCTTTATGTCATAATATAAACATTTGCCCTCCTCATACATATATGTACACCAAAACGTACATATACCAGTTCAAGTACAAGCCATCTCATACATTAAAAATCAACAACTGTACACATCAACCAATGAGAATGCTCCATAAGGATCCACTACATTACCATAAGGGGATCATTTCTCCACATGTTTAAATACCAATCCTCATATCCTCCCCATGGTTGCTCATGGTGTTCTTGATAAAACTCTAATGACCCACCTATCTCTCCCATGTACTTCACCCAGTACTGTGGGGCACCCAACACCAAAGAAGGTAGTTAAACTCCCATAAGGTCTTCTTGTGCTTCTAAAAAACGTACCCTTATTTGGACTCAACTTTATTGATCACCCAACCGCTCTCAGCGGGTTTCTTCGATATGGGCAAGTTAGCGTCCATGATCTCCTTGCTCAACACCTGAAAATGGGGTTGATACAATGGGTTGAGATAATAACCTCAATGAGTCTACCCTTATACCCGAACTAGGAATGAAATTGCCCTAGGGTCCCTATTCACATCCATATTACTAACAATCACCACTAGCCAGCCCAAATAATGCTTGGCTCTTATGTGGGACTAGGTCATTCCCGAAGCCCATAGTTTCCAACAAAACTTGCCTCTAAAACGTCTACTTGCCTTAACACCTCACTTTCTCTCCTAGAGTTACCTATAAGTCAATCAGTCTACGACTAAGACTTGGCCCTAAGCCATTACACCTATCAAACAAAGTTAGTCACAATAATTAAATAATTAAATAAACATCCAAGAATCAAATAAGATTGTCCAACGAGTCTAAAACCCTAACTAATTTTTCCTAGTACACCTCTACTTTCATAGACGGTCCAGTACCAATGATCGCATCAGTCATCCATGCGATCACCCAGTGATCCTCGCGATCCAGTCGATACTCCATAGGGTTCAGTTGACCTCCATGACTAATCGAGGCCCATTGGCCACCTGATTAGTCCAATCAATCGCCATAGAGTCAATATTAGGTACATGGCCATACTTGGCCCTATTCACCTAATTAAGCAATTGACCACTCAATTGATACCAATAATTCTACTAAAACGATAAACAGCCACAATCTAGGAATAGAGATTTCACGCACCGTCAATTTCCTCGCAAATTGGCAATTGACGGCGGTGGCCGGCGACAACGCGATTCTCAAGCTTTGGGGCGCGATTGGGCTTCATGCAACTTGGTGAACTCTGGCCTAACATTAAGGAAAGATGGCCCAACTCCAGGAGGCTCTAGTGAGCCTCGATGAGGTTCCTAGGGGCGGCCCTTGGCCATGGGAGGCTTGTTGAGCTCGTGGGTGAGGCAGAGGGGCGAACGACAATTAGAAAAGCTCTAGCACGGGTCCATATACCCGGTTCAAGCCCGGATCAAGTTAATCAAAGTCAGAACCAATGGCCAGACGGCGATCCGAGGCTCGACGGCGGTTAGGGCTGCTGTTGGGTGGTGTTCAGTGGCCAAAGGTGTGTCAAGGCTCGATTCACCCATCCTAGGCCAAATCAACAGTAGTGAATGGCTGGCTTTGCTCTTGGGACGTCTAGGAGTCAATTGGTGGCGGTGGCAAGGGGTGGGTGTTGCCAAAATTGGCTCGGTGGCCGGACAAAGTCACCGGTGAGGTTTTTAGGGCATAAATGGGGTTTGGGGGGCAATTCGGCGATTTTAGGTGAAATCAATCGCAACGAATGTCATAGTGGAGCTGAGGGAACACCCATGGATGTGTTGGAAGTAATGGTGTGGCCGGTGGGTTATTGGAACGGCCAAACTCTGACGAGGACCATGGCTGGAAAAAAACAGGAGTTATCTAAGCCGTGGAGGCTACTTTGGGTGGCTCCCGACGCCAACAACTACTACAACAGAGGTGGCGGTGGGTCAGGGCTGGAAGAGGGTGTGTCGTAGAAGCCGTGGGAAGTGACGACATGTCAATTGGTGGCTAGAGTTGGGAGAAATCACCGTTGAAAGAGGAGGGGGTCATTCGGCTCTAAAAAAGACGAATGGCATGCATGTGACAAGTGGCGGCCAGCCAGCGACCGTAATGTTCGCAGACGGGACGCCTGAACTAGCTAGCAGGGCTAGCCAACAATTGTCCACAGTAGGGGTCCCCTATGTGGTCGTCCAACACCTATTTGCGTTAATGTCCAAGAGAAGGCCTATCTTCGCACGAGGTAGAGTTGACCGTTGACCCATCAACCTGAAAATAAAAAAAATTAATCAAAATAATAATAATAATTCAGGACTCCCCATACCAGAAAATCCAAGGTTTTGGGTGACCAAAATGCAATTAACTAACTTTTGGGGGACCAAAACATAATTTTTGGAAAATTCGAAACACCCGAAACAGAAAATTACGATATAAAGCGGGAAATTCTTGGGGCTCTTAGGCCATAATCCAAACTAAAATAATTACATAATAAACCTTCAAAAGACTGAAACGCGACCATTACAGTATGCTCTCGGCTACTTTGCCTTCATAGGTTTCCTTTCAGCGACACAACTTGTCTCTATGCTTCCTAGTACATCTTGGCAAAATTTCACCAAGGTGAGGGTGAGGTTCGCTTGAGTTTTGCGGATAGTTGGTTTCAATATATGATTTAATTGTGTGTTATTATTCAACAGAACCTTAGGTCATTATCATTTGATTGTTTTCTTGCACCAATCAAGACATATTAGGCTTTCGGACTTTTAGGCACTAAGGTTGAACCCCAATATTGGCTTGCGTGCCTTGCCATTGTTGATTCGATTTAGCACATTATTACTGATGCGATTAATTCCAAACATATAGTAACGTTATCGATCGTCGTTGTATGTCATTGCCTCGTGTATAGAGTTTTAGCGCGCATCCATAAGTTACGCTTTAGGGTTTTCATACTTAGGGCCATTGTATGATTCGCAGCACGTACGAATCTAGAATAACATATACTTTTTAGACTAAAAAATCAAATAAAAATGTCATTTAGGGTTGATATAGATTTAATGTAGACCTGGGGTCAATTTAGTCTCCCATCAAATAATACACGTCATGTTATACAAATAGTCTTACATTACTTGCCTTACATACTTCAAATATTATAGGAATATAGTTAACACTGCATCATGTAATTGTTAGTCATCTAAGTCATCCAAGTCCTAGGATTTAGATTTATCATTATCGTAGATAATAAAAAAAAACTGGTTCTTCATATATTGGTTTGCATCATAGGATTTGTTCTTGGTTAGTTCTAGAATAGAAATTGCATGCTTGTTTATAGAGTTGAAAATGCATACAGAATAGGATAGCAGTTCATGATTGCTTACATTTCTAATGTCCCATTTTGCATATAGAATAGAAAATGCATGCACATTTAACGGGAAAAGTGCCAACAAAGTCCTAAACCTATTGGGGTTGTGCCAAATAAGTCCCAAAACCTTTTTTTTTGTGCCAAATAAGTCCTAAACCTTTTGCTACTTGGCCGAATAAGTCCTTCCGGCGGATTTTGGCTGGAAAATATTGACATGGCAATGACGTGGCTCACTGGACCGTCACTAGCGACGACGTGGCTAAAACTATGTCGTTTTGGCTAAACAATGTTGATTGTCTTCCTCCCCTAGCTGCCCTAGCTGCTGTTTGAAGACTCAACAGCCAAACACCAGCCGCCGCCGGCCTCGCCGGCGGAGGGCTAGGAGCCGAGGAGCTCCACTCCTCGGCTCCTGCAGCCTCGGCCCCCTGCATATCTAGATCTGCAGGGGGCCGAGGAGCTCCTCCGCTCCTGCAGCCTCGGTCCCCGGCAGATCTAGATCTGCAGGGGGCCGAAGAGCTCGGATCTGCAGGGGAGCCGAGGCTCCTGCACGCAGATCTGCCTGCAGGAACTCGGTCCCCTGCAGATCTGCATCTGCAGGAGCCGAGCTTTGGCTCCTCGCCGAGCCCTCCGCCGGCGAGGGCGGGGACGACCACCCCCCTTAGGAGTGGCCGGCGAGCTCCGCCGGCCGCCGGAGCTCGCCAGCCAAGTGTGTTTCTCAAAGAAACACAAGAAAAAAATAAATAAATTCGGGTCTGGTCATCGCCACGTGGCTACCACGTCATCGCCGGCGAGCTCTGGCGCGCCACGTCGTCGCCACCTCAGCATTTTCCGGCCAAAATCCGCCGGAAGGACTTATTTGGCCAAGTAGCAAAAGGTTTAGGACTTATTTGGCACAAAAAAAAAGGTTTAAGACTTATTTGGCACAACCCCAATAGGTTTAGGACTTTTTTGGCACTTTTCCCCACATTTAACTTATAGACTTTAGGGACATTTGTCTTTTGCTATTTAATAAATAAAAGGAAAAAATCACATTAGAGAGCCTCATATAGATGAAGTTAATTAGGAGAAGTAACTTTGTAAAATTTCATATCTCACGTTATTTAGTGGTCCAAGCCATCTAGAATTAATTTTAATTTGTATTTCGCATGGTGCAAGAGTCAAACTAGGCTCCTTCACTAGCCTCATTTCGACGTCACTTCTTTCTCTGTTGCTTCATAAAAGAAGAATAGCACTTAGAATTAATTTCGTAGCATGCAGTGTAAAGACCATCATGCATGTCATATAACCATATCATTCATGCATATCATTGTTGACACCTAAATTTGGTCGATCATTTATGATGAATTGTATTAAAAATTAGAGACTAATCTTTAGTCCATAAGCAAAAATAACAAAATCAAAGTGCATTACATATAGTTTTCAAAAGCACTCATCATTAATTGCATTAGACCGGCGTTGGCGAATGGACCCGAATCAGTCATATGGATTGGGCATGTACTATAAGCAAGATTCGGCAAACTCTGGAGGAAGAAGTGACTGAGGTTCCAAGCCTCGATATAAGAGTTATTAAGCTTCGATTAAGTTGGGTTTAGCTCGTTTGAAGTTAGAGGATTTGAGTTTGATTAGACTAGGCTCTAGAATGATCAAACCTGTCATCAATTGAGCTAACAAGAAGTGGTACTCAGCAAGCTAATGCATACTAGGGGTTTGGCCGAAATTCATAGAGAAGGGAAGGCCTAATTGAGCTTAAATTAATTAAAATTTCATCCCGTAAGGGTTAATCAATGAATGGCCTAACTCTATAAACACATACATAAAACTCCTAAACATAAAAAGAATTCATTATTGAGAGCATAGAGAGAAAGATACGTGAGAGAGAGCGACAGGGTTCGGCCTAGTCTAATCCATCCGAGCTGAACCTCCTTCTTGGCTGCGTCTTTGGCCAAATCTCGAGCCCACGGTCGAGGCAACGTCAGTCATGATCCGAGTCTCCTCGTGAACTGCTTAGTACATTGAGCTTGATTAGGAATATAATTTTTAAATTAGGTAATCATATTATACTATTTTAAATCATTTGTTTTATTTCATAATTTGACAACATGCACATGATTGATAATCCGATCTTATGCTTGAGATACGACTCGTGACTACACGGAAACTCGCCACCCCAATCAACATATTGTAGGATATGATGGTCGATTTTAGTTATTTTCAGATTTGAATCGACTAGAACATTTGGTGGTTATCTTTTCCAATCCATGTTCGTGATGAATTTTATCTTTCTCCAGTTTTTTTCTTAAAAAAAATCACAATAGTTTAAGGATAAGTTTTTCTAGATATTCTCGCATGT
The DNA here is from genome assembly GCA_019926035.1 of Melaleuca alternifolia. Lineage (NCBI taxonomy): Eukaryota > Viridiplantae > Streptophyta > Magnoliopsida > Myrtales > Myrtaceae > Melaleuca > Melaleuca alternifolia. The sequence continues at coordinate 86,388 of JAGKPW010000032.1, read as the reverse complement.
TTAAGTCAAAGTTTAGATAAGACTTTCCTTGACAAGTAAGACTAGTGTTTGGGTTGAGTTCATATTTGAGTAGATTTAAGAAGATTAAGAGAAGTTTCCAATTTCAATTAGGATTTGACTTAGTTCATTCCATAGTTTAAATTAGATAATATCTTAATTTAGATAGTGTATGTTGGTAAAGTTTAATTTATAATTTTATGAAGTACCAAAAACATCATCTTAGGATAAATTAGATTAGTTTCCTAGATAAAATTGCATGTTTAAATAACATCATTTATTTATTCCGAATTTTAATAAAAATAACAAAAAAGTTATATGCATGTCGCATGGTTTGTACATTAGGTTCATTAAGTTAAAATTGCTTGACATATAGGTTAGTTTTCATTTCAAGATAAGAGAACTCCAAAAATTAACCGATAGGGAGTGATGTTTGTTTTTCACTTTCTTTATTGCAATTTTTTTTGTTGCCTTGATTTTCTTGAGTGTTCTTTAATTGCGCACTCATATAATTACCCGTTGTATGTTAGTGTCTAGGTTAATATTAATATTAATTACTTGACAATTTTTTAAAATAAAATAAAAATATATATCAAAAGCGTATTAAAGTAATTAAGTGTAATGAGGTCCCTAAATCTATTTAGTCTCTGGTTTGTAGAAACAAAATATTTTCCCACACTTTATTTGAGTTTTCAATCGATTCACCAAAAACTAATTAATGGTGACTCCTAAATGAAAAGGACATGAGTGTTAAATATTAAACTTAAGTCACGAATTGGTATGAAAGTAGAGAGCCTGAATTAGGAATAAGCTTATTAATACATTAGTCAATCATTAAGTGGTTCGTCTCAAGAGAATCAGTTAGTAATTTAGTTAGTGCGTGTAAGTCAATTTTCCTCGTATAGAATATAGGAATCACTTGTGCATTTTCCTAAGTCAATTGAATGAGAAAAATACAAAAAAAAATATTAGTAAAGGTTGCATGTTAGTTAGCCATTAACTCATCCATAATTATGTCTGCGTGTACTTCTCGCTGGTGCGCCGCCGAGAGGCGACGGAGGGGGAGGGGAGCAAGCTGAGCTTAGAGAGAGAATGAAGTCGATGATGACGGAGCGCTGGGTGGGGGTGAAGCGACTGTACTATACGAGGTCAACGGTGATGTTGCCCTTCACGAGAGCTCTGTTGTGGTACTTGACGACGAGGGGCTGTTGCTGGACCAGGGCGGCCGTAGAGGGAGAGACGGAGCTGGAGAAGAGGAAGGCATAAACGAAGAGAGAGAAAGATTGAGAGGCCGAGAAGCCATTGACGACGGGACACCGTCAGATCTTGCTCGGCGCTTCAACACCTCTGGGAATAACCTCACCGATCCCCGCAACGCCAACTCTGTCCCGGTTCGACCCGTTGTTGTCGTGAGGGTGGGCGACCAAGCCTGGCCGATGACCCTCGCCCAACTCGGCAATAGCTTATAGTGCCTCACCAGCCATTGGCAAGGACCCAATCCATGGTTGGGGTGATCGAGGATTGATGACCTACACCTACTGTCCCCACCCTCGTCGACGAGAGTGGGGCAGTGGCAGCGATGTGTCTTCTCTTTTGACTTTTTTCTTTAAAAAAAAATATTTTTTTATTATATTTTACTAAGTTGAAAGGCCAATGACATAAAAATTAAATTAAAAAGCCATGTATAATAGATTTTTAAGTAAAAATACCACGTGAAATAAATATTTTAATTGAAAATGTCATGTGGAATATATTTTAATTCTTTTTATTATTTTTAATGTTGACTTGATTCTTCTGGCGAGTCGCGTCATTTTTTTGTTGGATTTGGCACATAAATGATCGATTTTTTATTTCAATTTGGCACTTAAGTAATTCAGCATATATTTTTTGCATTAAAGTGAGCGCCAGAGGCAATTTATAACACTTTTAGTATCATTCTTCCATCATCCCCTCATCCTTCCTACTGTCAAAAGAAAAATTCCACCTTTATTTCTCAAAATTAGATTCCTAAGAAATATTTGTTCAATTTTGCTAGGTCTATAATCGAAAATTTTACCCAATGTCATTTCCGGTTATCAACATATCATCCAATCAAAAACCATGATAAATAAATTTCCTCTCCTTAATATAAATACAGAAATAATTGTTAATCAAGAATTATGCATATCGTAAATTATTGCAAGTGGAAATGGAGATCTTGATATAATGATTGACCATCAAAAATTTATATTAATAGATTTTTTTTTTGTAAGAGATACGAGTGTGCTCGTTATAAATTATATTTTTGTTATATGTAGGTTTGTTAGATTTAAAAATTAAATCTAAGCAATGGATGAAATAAAAAAGAAAAAAGGGAAAGAAGAAGAAGAAGAAGAATCAGTAGGTTTTCCAGTTCTTCGGTTTCGAGCATCGGTCGCTCTGCTTTTTCTCGATCCCACTCGCTAAAACCTCTCTTCCTGTCGTTCTTGCAACATCGCGAAACCTCGCCACCCCTCGAGCCAAGCTGCACAGCCTTTCTCGGCCTCCGTCCACCGCCGTATCGACGCCGCCACTCACCTTGGCGTTGTGCATCAACGCCGCCCCTCCTCTCTCCGCCTCCGAAGCCCCCGAAACCCTAGGTTTCTTGCTTCGTTCCTCGGGGATTGTGGAAGATGGATGAAGACCAGGAGATGGAGAGGTTCGGGATGGACAACGATTACGAGGATGCGCAGTGGATCGATGGGGAGTTCTATTACCGGCGGCGGAGGGAGAAGCGGGCGCAGACCAAGGAGGACGTGCTCTACGGCGTTTTCGCGTCGGGGGACTCTGATTCGGACTACGACGACTCCTCCAAGAGGAAGCGAAGGAAGAACAGAGACCTCCTAGGTAAGGCTGATCTGTCGAAACCTGTAAATTTCGTGTCCACCGGCACTGTCATGCCGAGCAAAGAGATTGATGAGAATTCGAAGAGAGAGAATGAGGATGACGAGTCCACTGTCATGGATGAGGATAGGCCGGGCTTGGGGGTCGGTGCTGGTGTGGGTCTGGGGTTTAAGAAGCGAGACGATGGTTTCGATGATAAGAACGAGGAGGAAAATAGTTTCTTGCCGACGGCATTTGGGCAGAAGATCAAGGAGGGAGCGGAGAGGAGGAGGGAGCAATTCAAATTGGAGAAGAAAGCGCAGCAAGGGGGGCCTAAGAGGGATTCTTATGATTCAGGGAATGTGGGCGGTTTTGAGAAGTACACCAAGGGGATTGGTATGAAGTTGCTGGAGAAGATGGGTTACAAAGGGGGTGGTCTCGGGAAGAACCGACAGGGGATTGTGATGCCCATTGAAGCAAAGTTGCGTCCTAAGAATATGGGTATGGGTTTCAATGACTACAAAGAAACATCTGCAAAAACACCTGTTGCCTTGTTGGAGCCAGAGGAAAAGAAGCCATTACCTGACGTGCCTGGTAAGGAGAAGCTTTGGTCTAAGCAAGCGAAGAAGGCAACACAGAAAAACAAAGTGAAATATATTTCAGCAGAAGAGCTGTTGGCGAAGAAGCAGGAACAGGGTGTTGAAGTTGTGCAAAAGGTACTTGACATGCGTGGACCTCAGGTTAAGGTATTAGCAAACTTGGAGAATTTAAATGCAGAAGAGAAAGCGAGGGAGAGTGATGTTCCAATGCCCGAGCTCCAGCACAATATAAGGTTGATTGTGGACCTGGCTGAGTTGGATATTCAAAAGATTGATAGGGATCTGAGGAATGAGAAGGAGACAGCTCTGAGCTTGCAAGAGGAAAAAGAGAAGTTGCAAGCTGAGGCAGAACTCCAGAAGAAACAACTGAATAACATGAAGGAAATAATGAATACACTAGGCCGGATTGAGGAGGAAAAGTCAATGGGGACATTGACATTAGACTCACTAGCCAAGTCTTTCGGTGACATGCAAAGAAGGTTTCCTGATGATTATAAAATTTGTAACTTATCTTGCATTGCTTGCTCGTTTGCTCTTCCTCTCTTTATCAGAGTATTTCAGGGATGGGATCCTCTTCGGAATCCCTCACATGGGTTGGAAGTTGTTTTACAGTGGAAATCATTATTGCAAGGACAAGAATGTCTTGATATATGGGATTTGGGAACCCCTTATACCCAGTTGGTTTCAGAAGTTGTCTTGCCTGCTGTGAGAATATCAGGCATTAACACTTGGGAGGCAAGGGATCCAGAACCAATGCTTCGTTTCCTTGAGACATGGGAAAAATTGTTGCCTTCTTCTGTTCTGCAGTCCATACTGAACATGGTTGTTATGCCAAAATTGTCGAGTGCTGTGGACTCGTGGGACCCCCGTCGAGAAACTGTTCCTATCCATGTCTGGGTGCATCCGTGGTTACCCTTGTTGGGACAAAAGTTGGAGGGCCACTATCAGATCATACGATCAAAACTGAGTAACGTACTTCATGCCTGGCACCCGAGTGATCGCTCTGCATACACCATTTTGTCACCTTGGAAGACCGTGTTTGATTCTGCCAGTTGGGAAGATTTTATGCGTCGATTTATCGTTCCAAAGTTGCAGCTTGTACTCCAGGAGTTCCATATAAACCCGGCTGATCAGAATCTGGATCAGTTCTATTGGGTCATGTCTTGGGCTTCTGCTGTCCCAATCCATCTCATGGTGGACTTGATGGAGAAGTTCTTTTTTGTTAAGTGGCTACAGGTGTTATATCACTGGTTGTGTTCTAACCCAGACTTCAATGAAGTTATGAACTGGTATCAAGGGTGGCGGGATCTTTTTCCACAAGAGCTGCTAGCAAATGAGAGTATCAGATATCAGCTTAGAATTGGTCTAGACATGATGGACAATGCAGCTGAAGGCATGGAGGTTGTCCAGCCTGGTGTTAGAGAAAACTTAAGCTATCATAGGGTCCTTGAGCAGAGGCAGTTTGAGGCTCAGCAGAAAGCAGCAGCCTATGCTCGACAACAAGCGGCTGTTGGCGCTGGTGGTGCCTCTCAGATGGATGCTGCTGGTGGCATGCCTGAGATGAAGCTGAAAGAAGTCATCGAGGCCTATGCACAGCAGCATGAGTTGCTATTCAAACTTAAGCCTGGTCGGATGCACAACGGCCTTCAGATATACGGTTTTGGGAATGTGAGCATCGTTGTGGACTCTATTAATCAGAAGGTATTTGCCCAGAATGAGGAAGCATGGTCTTTGGTATCTCTTGAGGATCTGCTGAAGATGCATTACAGTTCACTGGCAAAGAGACGTTAGATGATAATTTCTTTGAATATCTGATGGTTGGAGCATTGTAGGTCAGTGAGGTTGTAAATATCATGCAGAAGAAATCAAAGTCAGTCTTCTAGCTTTTCTGTGAAACTCTTGATCTTGGTAGCTCATATGAAATTGCAATAGCAATTTTCATGGACATTAATGTGACGATGCAACACAGTTTCATTTTTTACATTTGAAACAAGTAAGTGTTTTGGGAGATAATTGAAGTGTCACTGAACTTGACTGAATTAATCAGAGGTCTGAGCCTTTTACTTCTAGCGTCCTATTCTTATGAAAGAACCAACTTGGTAGTTATAGTGGTATATGTTACTTGTTTTATGATGACATCTGATGGTACCTGTAAGTTTACAGCAGCAGTAACTTCAAAGAGCCAGAAAATTCTCATCACCATTATGTAGCTTATTGTAATATCAAATTATTCATTGTGGTTTTTTTGTAACTAGGTTAAAATGATCCATTTAGAAGTTGACTATGCATTCGCCATTATTGTATGTTTCGAAGTTCTTAGAGAGAGAGGCTAATATGTCCGAAACCCTGCTTTGATAATTTGCTCAATTTGTAGCTCATAGAAGCCTTGATGTCATGTGATTTATGTCTATCAAACTTTTGGTAGCCGAAGTAAGAAAGTATGTTTTGGATGCTTTTGTGGAGCTTTTTGTTCCATATCAATGCTTGTGGAGATATGCCAATTACTTGTAGATTCCCCGTAGTATTTATAATGCCCTTGGTTTACTCAGTACATATGACACAGCCACGTTTGATGGTATCCACACCGGTACAGTTGTAGCATAATTGGATAAAAGGATGGACTTTGGTCATACTTGACGCATTCTATCATTTTGGCCTCCCATGATCCTCCTCCCTTGTTGTTCTCATTGTGACGGTTTTGCAACTAGAAGCACTTCGAATTGGTAATTTGGGAATAGATCCTTTTGTGTATTTGTGTGTATCTTGGATCTCTTCTCTAGATATAAAGATAAATCTCAACTTCTCTCACATGATGGCAACTGCCCAGCAATTCGAGTTTTCTTGCTATTGCAGTTCAAATCCTGCTCAATGTTCATCATATGTAGCTTGAGTTGTTGAAGCTGATCCAGTTTGTGTCTTACATGCTTGAAAGTTATCTAAATGTATCTGTATCAACTTGTAGAAAAGCTAGTACGGTCTGCTTGGAACAGGAGTTCCAAAAGGCATCTGTGAGCTGTATCATCAAGCTTGTAAAGGATTCGGCTTTCACTTTGTACTTATTTTAAAGGCCTGCCAAATGCTTTACTTGAGCTCCTGTAGCTTTTTAAAAGCAAAACTTCCAAAGCACTGCCTAACACAGACTAGTAGTTTGTCTGGTATAATTGTGACTTTAGTGTAGATTTATTATCATATGGTGGAACATTTGTGTTTGGCAACATCTCTTTTAAAGATGCAGGATAGAAAATATGTGTTGCAGCTTGCTAATAGCAACTGGGAGATACTGCAGCAGGGGTGCCGCAGCAGTATGGTATTTCAGGTCATATAAGGTGACTGTACTTCCAAATAACATTCTGGGTTCTGAGGATTTGCTCATTGTCAATACATAGCCATTCTAATCTCTCTTTCTTAACATTGAGCAACGAATTGGAGAACAAACAGTTTTGGTGTTTTGTTTTCTGTTTCTTTGTTTTTTTTTTTTAATAGCTTGCTGCTTATCAAGTACATTGCTGGTTAGATGCCTAGGACCCTTTATTTTTTTAATGCGCTATAAAGCGATCCATTTTTCGTAACCCCTATATATGAGCTGAGTTGTTATATGGGTTATTTATATTTCATTAATGGGTTTAGAATGGTTATTTATATATGAGCATTAAAACGGTCATAAATGAGTACACAACTTAGTTAGACTTAATCCACCTCTATGATTTTCTTTATTCTCTCTAACTCACTCGATCTTGCGCTTGCTTCCTCTGCATTTTCACCTCAATTTTAGTATGAGGCTTACTAGATTTGGTTAAGTATATAAGTGTTTTAGCAATATGGTTGGATCAGGTATGTGTCAGACTGGGTATGAGTCACTAAATATGCATTGCATGTAAATGGGTCAAAACGGATTTAATTGGTCTATTTGGGTCAGATTTTGACCCGATCCACCTGTTCGAATGATCTAGCTGCAATGGAGGAAATCTACTGTTTGGGCCTGCATTGTAGAGTATCGAATTCAAATGGATGGAAGAGAATGTTGAATGTACATTGGTAAATTTGGTACTTTCTATTTGTTTGACTCGTTTACATCCTACTGTTTGAATTAATTATTGTCGTTTGATCTGTTGGTAGCTTTCTTTCTACATGACATTGTATATGTACCATTAGGATTAGCATTGAATTTGGTAAGAAAATAAGGAAAAAATCAAAAGATGTGTTAAGTTGAGCAGATCTTGTCCCCAGAGGGCACGCAAGTTTCTTCCCAGCATCATGCATGTGCAGTTTGTCTTGCAACTCTTTGCTTTTTGCACCTGCGAGTATGTTCCTTTCTCCCATTCTTTTTTCCTTTCTGTTTTGTTGGATAGAATTGTGATCTCCATTCTTTCCCTTTAGAGACAGCAATTGATTTGGCAGTTTTTGGACCGACTCTTCCTTCAATTTATAAATTCCAATGTGTTGTCCTGTTTCTTTGTGCAAAGACATTTGCTTTTAATATGATGGCATGTGCATTCTTTTCCTCCAAACTATTTCATTGTCCTGGACAAGGTTGAATGGCTATTCATGCATATCTTTCATGGTAGATGGAAATTCTTACAGATTTTTCCATTTGAACTGCCTTTTCCAAATCCCCTTTTCTAGATTTTGTTGTAGGAAGCTATTTAGGCATCCATGATTGATTGTGGTCTGGTATGTAATGATTCAAGCTTAAGGAATGGGGAATGTGTGAGTCTCTTTAGACCGTTCTTGCCACTTTACATCCAGATGGAATTTTGGTGCGGGCTTGTTCTGATTTGTCTGATTATTTACAATTCAATCTTCAGAAATTTGGAGTGCAAATGATTGGATATTTAGATTACACAGCATTTCATTTTTAAGTTCCATTATAAGTTGATCATTTCTATTATTTTACGAATGTACATGGGATTTAATTTATAGTATAGTTAGTTGATTAATACAATGTCAATGGTGAAGTTACATTAACTGTGCATAAGGTGATTGCAATTAATGCTTCATTGAGAAATGCTTCCCAGAAACAATCAAGCTATGGAGTACAAGTTGGCGTTTTCGTATTTTTGCCACTTATAGGAAGAGGTTATGCATGGACTTGAGTGCTCTCTAGCTGTTCAACTGAACCTCCTTTCAGATATGTTTTCAGAAAAGTATATCTTAGTTAACTATAATCTCTTTCAGATGTGTAATCTCATTATAATTTTGCCTTTTCGGTCTTTGTGAGATACGCCGTAGGGTTGACTGCTGGCCATTTTCTTACTTTCTGCTAAAATCCCCCTTAGGAGGGCGGTGTCCGTTCTTTTTTGTCATTGAACTTTTCCGCATGTCAACATTCGATATGGTTGACTGCTTTTCCAGGTGCCAAATTTTTCATGTTTGAGCCACTTGCTTGGCTTTTGGCTGGCATCTTACCTGATCTATAAAGTTGAGGTATTTCATGAGCTCGGGGTCTAACTGAATCCTAATGCCAGTATGCTTGCTCCAGTTTCTTGTCAGTTGATGCAATTGCTGTTGAATTGCAGCAAATACACAGTTAGCTTAGTTGATAGATTCAAAAATCCAAGAGCCTGTCACTAAGCCACACAATATATTTTTTGTCAACAGGCAAATCCCTTAGTTGCGGTTCATGAATGGAGTCAAGTTCCACAACCTCTTACTACCATCCTATAAATTGTCCTCTTTTTGTTCTGTGTTGGAATACTGTAACAGTCGCATGACTTACCTAGTCCTACATGAGAAATTTTGAAGATGGTAATGAATTTAGGGCATGTAGGGCATGTTTAGCAACGCTTCTATTCCCAGTTGTAATTTCTGTACAAAAGAAAATGCATTTAGTAACTGTTATTCTTGCAAAAAAAAGTGCATTTAGCACAAAACAAATTTTTTGATATAATTATAATATTTAAAGTATTTTTCTTTTATTTCTTTTCTTATTTCTTGTTTTTTTTCTTCATCCAACCGGTCATTGGTGAGGTTGACCTCACTGGTACCTGGTGACACTGAGGCCAAGCGAGGTCAGCCTCGCCTGGCCATGATGAGGTTCGGCCTCACAACGGTTGGGCAAGGTCAACCCTCGCGTGGTTGTGGTAAGGCTTGCTAGAGAGTGGCAAGGTCAACCTCACCCACACTAACCCCAATTCTAGCTAGTTTGCATGTCATTTGTCTTTGCTGGGGCTCGGTGTCTAGTTAGAGAAAGAAGAAGAAAAGGGAAGAAGGAGAAAAAAGAACAAGAAAAAAGTTGTTTGAAGAAATTGTTTCGGGGACAAAAAAGTAATTTTTTTTTACTTTTGATTTCTACTTTAAATCTATTCTTTGGCCATTTTTTAATTTTGGGGAGTAGAAAAATTAGCTAATGTACACAGGCGGATTTTTTTTTTTTAACTCCTGGGAACAAAAGAATAGAGAAACAGAAGTATTACTAAACAAACCCTTGGTGTCTACGTCTTGATAGTATATACTTGATTGCTACATTAGACAACTGTGGCTCTCTGTAGAGGGGACCAATTTTGTATGAGAAACCATGTTGCTTGTATCTTATATATGCAACCCTCTTCAAAGAATTTACTGGCTGTGATCTCCTCAGCACTTGGTTTCTTCGGTGAGATTCAAGCCCTGAGCAGCTCATGCGGCCATCTCGGAAAAGTCGAGAATAGTATTGCTTTATAAGTGTGGTAATTTTGCTATTCAGTTATTGATTTTTGTTATTAGCTATAGTACTTGGTTCAGATTATCTCATGATCGATTGTTGTACTGATCAGATTTTTATTTCTTGGATTGGTTAAAGCTGGTTTATGTAATTAGAAGGTCTTAGTTCTTGGTGAACTCCAATATCTTATGCAAGTTTTCCTGGCGGAACTCCCTGAGTGTCTGTTATCTTTTGGAATTCTTGTAGGTTCTTGCGTGAAAATGCTGAGCGCCATGACAAGTTGTTGCATTTCCTCAAGAATTTGCATCTGCGAGCGGCAAATAGTTAAAACCACGAGGCTTGTGTTCATCCTGGGTGTAGGACTGAGGTTCCGGTTGTGGCTGGAGATAAGACGGCAGTGCTTGTGAAGCATCGATCGACCTTGGAAGCTCCTGCTTGTAGTTCGCTTCTTGAAAAACGGACTATGGGGTGTACTCGTTTATGCTACACTTGGATTGACGCAGCCTCCACACTGGTGTCGCTCAGGATTTCCCCCAGTCTGAACAATTTGGTTACACCTGTCAAGCTAGTGTAGCCAAGGTGTAAAACGCTAATTTAAATCTTTAACATGATTTTGAAGTTTGAAATTCTCGTCCTGATGACTCTCGGAAACAAGGGTGAATTTGGGAGTACAATTTGTTAAAGTTTGGAAGAGTGTCTGTTGTCGTCTATTATCGAGAAACGCAAAGATGAGAGTCGATATGGTTGTTTGATAACATAAGCTGAAGCATCTTGTACAGCAAAAGTATCTGAGCATAAGAAGCTGTTGGTATTCAATTATAGTCATTGCAGCTGTTTACCTCAATCGATTGCTAAACTGAAACCGGACAGACATGATGATATGGTAAATCGGTCTCGCCTAATGCAACTTTGAAGGACAGTTATTAACATTGTTTTAAACATTGAAAGGACCAACATTCTCTTTCTTGTACGTCTCATATTAGTTTCCTCATCAAGGAAGGCTATCTCTCATGCACGGGATATGGCTGTAATCACGCTGAATGCGGAGGCCATTTGGTCTCTAGTTGCTACGTGACCAAATCAGCTCGGACTCAATTGATTCTGCTGCGTGAAATCACTAGGCAAGTACAAGAAAGGATGGGATAAGAAAAGAAACTGATTAGGGCGGATTAGGGCTGCGAAGGTACATAAAGAGAGGTTTTCATGTTAATAAGCCTGTTTTTAATGCTTCTATTTGTTTCTTTTTTTAATTTCTTGGCAAATGGAGGTGATCTGTCGAATGATATTGTTGTACATGGGAGCAACTTCAGTTGTGTGCGGCTCATTCTGTCTGAAACTGGGGACCGAGCAAAAGTGGTTCCTCTTGAGGCGTAGAGATGATGTAGACAATGCTCTGAGGAGGAAGTACTCGGTGAGTTGTTTCACAGGAAGATTAACGAAAATCGGTTGACTCAAATGTAAATTCTAGCTTGATTAGCTGCTCTTAATCTGCTACTAATCGAAGTAGCTAGATGATAGAGAAGTTGAAGATGCCTGCAATCCTTATGCTGGACTCCTCTACAAAGGCTGATGAACTTGGTAGTGAGATTATTGACTCAAAAGTTGCAATTCTTCATAAGTGCCTTTTCTAAAACCACAGAGATTGCCAAAGGTTAAGGTAATTAAGAGAAGGATAATGTTCTGAGAAGTTCTGTAGCTGCCTTTTCATCAAGTTCTCTCAAGTATGTGAATACAAACAATACAAACTCATTAGATTTTATTCTGAGGTTTGTTTCTCTGTTTATTTTCCCTCCTCAAGTAACATCACATACAAACAGAAGGGTGCGGATTGCACTGAAATCACAAGAACTTTTTTTACTGGGTTGAACTGATTGCAGTTACGGGATTTCTGCCTCATTTGTGGGTTTATTTCTGTACAAGCACTAGATAGGGATGACACCTTCTACTCCAGAATTTTGGCAGAAACATTATGTTAATTTGCACCAAGACGTTGCTGAATAATTAGCTGCGCACCTTCAACCAATCTCCTCACCACTTCTCCGGCAGGCAGAATCTCCTTGATGAGCCCTACGCCTTGCCCTGCATACATCGCCATGCTTTCTATGTCGCCTGTGGTCGTCGAGTTTGGGACTGTCCCTGCAAAGCGACGTATTTGCTTCTCCTGTTCAAAATAAATAAGCACATATTTGGCTAAGCTCTAACTTATAAGGTTTAAAGCAGTCATAGTGTAAGTGATATTTTCTCATTTCTAGCATGACACAGTGATCTTGATTCTAAAGGCAATTTTGCTATTAGACATCGAATCTCACCACTCCATGTATGGTCGATCGACCGATTATGGGCTGGTTCACCTCGTTCTCAGTGGGAGGAAGAGATCTCCAGTCATTGAAGAATGGTGTTTTCAGGACACGATGTTGTGCCCCTGGCCACCGTGCCCTCCCAAAAATGTCTGTATACTCTGTTTGGTCATACTCAACCAACTTCCTCTTGTATAGAGGATGCACGTTACTTTCTTCTGTAGCAAGAAACCTGCAAATGGATAAAACATTGCAGGGGAATCAAATCAACTCCGTTTCTGGTTTCCAACAATCCACCAAATCATGAAACATCAGTTGACCTCACTCAGATCATCATCTAGCTCTAGATTTTGCTCATGCGACTCCAAGGTAGCTAGATTCTTTATTAAAGGAGTATGTCCCAGATGTCACACATTATATTCTAAAAAACATTCTGATTCTACCATTCTTTAAATCCGTTTCTTTTGCTTCGCAGTTTCTTGTGTGCTAATGGCTCTTCATGCAAAATAAACCTTACCGATGACACTTTAGAGCAATAATCAGAGCTAAGGAACATAAATTCGCATTGACAAAGGAATCTCACAATTCAATCACTGCTATAGCAATCTTACATACCGAGTGCCAATGCAGACACCTGCTGCTCCAAGAGCTAAAGCTGCGACATAGCCACGTCCATCCACAATGCCCCCAGCAGCAATCACTGGTATTTTTTTGTCTCTGACTAAATCCACCACCCTGGGTACCAGGGTAATCAAAGCATCCTGAAGATTTGAATAGGGCAATTATCCATGATATGGTGAGGATATGAACCAACAAGAATTAACAGAACAAGTTTATCTTCAGATTTCTTCAGAGTAACACAAATTTATAGCAATTCTTCAACTCTCCTATTTGAATAACAAAACACCATAACATGATGTAATATGGAAGATACTTATACAGTCACATCCAGAAGTTCTCTTATACGAAAAGAGCACCATGCCAGGATGAGGCAGAGATTTGAGTGAGCTTCGACATCAAGTTTTGAATCTAACACTTTTTAAGGATCTTAACTTACTACCATGATGTAGTTAGGGCCATTTACAGAAGCAGAAGAGCATAGTATACTTAATCACAAGCCAAGGTTCCTTCAATCTGATGAAGCAAATTCCTACCTCAAATGCAGACAGCACAAGAGAAAATGTAAACGTCTAGTCGCTACAAAAATATGTGATTATGAAGACAGTTTTAGTGCAACCAATCATATCTGCTGGCAACATACTTATGCAACCAATTGGTAGATCAGCTAAATTACGATCGAGCAGCCAAAACAAAACTCTGTACCTGACCAATAATATGTCCTCCAGCTTCTCGCCCTTGGACAATGATAGCATCTACACCAACATTGACTGCCCTTCTGGCCTCTTCAATGCTACCGACCTGAAGGTTGTACAAGAAGAGGATGTGAGGAATCTTACCAAATAGATTATGCGAAGATTCTTTTTTAAAGAGTGAACGCTGATAAGATCAATCTCTTACTTGAGGCACAACTTTGACTCCAACTCTATGAGCTTCTTCAATGAGCTCCTTTGTGCACTCACCCCAGTAAAGCTGGAGTACATCTACCTTCTCATCAAGTATAACCTTTAAGTTTTCTTCATGAGGAAATGTCAGAACCACACCTATCCCGAATGGCTTATTGGTCAAGGACCGGGTCTTCTTAATCAGCTCCCTCACATGATCTGGGGCCTCCTGAGTACATGCCAATTTCAAGGGAAAAAAGCAAAATTACCATGCAAGAAAATGGGAAAGAGAAGAGGTAGGCTCAAGAATGAATATGCATCGATTGTCCAGATTCTCATTTAAAATTCGTTGTGTTGTTTCACAACGTCCTATTGAAGATTAGTCTTTCTACTAGTAGCATTACTCCTCAAGAACTAGTGTTGTTCTTAGGCCATCAATTTCTCCCCATTCAGCCAAGCACACAATTTAACATTTCCAGATCTAAAAAGGCCAATGATGTGTTTGAGAACGCATTTGCTTAGGCAATGGATTATCTGATTTCCTTCTAAATCTCTAAGACAGTTCCGGATCAAGATTGAAACACCCAAGTCAAGAATGTATCTCGCTTCTGCTTTAGGACATAAACCCAATAACTTGTAAGGCTCGACGAATCTCAGACGCTTGGATCAAAGCTCAAGGCATGTTCCAAAAAAACATAAGACGAAAAGCAACGAGTTACCCAGTCAGGAGCTCTGAGGAGGCCAAGACCACCGGCATTAGAGACGGCGGCGGCGAGCTCTGGCCCTGAAATGTCCGGCCCCAGCGGCGCTTGAACAATCCCATAATCGCAACCCAGTATCCCTCTCCACCCCATCTCTCTCTCTCTCTCTCTCTCTCTCTCTCTCTCTCCCTCACTCTCTCCGTGGGAAGAGGTTGGTCAAGATCATCCCATCAATCAAAGAATATAAAAGAGAGAGGAAGGTGCATGAAGGTTGCTAGTAGTCAAGCGCAAGAGGACAGAGAGTGAGGAGCACGAGGAAGAAAAGGCGATCTCCTCTTCTCCCCTCTCTCTATGATTGCCTCATTTTCATGCTTATCGCGCCGCTTCCAACGTAAGCGAGGGCGGCTCGATGTTGAGACGTTTCTTCACTTTCAGTTTCATGGAAAGTGTTGGAGCAGCTTCCTTAAAGGCCCCACTTCCCTCCTTAGTACTTTACTAGATTTGAGAATGCATGGCCATTTTACAGTTTGCCAGGTCTAGTACCAGCTCAAATTCCTTGCTCAATTTCGTACATGACCACGAAAATATGAGACTTTCCTATGTACAAAAAATTCACTAGTCTCGGCCAGCTGAGGCGGGCGGGCCGATGCTCGATTAAGAAATCACTCATCAAGTCCCCCTGTTTTTCCCTTTGGGCTGACCGACTTGATTGGCCCTAGACAAGCACAAAAAGTTGCTGGGTCTATGATTGAGCTATGAGGTTATATATTTTAGACCGAATAGAAATCAGGATAAATATAAAATTTATCGTATTTCGTGTTTTGTTTTTACTTGAGATAAGATAAATTTGAATGTAAGAGAAACATAACCCAGATAAAAATATCTCATAGGACACGTGAGATACACTATCTGGTGTTTTCCTACCCAATATAAGATGAATTTGGACATAAAGAAAACATAGATTAGATATATATTTGAAGAAAACCCTCATGAGAAAGAGGATGTACGAGTGGATATAATTTCTTTTATCCATTGCATAAAAAATATTTTTTTCAATAAAAAATTTAAATAATATTTTGATTTTAATTAAAAAGGAAAATTGAACATATAAAAAATAATGGACAATTTTAATATCTATTTCTATCTTTATTTATACATTTAAATTTCTTTCTATATTATAATATATGTTATGTATATATAAATATATATACACATTTAGTATATGTGTTTATAACATATTTTAAGTGTATTGGTATTAATTGTATAATGGGGAAAAAGCCACTAAAAATCATAAACAATATTCTTTGTGACACAATTATAGCAAACTCTTTTTATGACATCAAAAACCCTAAACTAGTGTTTGTGTGACATACTCTCTTTTTTGTAACACTAAAAACCATTGTGTTGTTGTGAAACATTTACCCCATAATTTTTTTCTTCTTGTTTTCTTTTTTTTTTCTACCCACTCTTTCCGACAAGTTGTGGCCGGCGAGGATGTAGTTCCGGCGAGCTCTAGCGGCTCACCAGATCTTGACAAGGGCTACAAGCCCTAGCCAATCACAACTCGCAGGCAAAAGTGGATGAAAACAAAGAAAAAACTAATTGGTAAATGTGCCACAATGATACAAATTTAGGATTTTTAATGTCACAAAACAATTTCATGATAAATGTGTCACACTAGCATAAGTTTAGGATTTTTAGTGCCATAAAAAAAATTTTGATGTAAATAGATCACATGAGCACAAGTTCAACATTTTTAGTATTACAAAAAAATTAAGATAAATGTATCACAAAGGTTATAGTTTAAGATTTTTGATGAATTTTTCTCTATTCAATAAACGCTAATGCTCAATTACCTTGCTATCCTCGCCGCTACAATCAACTCCTATCCACCATGACCATCTTGCCCCATCTGGCCTCCTCTATCTTTCTGTCTCTATTTGCAATGCAAATCCAAGAAGTCGCAGACTCAATCTAAGGTGTGAGGCTTCAGACTTGAGTTGTCTGTCTCGGATTTAATAACAAAATTGCGATGCCCCAAAATTCTACACGCGATGCTTGTCCTTTTTTTTTTAATTATAACACATAATTATCAATAGTATACAAAAGCACAATTAAATTTTTGCTAAACATAATATAAGAAGTCAAACGAGTTTAACTCAAATGCATATGCATCTTCTCTTAATTTATAATGGTATTACAACCTTAAAACATTGACCAAGCAAAAGCAAACATACCTAAGTTCTGAGAATGGTTAGGATCACCTATCTCCAACACTACAGCCCTCCAATGCAAGGTTTAAAGTCTGCCTTGCCTGTACATAGGACAACCTGTCCACCATCCAAACCAATTCACTATCGATGTTCAAGTACTAAGCGACAAATCAACGAAGAGTTCACTCTAGAAACCCCATATTAACCCAAATGGTGAAACTAAAGTTTGTATATACTATGAGGAATTTTAGTAAAGCCTATCTTCGTATTCACAATCAAAATATGTAACTACTTCAAAGAGCTGTGGCGATGGGAGATCCACCCTACATATCTCAAAAATAAAGAAGTGAGCCAAAATCTAATAAATGAAATCCCTAAATTTAAGATAAGAGATTATCTTACTAGTCAGCTTGGCAAAATCAACCAACTTGAGTTCATCGCATTATTAATGACCATGAATGATAAGTGCATTACCTTATGCATTATCTCCTTTTATCATGATATGACTTACTATTGATAATAGTTTCCCAAAGGTCTCGGCCAAAATAATGTCGATAAAGTACGTAACAAAACACACTTCTCTAAATTAATTTGCAGCTAATCGGTTGGTTGCAATTCGAGTACAAGGAAAGATCATGAAATGCACTTCTCTAAATCAATTCGTGACAAGTAGGAGTGAAGTACAGGTTAAACTACTACAATTGGATAAACGCATCCAACAGTTC
Organism: Melaleuca alternifolia; assembly: GCA_019926035.1. Lineage (NCBI taxonomy): Eukaryota > Viridiplantae > Streptophyta > Magnoliopsida > Myrtales > Myrtaceae > Melaleuca > Melaleuca alternifolia. The sequence goes on along the minus strand of JAGKPW010000032.1, from coordinate 68,873 downwards.
TTTTCACATCTCCATTTATTCTATTCCGGCCATCGTGAACTACGGTAAAGCCCCTCACTTCAAACTTTTTTAGAAGGATTAGGTCATGAGTGCTACATTGTCTGCACAAGGTGCCATCATTACACGGTATAAAAGGTGGATCTTATAGGGCACCGAGAGCGGTCATGCACCTTGAAGTCTGGCAACTTACATTTATCACGTATTTTCAGTTTGGAGAAGCGAGAAAGATCCTCTGTCAGCTGTGCCTACAAAGCTTGCAGCAGCCTGAATTTCTCCTCTATTTGGGGGATGCGTGTATCTTCTTCTCCTTCTTTTCTGTAGAAACCCGGTGCACCCTCCGCATTGGAGGAGTCATTGTTCAAAAGGGTGTATGTCTGACATCGCAGAAGTAAGGGTATCTTCCTTTTCTTGCAACAGAATACGAGTCATTTGCATTTCACAATAAGATGTCTTGACTAAGTGAATGAAATAATCAGGCTAGATTGATAGTTGAGCATTGTTAATGTAATTAGGTTGTATTTAATGATGCCCCCAAAAGAAGCAAAAACCCATTTATGTTAAGTCAAATAATGAAATCCGGTATTTAATGCTATAATATAATGAGCGTTTAATTTTTGGGATTGAATTTATGTAAGAGATAAGGATGAATTCATGCCCTGCAACCTTCTTACATTCGAACAAATCCAACCATAAAATCATAAATCTATTCATTGTTATCCTGCTCATAGTATTTTTAAGCACACATCATCCTATTTGACACGTAAGTTTACCATCCAGAGAAATGCTATCCGCGCCAGCTAATATTCCTTAAATTTGATTGGTATGCATTGTTTTCCCTTTTTGCTATACAAGTAGATTTCTCTCCTAGTGATAGATAATTACATATTTCGTGAGTCAATTAAAAGTTCCATTGCACCATTGCTGCAGCACAACTCAATCACTCAAGAGTGAGATGATTTTTAGCAAATATCCATTTTTTTTTAATTCTAGCTTTGTTGCAATCGATTACAAAAGGCTAAGGCATTAAGTACGCAAGTCACATTTCCATTAATTTTTTTTATTTTCATCGATGGATAGATTGTGGCTACACACTACTTTTAAACACAACTGAATTGAATTTGATTGACTTCATCATTAATTTTTTAGGGAAAAAAAGTACAATAGTGCATTTGTTTATTTTTTGGAATTCACTTGCCCCACTCATTTCTTTTTTTTTTCTTTTGTAATAATTTAAAGTTTCATGTGCTCAATAATTTTATGGGTCCTTTACATTTTTGGAAAAAACCATAGTTTGTTAGTGTTAGATTTTTTTTAGCTTATATAAAAATATGGAAGGTTAATTAGCTCTTTTGATTTCCAACTTAGGTTATTAAAATACATGACAGTTGCGATGATGTACATGTATCGGTCCAAAAAATTAAGTGAGCAAAATTCTTTGATTGTATTTCACCGTATTATTTCCAAATATCTAGCATTTTGTTCTCTTTATATGCCATCTTCTCTCTTTCAATTGGCATACCACACATCTTTTGACTTATACAAGCGTTAGCTCTAAAGGTGACATTTGAAGAGGCAAACCCTAATATGCAAGCTCTTCCTTCCTCTCCAAAGGAGAAATTACAAGACAGATCTTCTCAACCTATGCTGTCATCTCCTTCAACAGGTGCTTGTCCATCGAAAATGAGCGAGGTAAGTCTCAATCAAATTTTATATGCCATCTTCTCTCTTTCAATTGGCATACCACACATCTTTTGACTTATACAAGCATTCGCTCTAAAGGTGACATTTGGAGAGGCAAACCCTAAGATGCAAGATCTTCCTTCCACTCCGAAGGAGAAATTACAAGACAGATCTTCTCAACCTATGTTGTCATCTCCTTCAACAGATGCTTGTCCATCGAAAATGAGCGAGGTAAGTCTCAATCAATTTTTGTGCTAGGTATTGGCCATGTATTTTTTGCTTCAACTACAAACAAATGGATTTTGAATACCATTTTTTCACAATTAAAAAAAATCAAAAAGTGATGAATGGTGAAAGATAAGAACTTTAATGCTCTCTAGGGTTCTTGTTTGGTTTACATTAAGGTTAAAAGTTGGGTTGCTGCGATTGATCCATCATCAAGATCTGCGCATTGATTTGAAAAAGTTTATGTAGATGGGAACATCCATAATGTTAAAATCTATTTTTCTTGTCCAAGTGTATATAGATCTAATTGTATATTGATTCAACAATGTTTAAGAATAATTGTTGATTGAATTTTACCACGTATTACATGTCACAAATTTTGTTAAATCTTCTTTGACATAGAATGGATGACATACACATTTTGATGAATATATGTGTTTTTTTACCTTTCCTTGTGTCCTAGTCTGTTTTGTGAGTATACATATTATATATGTATGTGTACAAGAATATGACTTTTGAGGATGACAAAATTGAAATCGCCAATAGGCTATTCTAATATGCAATGGAAGAATAGATAATACTACTCTAGGGTTGAACGTTTGGATGTATAGCTTTTTTAATAGATCGATGAAAAAACCGTTATTCGTTGGACAATAAACTAACAGCAATTGTTTGAAATGGCATGATCGTTATAGCTTTTGTAAGTAACTATACCGCCAATCCTATTGCGTTGAACATTAACAATACATATTGAACTTATTTCCTATAATTGTGATCTTTATTATGCAGAGTTCACTATTACGTTGTAGGTTGGTAAGCAACAAATGTCGTAGAGGAGACCAATGAACTAATTGAAAACTTGCACGTTCTTTAAGACCAATTATAAAGAAAGTCAATCATATTTCAACGTCAAGAAATAATAAGTTGTTAAATCATAATTTTTAGAGAATGACCAACATTTTCAAATCTAAACAAAAGAAAAAGTTGATAAATTTTTACATTTATAGTGAAATGGGTTTCCATCATTCTTTTCAATTTTATATAAAAGCTACCAATTCATATACAAAATTCGATGTTTTGAAACTATAGCTAACTTTAAATATTTCCTTTAGTTTGTGCCTGCCCCTATAGTGATGTTGTCATTCTTTATTTTATGCTACTACTGTTGTTTCAGGAATGAGTTCCAGGTACTTGATATTCTCTCCCTTTGAACTATTTCGTTTGATACTACGCCTCAATGCTATATATTCTTTGTTTTGCAAATAATTCAATGTTCCTCCTATCAAATCCTAGAGGTTCTGTGGAATCGTTTTTGGACAAATTCATGCCCTCCACATGATATGATTTGCCATTCTTTTTTTTTTTAACAACGCATTATGTTTTCTAGTCACCTACTCCCTCATCATTTTTATATCATCTCATGAGTTTGTTTTCTTGATAGGAGAAGCGAGCTGTCAAACTTTAATAAATGTAGTTGGTTGAGTTATAATTTGACTATTGATCTTCTCAAGCATGAGTTGCTTAACATCTTGATAATATTTTTTGAAATGTTTCATTTCTCGGATGTAATTGATATCGATGAAGATCATGCTTTGCGGCTTACACAATTTCCCTTTTTAAATCCGTTGGAAGCATTTAATGATGAATATAATTGTATACACTTACTTATTTTCTTTACACGTGCCCTCTCTCTCTCTCTCTCTCTCTCTCTCTCTAGGTTAATAGGTCACTATCTACTCCAGACGACTCTCATGCTTCAATGGGATTGTATGAACCAAGTGGTTTGAAGAATCTAGACAATCCTTATCAAGAAGGATCATGGGATCGATTGTATACTTCACTGAGAGCACTAATCAACGTAAGTTAACTTTCAATCAAGTTTTTCAAAATATAGATTGTCAATGTGAGTTTTATATTGTCCTTTTAAACTTTGTGAGGTAGTCCATGCCATAACTTAATTTTACCATTCTATACTATAGTTTATATAGCTAAGAATGATAGTCGACATAATGAAAATTAACTTTTTATTAGAGTTTATTTGGTTATAAGTAGTCGATGTAATTGTTCTGTGATATTTGGTGAGATAGGCCATAATGTAAATGCAATTTTATGATTTTAGAGTATGGTTTTTTCCATTTCACTTTCATGAGGCTCCACGCTTAGTTTTCAAATGCCAATATCTTTATGAAAAGATTGGCAGAACACATGAGATGAATGATCCCCAAAATACATTGTGAGGTACCTAAAGTTTCTCCATCTTGATTCTTGAAGAATATTTGACGAGCTTGACATAGTTATAAGTACATGCCTTAACTTCATTTATAAAAACTTACACAATTTATGTATAAACAAATTGCTTATATTCTCAATTCTTTGATTTTGACAATAATTCAGAGTAGTCCATACTTTAACAATACGAATTACTTGCAATGATAATTTGTGATTGCAGAAAGTTGTTTCTCAATTGAGAAAAAGTAATTCAGATCAAATGCTCGACTCGGACCCAACATCTTATCGCCTTCCTCAAAATATTGATGGGATAAATATCTCGACCATTAAGGTAAATATTATTTCAATGATTTGTTTATATAGTGTTCACATACGCATTCTAGAAGATCTCAACAAACATATATTGAGTTACAGTTTATGGTGATCAATAGTCAACATATAATCTTTTATTCATATTAAAGCACACTTTTTATTAGCAAGAATTTGTAACAAATGATCAAATTCTAATATCAGACAAATCCATCTTCATCATTGGAAGTCAAGACCAGGGCCAAAACCAGACTTATAGGGGAAGAGACAGTATCTTTCTTGCTCCCCCAAGATTTTCTAATTGGCATAAACATGGACAAGGTGGCTTCTTGAATTTTTTTTTCTTTATGTTTTTGTGATTTAAGTCCATATATCTAATTTTCTATTTTTTTATTTTTTTATTATTATCTATTGATTGTAGAACATCCAACACCTATCTTTATTTGAAGAGAGGCTTCAAGGGTGGCATATAGCATGCAGACGACGAGAAAATGGAAAAATAGACATGGTAATTGTATAATTTAAAAAACCTAATTAGTATTGCTTTCCTTAATGAATCGGCTATTACAAAAGAAGTAATGTAGATTTGATTGATTTGGTTCATGTAAACATTGCAAGAAGATGAAATCAATTATCTAGTGATGTATGTAAGACAAGTGGATTAATAATAAGTTAGTTTTGCATCATCACCTGTTTTATTTATATTGTATTGCAAAATTGTTACACAACCTTTGACAAGTAATAATGTTGCCCATGAGTATCTTGAAATTCTGGTGATAATTGAGATTTTTGAAATCCATTCTCTTTGCAGAATTATCGTCATGTACAATCAAGAAGGAGGTTTCGATCAACTGTTGAGGTTGTTAAGTTTATAATGGAAGTTCTAAATGCTGGGGAGACAACAGGGATTTATTCTCTACTGGTAAGTTATGAAAATCCTAAATTAAAAATAAGTACCTATTAAAATTATTTTTACTTAATGCTTAGGGTGTGACTTCTTTCAAATGACAATCTAGGAGCAAGGTCTTGCGACTTCAATGAAAGGTTCATCAAAGAAAACATTGACGATCTCTAATACAAAGAAAATCGCCGTTGAACGCTTTTTGGAGGAATCATACAACAACCAGAAGAAGATATATGATAACAGATGGGTGACACCAGGTTTTTCCTTTTGAAGCAAATCTTACAACTTAACAGAAACATGAGCTCGTTATTTATACTTATTTATTTGATTGTCTTTATAGAAAGCGAAGACTGGAAGAAATAATTGAAGAGAACTAATGAGAAGGAGGCTGATGAATCTAGTGATGAAGAGACTTTGTGAAAGAACTGGAGAAACAGCTCAAACTTCCATAGTTGAAGAGAAGAGCCTGAAATGACATCCATGAGTTTATATTTTCCTGTTGGACGATCTGTTTGGCAATCGTTGAAAGCAAACTGAGTTTATTTACTTCCATTTCATTGAACATTGTTGAGTGATATCTATTTTTCAAAACTTTTGCTATGTGAACTAGGAAACATCAAGCATTGTTTGTTAGCTGGGAATGGAGAAAGTGGAAGGGTACTCAACCCTCTATCTTCCATCCTTTTTGTTGTCGGCGACTTTTAATAATTATTGACAGTAAGTATCAGGCGTGGTCATCTATACAGGAGGAGGTGAGTCTGACTAAAAATGGGTTTATATGATCTTATTATATTTTTGCATATGAATGAGTAATAATCATTTGCCAAGACGAATGGTATCTGGAAGCTTTTCGCTAGTAATTGTCTATAGTTGAGCAACCACCGAGGGATAAATGTAGCAAACTCTGCAGCTCACAAATAGTATCCGGAAATTTCTTATATCACTTGTTCTCACGGAAATGTAACCACCTCAATTGTTGCAATGGAACCTGGCAGCTTCTCAAAACTAGCATACGTCAAATTCAGATACCATAAATGTCTACACTTGGGGATACAAGTCCAGCAACAACATGAATAATAACTGGATCGTCAACTCATACTTAGGCTCTTTGAAGTTGGCTTTTTCTCTTAAATGGAGGGAAATTTAAGCATCTGTGGCTCTTCGACTGGAGGCAGAAGTTGCGTGGGAGACAAAAGTTAGGCCCATATGGACATCTCTAGCTTGTAGCCCCAACATAAGACTGTGCTCACGGTTCTGGGCTGCTGGATGTTGAGAAGCTTCAAGGGATGTTGGTGGCTCAAGGGCTTCATGCTTTGTCGAGACGGTAGTGATGCGCATGAGGCATCGGAGCAATATTGCACTGCATATATAAGCTGATGATCAATGATCAAACAAGATAGGAATAAATCTGCCTTTTATCCTGTTCAACATGTTTTTAGGTGATCACAAAATAATTGTCCCCGCGGACTCTGTTTATGAAAATGCGAATGTATCAATAAAAGCCAATCTACAAACATTAATCGACGGGGACCTCAATGCGTCAACCCTCCAGAATTTGTATCCTTATCTAAAGATGGTGAATTGCGTTTCAAAGATACATAACAGACAAAGATCTTCTGATTATTCCGGTTGACTTCGGGGTCAACTTTTGTTTCTTGTACTTGGCGGCCTTAACCAAGTTTTGATGTTGCTATCTATCACATGTTATTGGCATTTTAGTTTACTAGGATAGCAGTATTGATAGCAACATCATCTGCTGGAACTTGCCTTAACCCATATCCTTATCTTTTGTCGGAATCAGGTCGTTATGAGAAGAATAATACACCTTCTATTAAGGAATGACGGAAGGGAATAAAAAAATAAAAAAGAGAAATAATTTAAAAAGAATAAGTAAAGAAAATTGAAGCAGAAGGATTAACTTATACGGATCTTTTTAATTCTCTCAATTTCCTTTTTCTTCGTATCTCTTGTTCATTGAAGTTTCGTGACTCACTCAGTGGTTATTTGCTCATGTCAAAGTTCTACAAAAATGATAAAAAGTCAAAACTCCTCATATGTGACTCTCTAGTTGGCATAAAAAATCCACGAAAGTAGCAAAAGAATCAATACTCCTATTCTGTCACTCTTCAGTTTATGTTGAAATTTTATGAAAGTAACGAGTTAAAATACTATACTTCTTGAGATTATGGAAATGAATAATCATATTATTTCACTTCTGCACGATTTAGCGCTCACTAGTCGATCCATTTCATCATTGTTGCTGTAACTTTTTTGCATTTATTGTCATAGTCAAACGTGTGGCTCAGGGATGCTACGATGAGCTCATCATCTTTTTCTTTCTTGGTTTGTGAGCTCATTTTCTATTTATGATGGACGTGGTATAATGATTACTAATTGTTTATCTCTATTTGCGCCTTTGTAATTTTTCTTAATAGTGAATCATGAGAAATCACTACCATCTTCGTCTATACATTTTGAGATCCATTTACATCGATATACTATTCATATAAAATAATAGTTATGATCAAATATAAAAATTTCCAACTCTATCATTATGATTTACCATATACTGGATAGAATATAGTAAAATTTTTACCATTCATCAAACATCGACAAAATATAGCAAAACTTCTAGATTCTAAATTCTATCTTATACAATCCTTTCTTGAATAAAAATGAAGATGGTCAAACAAAGAATATTAAGTGTGGAATTTATATCTCAGCACAGTAGTTTGGCATTGGATTTCCACATCCTCTACAGCTCCACACATCACTTAAAAAAGGTTGCCGCTCTCTCTCTCCTCTGCGTCAGATTTTAGAATCATTAGGTCGGGGAGAAACATGAACTCAAAACAAAATCATATTTGGAAAGATCAACCCAAAACGAAACCATCTTTGCTTAAGGCGTATTCAATTTGCCAATCTCTTCTTCAATACATCGTACTCCTAGAAAGAGCAAGAAAGTTACCTGCCTGTCATGAAAATGGTCGTTGATCGTGATTTCATAAACTCATGTTTTCCCAGTAACCACTCAGCCTGGCGCTGTTGTATCTTTTTAATCTCGTTTTGCAATTAGCTTCGATGATTTAGCTATATTTCATCTTAATCAAACATCCTGAGTTTGGATACGAAGATGTAGACGGAGAACTTTTTGAGGCTCGCGAACGTCTGAAATTCATCTAGGATGATTCTCTTTAGTCAAACAAGCAATCGGAAATACTTTCAATCTGCGAATAATCAAAATGTTTTATGAAGATAAGTGCAAATTACAACAAAGCAAAGAAAAAAGGGTAAGCCAACTAACAGATTGACATTTCATTAGGAATAATATGGAGTTGTGTTAGCAAACTTTTTTTTTTTTTTTACTTTAAGAAGAAGATCGCGTCAATGGTTAGATCTCAAATTACCTATATTTTTTGGCTTTTTTTTTGGTCGAAGTAAATCTGCTTTTCATTAATTCAAATCAGAATAAGTTCGATAGGATAAACACCTAATCTCAGAGCAAATTAAGTCCAACAGGTGCGGAGGGGGATAATGGACCCACGCAGGTGATAACTCTTTTTTCCTTTGGGCTTTTGCAGCCCAATCGGCAACCTGGTTTCCTTCTCTAGAGCAATGGGTGATCTTCAGCCGCTTGAAATACTTGATATGGGCCCGGGCCTCCAAAATAAGTGCACGTGTCTCCCAGTTTATCTGATCTGCAGGACTGCGGATCACTTCCACCAGCATTGAGCAATCAGACTCGATGATCAGTTCCTTCTCATGCCAACCCGCGAAGTGCTCTAGGGTTTGGAGGAGCGCTGTTGATTCCGCTTGGAGTGCTGAAGAAACTCGGATGGATTTGGCGAATCCTTCAAGGATGAAGCCTCTGTAATCACGACAAACGCCCGCTGTGGCTCCCTCCCCTGATTCTTGATCATAAGACCCATCGATGTTGATTTTGAGGATGCCTTCGGGTGGGGGGGTCCATGTCGAAGGTGAGATGTTCTTTGCTAATGGGATTTTGTTCGTTGTCCGTGACCATCTTTTGGTGTTCTCCACTTCTATTTTTGCTGAGTCGATTAGCTGCCGAGGGCTTGGTCTATCACCGCGGAAGATGAACTGGTTGCGTGACTTCCAGATTCTCCAGAGTAGAGAGGCAATAAGTTCAAAAGATATGGGGTAGTTCTTAGTTTTAGTTAGCCACTTATCCATCCTGTTTGTTTGAGCTCTGTTTATTTTGATGTTGATGGATGGGTCTCGCCATATACGTTGTGACCAAGGGCATAGGAGCAGGACGTGTTCAATGGTTTCCAGGCCTTTCTCGCAAGCTGGGCAGGAGCTATATGGTATGATCCCTCGTCTGTATAGGTTATCTCTTGTTGCAATTGCGTTCTGGATAATCTGCCATATGAAAAAAAACAAATCTTGGGAGGGGTATTAACTTTCCAAATTCTTTGCCATAGCTCCGGTGGTGTTTGATAGGAGGTATTGCCTTGGTCTGCACTGAGAGTCTCCTGTTTTTTCCTCAGATGGTTGTATCCACTTTTAACTGTGAATTGACCTGATTTAGTGTGCTCCCAAATGAGTAGGTCCTCTTGGTTCTCAAGGCTAAGATGTATGGCTAGTGTATCATTTGCATGTTCCTCCTCAAGGACTTCCTTTACTCTGCTTTCATTCCACTGATATTGTCCCTCCAGCATAAGTTCAGCAACCTTTGTAGGGTCATCTCTATTATTAGGCCCTCCCAATACGCCTTTAGGTAGCCACTTATCAGTTCTTATGTTGATTCTCTTTCCATTACCAACCACCCATCTTGTAGAATCCAGAATAGCATCACAACCAGCTAAGATGCTCTGCCAGACCCAGGAAGGTCTGAATCCTTTTGTTGCATGCATGAAGTCAGAGTTTGGAAAGTATAACGCTTTAAATATTTTTCCCCATAATGAAACCTGGTTTTGGGATAGTCTCCATGCTTGTTTTCCTAACATGGATTGGTTGAAAATCAAAAGGTCGCGAAACCCCAAGCCCCCTTCCTCTTTCCTCTTTTTTAGTGTTTCCCACCTTTTCCAGTGCAGCCCTTTGTGGTTTTCACTTGTTTTCAACCAGAAACCTGCTACTTTCCTCTTTACTGCTCTGCAAATTGATATAGGGATCTTGAATATAGACATAGCATACTGAGGAAGTGCCTGCACCACTGTCTTCAAAAGGATTTCTTTGCCTCCCTTTGACAGGAAATTTTCTTTCCATCCCCCAATTTTCTTGCTAACCCTGTCTAGTATCCATGAGAACATCTCTTTTTTTGTACAACCCCAATCTGAGGGTAGCCCTAGGTATTGTCCTGTTTTCTAAATTTTCGGGACTCTCATTTCGGCCAACATATTCCTTTTAAGATCTGCAGGACAGTTTGCACAAAAGTACATTCCTGACTTGTTGAGATTGATAATCTAGCCAGAAGCATAACAATATTGGTTCAACACAGAAGCAACTTGTTGGCATTCAGTTACTTTACCATCCAGAAAAAGCATTAGATCATCTGCAAACATAAGGTACGATAAGGGAGGGCTTCTAGTGTTGAGTTTAATGCCTTTGATGCTTCGTGATTCCATCTCTTTTCTCAACATTACTGACAGGGTATTAGCCATGATTATAAAGAGGTAAGGGGATAGGGGGTCTCCTTGGCGTATTCCCCTAGATGGCTTAAAGGTAGGTAAGGTTTCTCCGTTCATTTTCACACAGTAGGAGACTGTAAAGATGCATTCCAGAATCCATGAAACCCATTTTTCGCTAAACCCCATCTTAAGCATACTTGCCTTCAAGAAATCCAACTCTACTTTGTCATATGCCTTTTTCTTGTCAATTTTAAGGATAGCATGAAACTTGCTTTTCCTCTTTCTGGTCCTTAGCTGATGTAGCACTTCCTGGACAATGAAGATATTGTCCTGGATCTGGCGGTTTTGGACAAAGGCACTCTATTCCTCAACAATAATATCTGGAAGGTACTGCTTTAATCTATTTGCCATGATTTTTTATATGATCTTATAGGCAACATTGCATTGACTGATGGGTCTAAATTGTTCAATACTCTCTGGATGTTGGACTTTAGGTACCAGTGTGATAAGTGTTCTATTTAGTACAGGGTTGAGATTACCTGAATTAAAGAAATTCTGCACTTCCTGGACAATTTCTGGTTGCAGCTCTTGCCAATGGTGGTGGAAAAATTTTGCACTGAGACCATCTGGACCCGAGGCTTTTAGTGCCCCAATTTGAAAGGTAGCTGCTTTTACTTCTTCTACAGTTACTTCTCTATTTAAGTCCATATTCATCTCTTCGTTGATGACTGTAGGAATCTGATCCAACACTGGTGTGTAATTCTTATCCCTTGTCGAGGTGTATAGGTTATGGTGGAAGAGGTTTACCATATGCTTAAGTTGGTCCGTATCTCTTACCCACTCATTTGACTCATTTTTCAGCATAACTATTCTGTTTTTATGTCTTCTTTGGATTGTTGTTGCATGAAAAAATTTTGAATTCTTGTCACCCCATTGCAATCATTGGATTCTTGATCTTAAACCCCAGTACATCTCTTCTTGCCTCCATAATTTTTCCACTTCAGCTTTAATTTCCTCCATCCGGCCATCTGCTTCATTGAAGTGCTGGCAGTTCGTAATGTCTTGCATTTCCTTCTTCAGTTTAAAGATTTTTTGCTCCCCATTTGAGAATCTTGTTTTACTCCATTTAGAGAGGTTATCCGCAACCTTCCTCAGTCTTCCAGCCAAGTCTAATGTTTGATCTTTATAGTAATTCTAGGTTTCAGAAACCACCTTTGCGTACTTTTCATCCTCAAGCCAATAGGCTTCAAAGCTGAATTCTTTCCTTCTTTTTTGTGTTTCTGGGTTGAGGTTAAGGATTAAAGGGCTGTGGTTGGAACCAATGGCTGGTAGAGCTAGGACGACAGCTTTAGGGAAAGAGATTCTCCAACTCAAGGTACACAAGACTATCCAATCTTTCCTTTACCAGATTCTCTCCCCTACGATTATTTGCCCATGTGTATGAACACCATTTACTTTCCACGTCCATAAGTGCATAGCTGTCTAGGAGATTCTGGAAAGCTTGGATTCTATAGTTTTCAGCTCTCCTCTTCCCTACTTTTTCCCAGTGATACAGAACTTCATTAAAATCTCCCAAGCACACCCAGGGGTCACTATTACTTTGAGATATTTGCTGGACGATTTACCATAGTTCCATCCGTTTTTGGAAATCAGTAGGTTCGTGGATGAATGTGATTCTCATTTTCTGTCTAGTGTCCCCAAATACACAGAGAACATCGATGGTATTTTGTGAACTATGCAAAAAGCTCAAGTTAACATCTTCATTCCAAAAAATAGCCATGCCCCCTCCTAGGCCAATAGGGTTAACAACAAAACACTCTTGGAACTGTAATCTCCTTTTCATCCTCGTAACGACTTCCTCTTTATTTTTAGTTTCAAATAAGCATAAGATAGTGGGTTTCTCTTGAGCCACTAGGACTCGTAGGACTTGAATTGTCAAGGTGGAACCCAGACCTTGACAATTCCAGCTTCTAAACTTCATTTGTGACCCGGTGGCTTATTAGGGCTAGCCACCAAAGCCCATTCATTCACTTCTTGGATGGTCAGGATCTGTGTTTCCATCAGCTGCGATTCATTTAGCTCCTCTTCTTCGAAGCCCTGTTTTCCATAGGGCATAAATCTCCTTTTCCTCTTCTGAATTAGCTCCTTTAAGCTCTTGCATCTCTTGGCTCTTTCAGCTAGATGGACTGTTTCTATCTCTGTTAACATTATATCCCCTGTTATCCAATTATAGGGGTCTAGCATCATCTGTTCTGGTGATCCCTCTTCAGATTTTGTTGTCACCACTCCCTTCCCCTTATTACTCTTCGACTTTCCTACTCCCTCTTCATATATAACCATTTGGCCTGAGTTACTGGGAGTTTCTGGGACTGTCTCTTCTTCTGGAATCTCTTCCTTGTTCTTCCCATAAAACAATTCCCAATAAGGACTAAACTCATTGACCTCAGCTTTTAGCCATGATCCATAGGGGAGTTTTCTCGCGTTCTCAAGACTATCCTCATTACATGGGTTCACCTGACAATACTGGGCATAGTGGCCTACCCTCCCACATGAATAACAGTAATGTGGAAGGCGTTCGTATCTGAATTCCAGCTAGAGATTCTTCCCTTTGTTGCTAAAGATAGATCCGGGGAGCAGGGGCCTAGTAATATCAACAATTACTCTAGCTTTACCCATTTTACATGCTGTGTAACCCCGGGCTTTTATCTTTATGGAGGACACGCTGCCTATCTCTTGTGCCACTTTTTTTTATAACTTTTTCTATGATCCATTTAGTGGGGAGGCCATAGATTTGGACCCAGAATTCACACTCCTTAAAGTTATAGCAAGCAGTCGGAGTGTCAGGAGCCCAGGTTTTCAATAATAGTAAATGATTTGCAAAGGACCATGGTCCCTGGGTCAGGATTTTAATACCTATCCACAACATTCCAGAATCTGAATTCAAATGTTCCAGGTGCGATTAAGGCAATATCAACATTCTCCATTTTCCATGCCTTTTTCATTGTACTCTGAAATGCTAGGAGATTTACTTTAGGGTTCTGAAATAATTGGCCTATTAGGGATAACTTACATTCCTTGACCTTTTCAGGGGAGATGTCTTCATCCAGAGCTACGATCTGTCTTTGTGACCACAAACCTCCCAATCTTTGACAGAGGGCTGCCAGCCGGCGAGAAGCTTCCTCAAGATCTTCCATTAGTTTACCTAAAGAGCACTGGACGATAGGGGCACTTCTGATTCTAGCCGCGATGGGATGTTGTCATATTGCCAAGTTCATCAAAACAGGAAGGAACAATGGTTTTAGGGGTTTAGGCGGTTGTGGGAATACTTTATCTATACGGGATATTGGGTGGTAGTGATTCATCTGTATGGGGGTGGTGAGGTCTACATGGTATTTTAGGGGTCTCGTAGAACACTGGATTGGAAAAGGGAGGTGGGGTTTAGGGTTTAGGGTTTTTTACATTGTTGGTGTCTGTGGGGTTTGGATTGTTTGAGTAACGATTGGGAGGGGAAAGAAGAAATAAGTGGCGATGTAGCTTAGTAACAGGGGGAATGTTTGGTTTGGTTCATCAATGGAGGTTGAGTGTAGGGTTTCTAGCAGGGTTTTGGATTCTTAGGGACGCTGCCCATCGGCAATGGAGAGCTCTCCAGGCGAGAGCAGAAATCCATGCCGTTACTGAGGATAAGAAGGTAATCAATTTTTTGGCTATTTCAATCAAGGGCATTTTAGATCTTGCAATTAATAAATTGTGTTTCAACCATATCGGTTGTGGAAAATAGAATCATCGTTCTTATACTAATGGATCTTGTTAACTACCATCTTAAGAGCGCTTCAAAAGTAAAATTCCAAATCCATCGGGATATTCTAAGGAATGTGTTCTTAAGATTGCTCAATGAGGTAAATTAATCGAGATGTGTGAATGTCATCCTGAGACACCACCCGACTGCTAAATCAAAAGAAAGTCTAAAAGACCTTATTATAAGGTCCGAAATTTATTTGACTACGAGAATAAGATGCTAAATGGACCGGTAATATATGAAATTTACTTCAGAAGATAGGACAGTTTGACCTTGGATATGGGGTTCTTGTTGTGAGAGGTGCCTTTGTTCATAGGGGATTGACTTCCTCCACAAAACGCATTGGCCCAAAATAAACCATATAGAGCCAGTCCAAAGTGAAGGGCCATGTGGCCCAAATTGTAAGTTTAGAAATTGATAAATGGCAAGGATTGCTGCATCTTTTAAGAGAACCGTTGTGATGTCATCTTTTCTTTAACCACAAAGAGACCATCCGATGAAGGATGATTGCTTTGTACATAAGATAGTTCTCGCATGGTTAACGAGGCGTCTTGAGCATCCGACTGAACCTTACCGAACATGGTACTTCCCTCTCATCTCATGCCAACCGGGCAATTCTCGGAGCAAACAAATCTTATGGTTTGGGTGGTTTCCTTTCGAAAACGAGCAATTATGATGATTTGAACCTCAGATTTGAATAAGAAAGGAGAATACCATTGCTTGGATCTGACTTCTGCATTCACCTCAACCTCCATGGGACGTTGCTAACATGTTAAAGTAAAGACTGTACGTATTAAGATATTATTCATCGAGAGACCCATTTGATTATCCAAAAGAACAGGAGGTTCACCTTAACCAATTTGGTTTTTCCTTTTGTTGTTATTTATAATGGTTTTCTTCCTTAAATAAACTGATTTTCCATGTTAAGTGCACTCAATTGCCACGTAAGACTGTCATCTCAGCAAATTATATCCTCCTTTTCTTTAGTTTTAGTCGATGTTTTTTCTTGCTAAATCAAATTAACAAAATGTTTGAGATTATAGATACGATGCACGATTAACCTAGAGCTAACATAGTCTAGCGACTGTGTGATCTCAAATCCAACAGTTGACATTGTCATGAGGATCTTACCACTTTGTTTTTCTTCAGATGTTTCACCACCACAGTTTCAGCGAAAGAATAGTTGGGTTTCAAGTTTGCCGGCCGACTTGAGATTACCTTACCAAAAAATTTTACCTTACTAAAAGAAAATGTTTGAGACTAGTAGTAATTGGGTTGTTCTGAGCACCCTTGCGACCTTGAGACCGCTGCTTGTTTGGGAGGTAGGAGAGAGAGAGAGAGAGAGAGAGAGAGAGAGAGGGGTCGTTTTTCTCACCAGTGCGCCGTCGTGCGAGTTCGCGGATACCGGCCACATTAGTTGATGACTCGACATTTCAACAGAGAGAGCAAACGGCAGCTAGAGATAAATCGAAGTGAAGTGAAGATGAAAGGTCTGATATAAGATTTGAGGTCGCGATATTTATGAAAAATCCAACTAAAGGTCGTGTTATTTAAGAATTATTCCTATTTTCTTTGACATATTCATTCTATTTCGATTGAATATTATACTTTAGTGCATTTTACACCAATTCATTGACTTGGCTTCATTTGATATATTTGTTAGAACGGAGATTAACTCAAATACTCCCCAAAAAGTAAATGCTCGCTAATCTAATTGTAAAACGTTATGTAAGCAAATAAAGGCTACTCCAACTCAACGGTAGGCCCCAAATTGAATAAAAAAAATTTAACATGAGTTACTTTATTGTTGATGAATATTAAAAGGTGGGGCTAAAATTAAAAAATTGACCTAATTATTTAAGGTCATTCGTCGATCCCAAGCAACATTATCCTCTCGAAGGGTCATTATTCTAGTTGGATCATCATCAGAGCTTCAGCCTCGAATATCCACTTGGCGGTTCCCCCAGCAAAAGAATAGAAATAATATTGCACTACAATGGAGAACAACAAGAATTTTCATAGACGGGGGCTCCGCTCTATTATCCCTAGGACACATCTTTGAAAAAGTAGAGGCTGTTCTAAAGTATTGGCCACGGTTGAATTCATTATGCCATCTATCATATCATTTCCATATCTTCTTTTTTTTTTTGCAATCATTTTTACTGATTTTTGTAGTCTCTTCTGTCTTACCCAAACCATAATTGACAAACAAAGAGGTGATCGCTTTCAAAATGGGTAGGTTTCAAATTAGGAGCTCGAAACTTCTCCTGTCTGTTCCTAGTTGTTTGCTTAAGTTGGCATGCCCATCTTCATTATTTCAAAAGCTCTCACTTGATGATGATAATAATAATAAAAAAAAAAAGATAAGGGTTTAGTTTTGATTAGTCTCAAAGTCAATTCTACTCAAGAACCGGTTCTATCTGAGAGCTGATCTTTTGAATTGATCAAAGCTAGTTCCCAATCTTTTTACCGTGCGCCGAACTGGTCCCCATGTGTAAAGCTAGTTTGGGTGGGGTCTGATAGATTTTCGAGGTATACCTGCCCAATCGCTCCCCCTAATAAAAGACAACCCATGAATTTGTCAATCTTCGTTTAATCTTTTGACGATTGAACACGAGAATAACTATCTTCAATAGCGCTCTAACTTGACAATGCCATGAGTCACGACAAACCCAAACCATGCATATAGGTAAGCCATGTCAATGCGTACCTCAAAGAGAACCAATAATGTAATCTGACTGAGCCTAAATGAAGGATAAGTTTATCTATAAGGACCAATAATTGGAACTGTCTCCATCACGACGCAATGGTGACAAATTCATCGAGCAGACATAATTATATTGTTTTTTATCACAAATATAATTATAGACACATAACCGTATATCACTAACATCGTAACAATAAGATCGTCCTATTAAACAAAAATTTGATGATTGTGTAGTGATTATATGTGATAATTACAAGTTGTACGCTTGCTACCTAAAACCTTATAGAATTTACATTGTTTCGATTTCATAATGTGCGTGATCGTTTGTTTTCTATTGTCCCCTGCTTGGTAAAACCAGTGAAAGTGTATGCGATTGCCATGACAAGGAAGTGGCCCGATGGTCGTGTTCTCCAACTTTAGCCAAAACATTAAAAGAAAAAATCCAATCGTTAAACTATCTAAAGTCACTTATTACAAGCATCTGCCGATTAACTTAAGCATTTGAAATAGGCTTCTTAATAAGGTATCAGAGTCAACTCACCAAATTTCACACGTCGTTTATTATTCTGCTAGCACGTGAGAGAGTATTATACATTTTAACACGTGAGAGATAGATATTATAATATTTCAACCTATGAGATTTAGCCTCTTCCTTCCTTTTGTCGCTCATATGTTAGTGGTGATAATACCCATGTATCAAGATGTCTCAAGAGATGGGATGTCTCATGAGTCGAAATGTCCTGTGAGTCGAGATGCCCCCAACGTTTAGGAGACTATAGAATTAAGATACTTTGTGTGTCAAAATTCCTCGTGAATATTCGGAATGTGATGATATGTCAATACCTTCCATAACTGTTGTAATAATTTGTGTATATAGATGATTTTTAATTAGAGAAATCGCATTGAAGTTGACGATGATGTCATAATTATTTTGAGTCAATGGTTTGACTTCGTTGTCGAGCTTGTCGTTGTCACGCAGAGGTGTTGCTAGCTCATCCTCATTAATGAGACTCGCCATACAGATCAGTGCACATTGATCAGGATTGGACTGATCTCTCTCATCGTATTTATTTATATTTTCATGCTTATCTGATTCAATCCTCAAAAGAATTTAGTGGTATTATCACGATATGGAAGTCAGGAAAAGACAATATAACATGACGTTATAAGTAGAATTGTAACGAAAATGATTGAAGATATTACAATTTGGGATTATATAGTAGAAAACATGAAAGTGATAAAGAAAATTATGGAGGAAATGTTTTGAAAGATCGAGTTAAATTGAGCTCATTTAACTAGAGTTGCTGTCTAATGAATCCTCAACGGCTAATTTCGTGGCTCGAATTCATTCCTCTCTTTTGTGACCCTACCAACATTACCATCCATACCTAATTTCATAATATCTAGATGTAACCTGTTGATCATGTAGCTCCAAGAGAATCGATCATGTGTTATCTCTTTAAACATGTATTATTGGTCATGTTCGCCATATCATGACTGAATCAATCAATTATCATCTAAAGATGATAATTGAAACATTCTAATTTACTACTTGAGATCCTATTTCCAGATCCTTAATGGCTTAATTCGTATATTTATTTTCTTTTCTCCATTTTACGTGATTAGTCATCATATATTATTTTTTGGGCATGCAAAGATGATGTTCTGTACATATTCAAAGTTTGAGAGTCAATATCTGCCTCCACCAAATATTGAGGAGAAAAGAATTGTCCTTGTTTAAAAAAAATTGTGGAGAAATTTTTTGAATTTTGAAAAAATATCTAAACAAAGATGATGTTCAATCTTCCTATTTTGTTGAATTGAATATATGGGCAAATGGGTAGTCTTGAGTCTTCTAGAATTCAGCCAACAAGCAAAATTGGTAGACCAATTTGCAATGCGTGCATGATTTTTGGCCCTACTTCGTCCTTCCAATTCATGCTTTAAATGCGCATATACAAAATCAGATGTCTATTGGTACGAATGTTGGTCATATGACCACATCAAAAGGCCCATCAAAATGATTGGCGAGCGTGCATGCATGCACAAATACAAAACTTATTGAAGCAAATTTATGGCGTGGATGAGCAACTCGAGAAATAATCTCTCTGAAGTGTTTATCGATAACTCAATTATAGAGATATAGTTCATACTTCTCATCGACTAGAAAGGAGTTCAATGAGCAAGCGGGATACATCAGGGCCACCCGAGTATTCTTTTATTATAATTTGAGCTTACATATTAGTAATTTAGGTTTAAAACCATGAATAGTTGCTAAGTATATATAATCTATTTTTCTCATAATTGAGAGTTGTAATAAAGAGGTGGTAAAAAGTACTAATTCTAATTAAATCATATATTAGATATAGTTCTAATTTAAGGGTGGCTTATAATAAATCTTGCGTCTCAAATTCTCTTTCTCGCCTTCTAACTTTTGCTGATAATGTAACAATTGTGAAAACACGAGTCACAGACCTAATCGATTCACATTATTGACTTTTTCAGTCAACCTCGATACAATCTTCTTCTTCTTCTTCTTTTCTTCTGCAAGTCCAATTGATCACATTCATTGAAATCAAGCTAAACCATGTCACGAGAAGAAGCCTGTGGCCAGAAGGGACCTAGAAGAGACAAATAGTACTGAGGACAGATGGAATGAATTTGTGGGGTACGGACACATGAACAGTCCACATTCTGGCATTTATGGCGGAACCGAAAACATCGTGGACCAAACTTATCCTTCGCAAAAGCTGCCACGAGTATATAGGGTATGTCAAAATTAATTAACGAAACTAAGATATATTATGTTTGCTGGGTTGTAGTAGGATAGATCATTATACATGTTGAATGTTAGATTATTTGGTAAAGCTAATATGTTAGCTTAATAAGTCTATCTTGATATGTATGCAAAGCATTTACTCGAGTTAGGATGACTTCAATTAAAGGAAAAATTACCCAATCAATTAAAAATTCATAATACGAATGTCAATTCAATCCTAATTTTTTTTAAAATTTTGTCAATCAATTATAAACCCATAAAGTCTGTGGCCTTGTGGACCGACTCCTCCCACGCGCCGCCTCTCCAAGCACTTGGTAATCCGCCTTCAACAATTATTGAATCCCAACCCCTCTCTCTCTCTCCACTTGCTTTATAATTATGTATAGAGAAGAATATCGGTACACAAACAGAAGATGCAAGTTCGTCATAAGACAAAAGATCATATGAAATTTGATCTATATGATCTTCTCAAATCTTACTACAGATTTGTTCTGCTATCAGTTTAGAAAGTCCGACAAGAAATTTTTCTTTATTATTTATATCTTTTTGGGCTGATCTTCCTAGTAATTAGATCTATAAAACTACGGTGATTACTTTCACAATTGCAACTACTTCGTTGGGACCGGGGAGAGGGACGGGAGGAGGCAAACGAGTTGCTCTTCTCGTCGGTGCATCCTCGACAAGTTAACAGTTGTTCCGGTCACGTCAATTGACAATCCGGCATATTAACCAGGACAACAAACGGCCGCTAATAACGGGAGAAAGTCCAAGTGGAAGTGAAAGGTTGGATGTATGATTTGAAGATCAAGCTAATTTCCAAAAGCCAAATCAGGTCATTTTAAGATATTAACCCTATTTCATTTGATATGTCTAATCTCATGTTTAATGAATATATCATATAAGGTTTTTTACTAATTTATCGAGTCAGCTTCGTTTGAGATATCCATCAAGACGAAAATTGATCGAAATATCAACTGCACTACAATCAAAATTCGACTTCTCCCCCCAAGAAGAAAAAGGTCCTACTTCCGTCGCTGATTTAACTCAATGATTAATCCAGATTTTTGCAAAATAAAGTCGACCTACTTTGTCATTGATGAACATCAAAGGTGGGGCTAAAATCATAAGCTGGCTTAAAGGGGCCCGATTCCAAATAATAAACAAGGTCACTCATCAAATGCCAAGCAACATTATCCTCTCGAAGCATCAATTTCAATTATCCCTTCCTAGCTTGAACCTCAAATACACTCTAGCCGATTCCTATGCTAAAGAAGAATTAAACATGATATTCCACTACTAAAGTCGTGACCATGATTGGGTTTATGACGTCATTGACATGATACCTTCATCTGGTCTTTTCCATGATTGAACATGAGAATCACTCTTTTCAACAGCACGTTTTAGCTTGACAGTGCCATGAGTCACGGGAATAGGAACGTATAATTTAATTCGGCTCGACTAATCCAAGCAGGAGTTTATCTAAATGGACCAATTATTGGGACTGACTGTCCACATCACGATGTGACAAATTTGGCCATAAATTGATAATTGTATAACGTTTCTAATAGGCATATATGATTATAGACGCATAACTGTATAGCATTACCACAATATCGACATCCTCCTATAAAAACAAAGCAAATTTATTAAAAATTGGGTGGCCCGCCAATGTGATAATTATTCAATGTGATGTCGGAAGATGGGCACTTGCTTTCCGAGACAAGCTAATCTTCTAATCCGAACGTCATGGGCTCTAAACAGTCTGAATATTTACAATGTGCGAAATCGCTTGTTTTTTAATTGTTTGCCACTTGCTAAAACCAGCACGACCGTGTATATCGTGACCATGGCAAGGAAGTAGCCCCGATGTCAATGTTCTATAACCTTAGCTGGATTAAAAGGAGAAGATACGTCACCCACGATGTTAAATGTGTCGAAACATCTCATATCGCTTTACATTCTCTTTAAAATACTAATTTATGGGAAAAATATTACAAAAAAATGAAGAGGGAAGATGATAGTTTGGATGTATATATTGATTTTTTATATGAGAAGTTGGAGGAGTAAAGTTCTGAAGTTTTGACATTTTGATTGTATAATCTTCGTTGATGACTTAACTACGGATTAGCTTTTAAAGATAACACTATTTAGAATGGGTTCGTCCAGTCAACGGTTTGACTTCGCTGTCGGGACCCGTCGTGGTCGCGCACACGTGTCGCCGCGTCGTCCTCGTTGATGAGACTCGACAGTGAAGGCCGACATCCTTTGGTGGGCCCTGATCCAATCTCAGCCGTTGGATGGGTTGATCGAGACGCAGCCTCTTCATCGAATTCACGTCGGTGTTGAAGTTCCACGACTCGTCCATTTTGTCATTTAAGTCTGCGCACGGTGGTCGGGTCAGGACTGGCTTCTCTCGTAGTTATCAGTAGTTGCCTCGCTCATTCGTCAAGAGATTTTAGGAGCATTTAATCGGAAAATTGACAAAAATAATTTTTAAATTTTGATATAATATATAATACCATCCATTAATTTAAATTTATTCAATACGCTATCTTGATATTAGTCCAATGTGTAATGTCCCTAAATTTTCTAATTGTTCAATATAATTCTTAAACTTTGATCTAATAAATGCAATCTCTCTTAGAGAGTAAATTAAACATTTACTAATAGATTATAGACTATATTGAATAAATTAAAATTTTAGACATGACATTAAACATTGAATTCAAATTTATTGATCGCATTGTATAAATTAAGAATTTATGGACGACATTGTAATTTAAATCAAAATTTAGCGCTTGCTTCTGTTATTTTCGCTATTCTATATATATATCAAGATATATCGATATTGAAATAAGTGGAATGAGAGAATTACACGAAGTTGTCATTGTGACCAGAAAATGACTCCGCGAAAGAATTCGGGTTTATCCAGTAGGGAAAATTAAATAAAATGGAGGGTAAAAATTGTTAATGAAAAATTCTAAAGAATTAAAGCGAAAATAAGCCTGGGGGATAGATGACGTTGGTCTAATTAATTAGACTTGCTCTCCAGTGAATCCTCGACGGTTCGTTTCGCGGCTCATGCTCATCCTCTCCTTTTGCGGCCCCGCTCTCATCACCATCCACGCCTAACTTCATCATGTCTAAGATGTAACCAGCTATTCACACAGCGTCAATGGACTTCAACTATGGGAAAGACAAGGACGATAGAATGTCGTAATTCATGTGCTGTCCATTTCGGATTTTCAATCCAAATCCGCTTCGTGCACGAAATCGGATCACTCTTTGGTACGGTTTGGGCACACGACCACATCCCGGAGGCCCCATCGAAACGATTGGCGAGCGGGCGTGCATGCATGCATGCATTCATTGCAAAATCTTTGATGCAAATCATTGGTGGGGGGACGTGTATTCAATGCATCCACGCGAAAAGCAAGCATGATGTGATGCAACGACCATGAATGGGAAAACAAATGGTTAGAGATCAAAGTATTAAATGTAGTTAATGGCGAGTTCTTAACGATTATAAACAATCATTAAGGCTCGAATCTAATAGCCGATCAATTCACAATATTGAGTTTGTCGATCAGCCTTGATCCCGTGCTATGCACAAACCACAAATTACCACAAATGACATTTATCGAGTCCAATTTGTGTCTCTAACTTGCTTAGCAGTGAGTCCAACTTTATCTCATGCGTAGAAGTCGAGCTAAAACATTTTGAAAGCGTAATTGACAATTATAGTGACACAAAAACATTCGGGACCAAACTTGTCCTTTCATAATTTGGGGTATAATGAAATTCATTTACCAATTCGGATATTATTCTTTTTGTTGGGTAATTAAATTGAGATATTTGTTGAAGCTAATACATTAGTTTCATACGTCGATCTTAAAAAAATACACCGGGTATTGCTCAAGCTCAAAATTGTTTTTAAATTCATCCCCGAAATTAAATCATCTATATATTTAATCAGAAGGGACCCCTTGTAGACTAGACCAACTTAAAGGGGCCCACAAAATGAGTGTACTGCAGGCTGACACGTGTGAAATAGTTTTAAACATGGCTAATTCTATGAAAAATCCCAAACTAGACATTAATGATAATTTTTCCTCAAATCAATTTTTTGACCACAAAAAAGCCCAAATCAATTCATTTATGACAAATTTACCCTTCCATCGATATATGTTAAGTTTTACTCTTAAATTGATTAGTTAGATGACACGTAGTATTTGACTGGTGTGTCGATTCAGGATTTCAACCTCCGTTCGTGACCGATATATCAATTTGTGTTTTTTTGTGGTATTGGTCAGATTTAATGAAAATTAATTGATGCTAAATTTGTCACAATATATTATTTTAAAGGTTGTGGTGGTCAAAAATGTAGTTCGATGCCAACTTGTCGCATATGTACTAGTTTGAACTTTTTTATGGTCGAAAACTTTAATTTGATGTTACTTTAATACATTTGTACCGAAATTAACCCTTGAAAAAGACGAAAAATCAAAGGGACGATAAGGAGAGCGAAATGTTTGACGACAAACTTTGTGAAAAGCGAGTGGGGCTTTTTGGTCTTGGCATTATGCGCGTGTGTTTTCTTCGTGTGTTGACCCCGAGTTTTGTCCGCTTGTCTGCCGACAACTCCCCACGCGCCGCCGCTTCACGCGCGTGATGCATACTAGCCTTGAAATTACTGAATTTCCACCCTCTTGCTCTTGTCTTGTCTTCTTTGCCCGTTTCTCTTCTGTTTGCCATGCCATTTTGCTTCCTAAAATTCTGAAAAAAGAAGGAAATAACAAAATTTACTAATTGGGTAAACACAATCTTTTCCTTCTTATAAGCATTTACTCTCTCCTCTCCCACTAGATATGACAAAATAGATCGAGAACCAACATTTTGATCCATATAGACTCTCGCTATAAGCTTCCAACGATGTCTTCAGTTGGTGGATTCCAAGCATAGATGTCGTAAATTTTCAAATTTAGTCGAGTTTGCATTTGTGCGATTGCCGTAAATTGTAATCCATCAATTAAAGTATGGTCGGAGGAAATTTCCTCCAATATGAGATGTGGAAAAATATCTTTAAAAAGTAATCCGCTAAAGTGTTTCTCTGTCCTTTTCTTTGCTTTTCCTTTTCCTTTTCTGTTTTTTGTGGGAAGGAAAAGTAACCCAGGAAGCATGTGAAGTGGCAAAACGAAAGAAACGTTTCATATTTAGCGCAAATAGTGAGAGACTTGTATGGACGAGATTTTCCGGATCGATATCTACATAATAATTCATCCGGTTAATTGTTGACTTCAATCTTGGGTAGTTTGTCACTTTCGCACGGGTTAGCTATCATAGCCTAACTAATTTGCATGAATCGTCCGTTTCAATACCGTGCATGCATCATGTGATTTTTCCTTTTTTCTCTTTGATAAGTCATTATTGGACACCGCTTGTCATAACTTCATCTGTAATTTTCAAGACATGAATGATCTTATCTAGTATTGTCGACATTTTTGTGCCAATGGAGACTGCTCGAATCGTGTATTATTTTGGGTTTTGGACTATAGTTACTTAACCAAGTGAACTCATCCGCGCAATGTCTAAAGCTTGTCCTGTCACATCTCCTATTTCTCATAGCTGGAATGGAAAGGGACTAAGAAAAGGCCAAGTTCCAAAGCAAGTTCCAATCTTTGGATTTAGTTTGGTACGATGACTAATGGGACCAAACGAGCTTATCTTGGTCTTGGACATGAAGCTCCCCCGTTTCGTACTCACTATGCATAGCTGCAGGAACAATTTCCAAGTGATAACTCGAAATTCGTCCCGGTGAGAATGTATGAATTTTTCGCGCGAGTGGCATTACATTAAGTTCATAATCTGTGTGCATACATCACCATATATGGACATGAAAAGTGTACGCATCATAACATGCGGAAGAACGAAAGCAGTACGGAAGGGTTTGAGATGGACTCGTGATTGTAGGGCAGCAAACAAGCGATCAATGTGATCACTTGGCCCATGTGAATGGAACCATACGCCCTCACCACCAAGAATGTCCCGACTGCTCATAACTTCGTCGTTACGTTCTTGCAAGTACAAACCCGGCCGTCGATATGGCAAACCCCCTCACTCTCATGATCCAATGCTTCCAATCCGAACTCCGATTCTCTCTCTCTATATCTCTAGTTGTTCCTCCGGCTAAAGTAGTGACTAACATTGCAGAGCAAGGTTTTCGGAATTGCCGGAGGATAACCCTCGCCGGGGCGTGAATTTCTTGCTCGGATCCGACTGAGGTGGATCTAAAGCGAACGACGGTCGGCCGACCTCGTAAAAAGATCGACGGTCGCTACTCATTCGAACCACGACACACGCGTGTCGAGGAAAGCATTCCTCAATGTGGTCCAGGAGAGCCAGTGAAATTCCTGAACCATTACTTGCATGGTTCAGCGGATCTGGCTCCCATCGCCAGGGCAAAATTCGCGTGTGGAAGTACCGAGGCGCTTTCCCTCTTCGGTACCTGCGCCTCCGACGCACGCCTCTCTAGCCGGCCGGCGACGGCGACGTCATCCTAAAGATCGCGCCCTTATCCTTCTCACCCACCCGCGCGACAGCTTTCCCTGCTCCTTCTGCACCGAAATGGCAAACCCCCCACGCCCATCTTTCGATGTAAAGATGAGATAAAGAAGCGCTGTCGTTGGACGTATGACGATTGTCGTTAAGTGATCCTTTGTTGATTCTTCGTTTCTAAATCTAAATTCCATGCATGTCGGGCTAGCTACTCGAAATTTGAGGCAGAACTTTGGTCGGATACTCTATTTGATCCATGAAATGTCGGATCTTATCATCGGATGGACCAGGATTCATCTAAGCGTTCCTCTTCACTGGAAAATGTTTCACATACAAGTAACTATAAGACATTACAACTAAGATTAACGTGCAATGAAAGGGTGGTGTTCGCCTCGACTCACATATAAAGCATATCTTCCGGCACCATATCCATATATCCTCTTAATGCTACATCCTTCGCCTTCAATGGCGCGTATGTCGTGCAAACAGGATAGTGTCCAAAATGGTCGGCCGAGACCTCCGAAAGGTGTTTATACGCTGCATTATGAGAGACAATAACCTTAGAATTTGAAGAGAAAATAACACGACACATGAAAGAAAAGAGTTTTGATTTTGTTGCGCAAGTGGGGTGATGTCCAAAATGGTAGGCGGGGGACCTTCGAAAGGTGTTTATACGTCGCATTATAAGAGATAAAAGAACTTAGAATCTGAAAGGAAATATAGCACAAGACGCGAAAAGGGTGTTTGGATTTGTCGGGTCTACGCCCAATTCTAGGAAAAGGGCTGGAGCTTTTGGGAAGGTGTGATGATGCACGCACATCTTTGGTGACTCTCCCATGTACGCCAGCTAATGAAAACCATTGGATGTATTCTAAGCCTCCCCATGACGTACCGGACACTCTTTCCTCCTTCATCCCCATAATTCTCTTCTTGGCCGCCTGATCTCTGAGCTCACCCTCCCTCTCCATCAATGCAAACATGAATGGAGAGCTCCCTTTGTGGTCCTCAAACCTTCCCCTTCTTCCCTCACCTTTGATCGAGATGGAGTTCTTAGCTTGCCACTCCCAAACAAGGAAATGGGAATCGGGTAGCTCACTTCTTGCTCCTTTTTTCCAAAGATTTTATCGGATCGCCAGGTTGTCAGGGTTTTATCGATAAGCGCCTCACGACACTGATTAATTGCACTTAGTAGAAAGTCGCATTGATTTCCAACACGCCAATTCTACATGACATGAAGAAGACTACACATTGGAAATGGGAGTCCTTCCTTGCTTGGGTATTTGATCAGTGTCCTTGCACATCATGGATGAAATCTCAATATGGAATAACCCCTATTGTGCATATAAATGTCCTCGATGATAATATGCACAAGTTCTTAAAAAATCAAAATATATCTTGCTAATAAGTACTTTTAAGGAATTCGTTTAAGTATACTTAATAAAAATATGACTTCATTTTCATTACATTGATTATCATATTATACAAAAAGAATAACGTGCAAAATTCAAGAGAAACACGGTAAATCTAAGGGGAAATGACGATTTTGCCACTGGCTTTGGCAATAGAATTGTAAAATCCAAAATTTTCTTGCTTGGGACTTATTTAAAAAAATAAAAATACGTCATCGCTATAATTTTTTCTTGATCTTTTCGGTATTATTAATCAAACATAATAATCACCTAATTCATTTATTTATTTTCGTGGTGGGGTCGTTTTTTTATATTTTATCTTTTTGTAGGGACTGTTCAAAGCTGGCGTGTCGCCATCAAGAAGCTACTACGAGCCTCTCCCCTACAGCTCAGACGACCACGTCATCCCTCAGACCCCCCCTTACAGCCTGGCAGAGACTGCCATTTCCATCCCCGTCCCCCACCAACGGATTCTCTCCACGTGGCGTCCACTCCCTTTGACGTTGACCCCTTATTCTTTCTCTGACGAGACTGTATTTCCGTGCACACCATAATATTGCGCACACGAGCAATTCCCCGTCATTACGTGTTACCAAATCCCCACAAAAATAAGAAATAGAAAACAAAATAAATCCCGAGGCGAAATGACCGCTCACACCTCGAACAAAAAGAAAAGCTGGCTCGAAAGAGTTATCATTTGTTTTCTTAGCTTAGGCGATCCTACGTGGCAAATATCACCGATTAATTTGAAATGTAAAGGAAAAATAATCCGCATTATGGGAAAAAAAGAGCGTAGTCAAATCACCAAACGGTAGACATATGTGTTGGTTGAGAATTTTTTCCTCGTAATCAAGGTCGAGAATTTGAAATCCCAGCTTCTAGAGACTATAATGTTTGGATCATATAATAGTCTCATCCAAGGTATAAAGGCCCGCCCTTTTGTACCGTCAGTACAGGGGCCCGGCCCTTTAGTGAAGCCTGGGCACGAAGGGCTCCTGTGGTTAATTTCTCGATCACTAAAAAAAAATTCGTCGTCAAATTCATTTGCATCCTCAATTTGGCAGATTTGTCTCTCCAATTCCTCGTCATGCGCCGCGGCGACGGTAGATGAGCCCTTGATTTCACAAAACTAGAGAGAGATGGCCTTTTATTAGTGAGGAGAGCTTTACCGAAAAGGAGATCGAAAGCCCGCAGCGTCAAGGCATGATCAATGATAAAAGGTGGAGGGAGAGGGGTTAGGTCGGTCGAGGATGGAGATGGGCTGGGAATGTTCTCTTACCCAAGTGCAAATAACTTTCTCTCTTTATTAAAATAAGTCTTTTATTTTATCAAAGACCCCATAAGTCTAAGAGGCATTTATTTTGATTAATTCATTTTGATGACTAATTTTTTTTTCATAATGTGCATAAATAATTTAATTCTATAATAACGAATGGAATTTTATCTAATCTGAACAACTGAAAGTAATATGATTACTTGAATGCTCTAAAATCCAATAAGAAAAAGTACACTTGATTTATAGACTCGAGTTCAGGTAGGAGTTTCTTGGTACCTCAGTACAAATAACAACTGGCTTTTATATGTCGTACGTATAGTGGATGAGGACATAGTATTTGATTTAATTGCACCATCATACACAAGCAATCCCATCCCTCATCTGGCTCTTTTAACTTTATGTATTCTGTATAAATATACGTACAATAAAAAAATTGAGTATGGCCACAAAAAAGAAAACGATTTTGATTAAACATTAAAAATCACAAAGTCATAATGATGCATATTTAAAAATACTTAGCTCTCTCTCGCAGCCGTCTATCTCTCTCCACCCCTTTTCCACTATAAGTATCCTCTGTCTCTCCATAGTTTGCACCACTTCTCTCTCTCTCTCTCTCTCTCTCGATCTCTGCTCTCAAAAGCTTCAAGACCACGCCAATGGCTCCTCACTCTCTCCTGCTCTCTCTCCTCTTCGTCCTCTTCCTCTTCTCGAGCTCCATCTCCTCCTCCTCAGCTGCTTTGGTCCAGCAACAACCCCTCGTCCTCAAGTACCATAACGGAGCTCTTCTGAAGGGCAACGTCACCGTCGACCTCGTCTGGTACGGTCGCTTCACCACCACCCAGCGTTCCGTCATCGTCGACTTCATCAGCTCCCTCGGCTCCGCTAACTCCCCTCTCCCCTCCGCCGCCTCCTGGTGGCGCACCACCGAGAAGTACAAGGGCGGCAGCTCCAATCTCGTCGTCGGAAGGCAGGCCCTCCACGAGGCGTACACCCTCGGGAAGTCCCTCAAGGACCGCCACCTCCGCGCCCTCGCCAGTAAGTTCAACTCCTTCGCCGGCACCATTACTGTTGTCCTCACGGCGGCGGACGTCGCTGTGGAGGGTTTCTGCATGCGGTGCGGGTCGCACGGGTCGTCCCGCCCCGGGTCGGCGTTCGTGTGGGTCGGGAACTCGGAGACGCAGTGCCCCGGGCAGTGCGCGTGGCCGTTCCACCAGCCCATGTACGGCCCGCAGTCTCCGCCGCTGGTGGCGCCGAGCGGCGACGTCGGGGCCGACGGGATGGTGATCAACCTGGCGACGCTCCTCGCCGGCACCGTCACGAACCCGTTCCGGAGAGGGTTCTTTCAGGGACCGGCGGACGCGCCACTGGAGGCGGTGTCGGCGTGCACGGGGATATACGGGTCGGGTGCCTACCCGGGCTATCCGGGCCGGCTTCTGGTGGACAAGGTGACCGGTGCGAGCTACAACGCCCACGGGCTAGGCGGCCGAAAGTTCCTGCTGCCGGCGATGTGGGACCCGGAGACGTCGGCCTGCCAGACCCTCGCGTGATAGCGGCACGTGGACGAAGGAGATCATCATCATCATCATCCATGTATTGCAGTCTGTAGATATTGTGGGGGTTGTTCACTGTTAAAGTTTGTATTAAAACTGTGTCTTGAACTCAGTTCGCGGTTTGACACAGGGACCGGTTCGCGAACCCGGACCGGGTTCAGGCCGGAGAACTAGCGACGGTCGGTGTGGTGTGTCGCGGGGTTCGAGGGGATATGGGATAAAGAGTTAAAGACGAGACAAGTCATCTTTATTCTTCTGTCGTTTCTCTTCTTTTGTCTTCTTTTAAGTTTTTCTTTGGCACCTGTTGTGGTAACTGGTAGGAGTGTAAGTTGGATTAAAGAAGGGTAAAGATGAATATAATACAAATCTCAAAAGTTTAATTCGATACGTTTGGAAAGAGGAAATTGTAAATTTAACATGCAAGCGATGTCTTCTTGAGCCAAATCGTGGCATGGTTGCCTTCATAGGAGAAGTTTTGACAATTCAAAATCGATAGCCAGCTCTTGATGATCATACGACAATTGCGAGAACTGGGATTCGAAGACCTTACCACGAACTGACTTTGCAGTCAACCTCTCGATGCCTCGACATATGCGCAAATTTTCATAACGTACAGGAAGTTTTCTCTCCCATATGTCCAATTTGTCTCTTTTATCTTGATCAGCTGAGCACGTTGGACCAACTGATCTAGGAACCGCACGGATTAGTCTGGTTGTCAGGAGTATTAGTCCGATCCTCAGGGGTAGTGTCTCTCTTGCTCTCTCGCTCTATCGATTCAATTTTTGTTTGAATTTTGTCTGATCGCATTCGACTGGATTGTTCAGTCCGGTCCGAAGACCAATTGATTCGATTTTCGGTTCTAGAGATCGAGAATCAATTCCAGGTAACCGATCACCCCTAATCAGCTGGGAGTCCAATTTGATTCACGGGCATTGAGATCAAGCCAAACCATGTCATAAGAAGAAGGTGAGGCCAAAGCGAATGATGAAGAGATATGATAGCGCGCTAAGGACAAGTGGAGTGAAGACGTGGGAGATGTACGGAGGAAGCCGTGTCTTTATTTTGGCATTCATAGCTCCACAAAAAGACATCCGGGACCAAACTTATCCTTTCATAAAGCTGCCACAATAATATCAAGTGCGTCAAAATGTAATGTCCCATATTGAAAATATATTATTTTGGTTAGGTAAGCAAGGAAAGATATCTACGTGATAGGGTAGATTATTATCAATATGCAAAAGATTGCAATTTCAAACGTAACCTTATTATATGGATTCCAAATGAAATAGTAAACCTTTTAACCATTTCAATATAATACTATACTTCTATGTGAAATTCCAATGTAACAATTCCTATTGATTATCATATGATTTGTCGATATCATGTCATAGCCGTCTGTCTTCCATGGCGCTTCCAAAAAATTGAAAAATCAAAGCGATAATATTAAAATTGAAGGTGAGACACTGTATTATTGATGATATTAAAGGTGATGCTGAAAATAAAATATTTTTTTTGACTTAAAAGCATGGTTTCTAGTAATGTATTAGGTCATTCATCAATGCCAAGCAACATTATACTCTCGAAGGATCATTATTCTAGTGGGATTTTCATCCATAACTTGACCCTCAATTGTACTCTATGTGATTCCTATAATAAAATAATTGAATGATATTGCACTATTATGGGAGAACAACAAATATTATCATAAAATAGGGGCTCCACTCTATTAATCCTAGGACACAACTTTGGAAAATAAAAAAGACAGCCCAAAGTATTGGCCATGATTGAACTTATGGCATAATCTATCATATCAGCTCCACATCTATGGTCTCTTCATTTTGCAACCATTTCTACTGGTTTTTGTTGCCTCCTTGTTGTCTTGATCCTGAACATAATTGGGAAAGATAGTGGTGATTATTTCAGGTATGCATAATTTTCTAAATTAGTAACTCGGAACTTATTATGTTAGAATTCCTTACCAAAAAAAACTTATTATGTTAGAATCGATTCTCAGTTGCTTGCTTATGCCGAAACATCCAACTTACTCATTTTTGTGTAAGTTCTTAATCAAAAAAATAGTAGAGTTATTTTTTTTCTAACATTTCAAAATGGATCCTACCTAAGAATCGGCCTCTAAACCAGTGCTAAATCGATTGTATTTGGAAACTGGCCTTTTAAACCAATCAAAACCAGTCTCCAAAATTTTCTTTTTATGGAGAATCAAATTGATCCTCGTGTGAAACAACCTTGTATAGCTACTTTGTTCATTCAGTTGCCAATTGAACCAATCCGATTACTCACCCTTAAAAATAGATAACCCACTAATTTGGCATACTTCATATTATCTTTTTAATATTGAACATGAGAATCACTACTTCAAACAACACTTCCAGCTTGACAGTGCCATGACCCATGACAAAGCCAAACCATGCACGAAGAGAAGCCATTTCAAAAGATGTATTTTTGCTGCCTATTGCCTTGTCATTGAGCTCGTCTTTAAATGCAAATGTAATAGACTTCAAATAGTTTGAATTTTTAAATGGTGCCTAATCTTCTTTTTTCCCATTTAACCCTACTTTCAATAGGTTGACACAGAAGTGACACTTCCTACATCGCTTATTACGAGATTTATATATTATTTATATACTTATGATCTCTCTTTATCTACGAAATTATATATTGGGTTGGACTTTCTAACATTTATAAATTTTTGAATTTTTTTATGGAAAGAGGGAAGGGAAAGTTTAACTTAATAATGCTAATATCCTTTTTCCATACATAGGACTAAGGACATGAAAAATCATACTTAACCAAAAAAAGATTGCCAAGGACAAATTACTGTAAACACATACGCCAAGACGTGTCCATGTCCTTCCTTTTTCCTTCATTAGTGTTTTTTTTATAATCTTAAGGATATGGATGATTTAATTAGGTTGAATTAGAGAAATCATAATCAAGTTGAAGATGATCTCACGGTTTCGTTCAGTCAATGGTTTGACGTCATCCTCATAAATTATGCATTGATGCTCGACACCAAGGGCCAAGATCATAGGGGCCTGATCCAATCTTAGCCGTTCGATCGGTCAATCCGCACCCTCCTATGAAGTTTAGGTTTTGACTTGGAAACCCTACGACTTGTCCCGTTCGCCATCTAAATCAGTGCCCTTTGGTCAGGACTGGACAGGCCTATCTCACAGTTTTCTGCACAAAATATCGTACAAAATGTATCACCATATTTGATATATTACGATATCTCGATGTACAAATCATGAAAAAGAAAAAGAAAGGTAGAAAATATTATAAATGGCATTGTGACAAAATACAAAACAAAAAAAATTCTTTGAAAGATTATGATTTGAGATTTTTTAGTAGAGCAAAAGATAAAAGAGAGGGAGAAAAGAAAGACCGAGTTAAATTAAGCATGAGTGACAAATGACGCTTTTGAACTCGACGGGCGAATGTCCCTTGTCTAATTGGAGTTGCTCTCTAACGAGTCCTTAATGGCTCGTTTCACGGCTTGAGTTCGTCTCCTCCCTTTTCCAACCCTACTCATATTACCATTGCTACCTACTTCTTTATATATAGGTTAATCATAAGAACGACGATTTTGTTCTATGTTGAAGCACGAAACAATAGAATGTCGCGATTAGTTGAACTGAACATATGGGCAGATGAGCATTATAGTCTTGTAGAAATCAGCCAACCATAATATTGGGAGACCATTTTGCATTGCGGGCATCATTTGGCTTCACTTCGTCATTGCAATATATTCTTTAAATACGCATTATATGAAATCGGATCTGCCTTAGGGATGGCGTCGGTCAAATGACCACATCAAAGGCCCATCAAAATGATTGGCAAAATAATTAACTAAGTTTCCATAGATGCATGCACAATTATTGAAGCAAAATTATAGGTGGGGATATTTTATTTTTAATGCGTCCATGCAAAGCACACGGCTTATCTCATAAAAAGAACAAATAAGGAATGAATGATAAAGTAGTTTGATAAGTTCCAACGGGAGAGAGACGATCTGCCGATCAAGCCGATCGAGTTGTGATATTGCCTTATTTGGTTCGATTTATTTATAGCAATAGCTTGAATGCAACCAATATCTCTAGCTCCTAACAATTGTGGCACAATCCCGAAAACTCGAATCTAATCCAATACCTAACTAATTCGGCCGACCTTGATCGCTACTCGTGCTATGCGCAAATGTTCATCCTCCACAAGTTTTATTTCTCAAGTCCAATTTATATTCTCCAACATTTTCGGCTGCTAGTCCAAATTATTAGGTGAATTGAAATCAAGCTGAACCATTTCATGAGAAGAAGGTGTGGAGAAAAGTGATTATGAAGGGATGATAGTACTAGGGACAAGGTGAAGAGAAGATTTTCGGCAATTATAGCGGTACAAAGACATTCGGGACCAAACTTATGCCTTTAATAAAGCTGCCAAAATTATATTAGGCATGTTAAAATTAGATTACTAGATAAAAAAAAAACATATTCTTTTCGCTCAATAACCAAGTGAAAGTATTTTTCCATAACAAAATCGCTTATGATCGATATGAGAAACTTGTAGTTTCACTCCTAAACTTACTATACGGATTTTAATGTATTCCTGAATCTTGCTTTGCGACGTTTTTAAGGCTGTTTAAGGTTTGTTTCTTTGTCCAGCACCATTTCTAGATTGTAGAAGAGGAATTTTGGAGGTTTGCTGAACTCTCTAGTAGTAGGATTACCAAACACTGCGACAAACTGCTTGCACTATTCCCCCGCCATTGGCGACGGCTCGGCGGAGGCAGCTGCTCGGTTGGGAGAAGGGAGTGTAAAACGAAGTCGTTTTTCCTCGCCGGCGCATAGTCGGCAAGTTGATGAATGGGACTGGCCATATCGGTTGACAACTCAACATTTTAGTAAAGAGAGGAGAAACGGCAGCTAATAATGTGATGAACTTGAGGAGAAAATGAAAGATTTGGTATAAAATTTTAAGGGACTAAGATAACTTTTTAAAAGTTGACTAAGGGTCAGCTCATCTTAAGATACTGGCCCTGTTTTGTTGGACACATACTTATGCTATTTTGATTGAATATTCTATTCTAATGCAATTTTTTTAATTCTAATGTATTTTGTACTGATTAATTGAGTCGGCTTCGTTTAAAATACCCGTCAGAACGAATATTAACTAAAACATTGGCCGCATTATAGCCAAGGTGAGTTACTTTATGATTAAAGAAGGTGCTAAATTCAAAAAGTTGACTTGAAGGCACAGGTTCTAATAATATATTAGGTCACTTATCCATTCTTGCTTATGCTATAATGTTCAACCTCGTTATGTTTTTGCTATTGACTTGTAGGTTTTAGGCTAATTCCCAATTAGAATTGATCGGTTCAGGCTTAAGAAACTGATCAAGGCCAGTTCTCAAATCTTTAATCTAAGTATCAAGCTGGTACTTGCGTGAATGAGTTTGAAGCTGTCCTGATAAGATTGGTACGGTTTGAATTACGGATTGAATTGGCCCGACTCGATCGTCCCCAATAAAGGACAACCCACAAATTTGTCCCGCTTCATCTCCTCTCTTCATTATTGAACACGAGAGTCACTATACTCAATAGCCCTTCAATGTGACAGTGACAAAGCCGAACCATGCATGGAAAGAAGCCATTTTTTCAACCTCCACCTAAAAAAGGAAACAATAATTTAATTTGACTCGCATAGCCAAAGAAGATGTCTATTTCTACGGACCAATAATTCAAACTGTCCACATATTGATGCGACGGCGACGAATTCGTCACGCAGATAGAATTATATTCCTTTTTTCCAAATAAACTATATGGACACATAACTGTATAGCATTCCCGTCGCAATAATGACATCCTCCTATTTAAACGAAGAATTAATAATGATCATCGTGTGGTCCGCCAATGTAAGGTTCGAATGATGCTTCGAAATGATGTGTTGAAGTCTCCCACTTGTCATCATTAAATGTTGTATTGCAGTAGGTTCCCCTAGCTAACCTAAATCTTATCGAATGATTTTGATTTTTCACAAGGTGCATGATCGCGTATCTTATGTCGTACCCTATTTGCTAAAACCAGTGAAACGTGCATGTCCCGGCCGGTGGCAATGAAGTGACCCGACGGCAACGTTCTCTAAACCTTAGCCGGAACTAAAAAAGAAGAAGAAGATGTATTAAGAAGAGAAATATAAAAAAGAGGGAAGATCTGAATAGAGTTTGAGGTACATAAGGCACTTATCTAATTTGACTTGCTCTCCAATTATGGCTCATGTTGCGGTTCAAATTCATTATCTCTTTTTCGACCCTACCTCCATTACCGTCTGTACCTACTTCATGATATCTAGACGTAACCTATTGATCGTAGTGCACCAAAAGATTGTCAAATTTGTTCAATGTCAAAGCACAAGGACAATAGAACGGCGCAATTTGCGTGTTTCACTTCGATCCAAATTCGATCCAAATTCGATCCATGTATCTCTACACCTAATTTGCCGATCCACATCGGTGTCGTATCATGGCCAAATCAATCACGCTATTGGAATAGCAATGGTGGAAGAGATCATGTGTTTTCATTATACTAGTCGAACTGTTCCATGCATCAATCTCCTAACGATAAAACAAATCCTTGTAAGTATTGTTATTTATAGGATTTCATGAAGAAATCAAATAAAAAGATAAAGTAAAATGAAATGATAATTTGTACAAGGCCACTCCAAATACTTACCGAGATTGAGAAAGAATAAAAACATGTAGAAATTGAAATGAACATTGGGGAAAAAAACTATATCTTAATATATTTTTTCTTTTCTTTTTACTATTTTGTGGATGGAACATATAGACAAAAGATTGGTACTGTGCTGGTTAGAAGACCACATCAAATGGCCCATCGCAATGATTGCCGAACGTGTGATGCATGCATGCAAAGACTATTCAAGCACATCATTGGTGGGGGCGAACGAACGACTCGAGAAGTAATCTTTTTCAAAAGAGTTCACCGATAATTCAAGTGTCGTCAATAGCCGGCTCTTAAAGACTGCATAACGATCACGAATGTTTGAACCTGATACCTAATAGACACACAAGATGGACTTCTTTAGTCAACCTTGATCATCCACGCTATGCGTAGATTTTCATCCTCTACGAGTTCTTTGAAGAAGAACTTTTTTTGCTATTGTTCCAATTGATTGGTCTAACTTGTGCAACTGGGAGTCCAATTGATCGCATGCATTGAAATCGAGCTAAACCATGTCATGAGAAGAGGGTGTGGCCCAAGCGGATAATGAAGAGAGACGAAAGCACTAAGGAGAAGCGTAGTGAAGATGGGTTAGATGTACGGCTAAAGGAGCCTTCTGACATTTAAAGCGGTACAAAAACATTCGCCACCCAACTTATCCCTTTCATAAAGCTGCCACAATAATGTTTGGTACCCTAAAATTAATCCACCGAATTAATGTATATATATATATATATATACATATATTCTTCTTTATGGGTAACAAAAATGTCCGGTAAAGATTATGTACTATATTAGTAGGTCAATCTTAATATATAGAATTAGTACAGTTTGAAATCTTGAATCAGTGATTCCATGACACATTTGCCTTGGATTAATCTTCTTTTTTTGTAACCAATGACTCCACCACATGCCCCCGTGCCCGAACGACACCAGGGGAGGAGACTAGCATAGATTTCCAACACCATGACCTCCACTTAAAATGCTAATAACTGCGGGTTTCGAATTCTCAACCTTGATGATTAGGGGGAAGTTATCAATCAATACAGTTACCTATCGTTGGGTTTGAATCAATCCATCCATTAGATGTGTTTTGTCAGTGTACGAATTACTAATCCGTCTTGTAGCTGTCTACCACACATATTGGTAGGTATGCATTTTAGTGTGAGGTAGATTTAGTTCAATGATACTCGTTTGACATTACTTTGCAGTAAATATATACTGGATGCATCAGTGTGAAATATTTTAGTGAGATGAAAAATCAATTTAAAAAGTATTGTAAAGATATGAGTTTAAGATTTTTTGTGATATCGATTGTATTATATGTCCCAAGCATTACTCGACTTAGGATGACTCCGTGAAGAGATTAATCTATTAACAGTAATAGTAATAAAAAAAATTGATAAGAAAGGACCGATTGAAGATTGGACCGGCTTAAAGGGACCCACACCAACGAGTGAACTAGAATCCGACACGTGTAAAGCAGGTTGATGGATGATCAAATCAAAGGGATGATAAAGAGAGGGGGGCGAAATGCTTGACGACCGACTCGTTATAAAAAAAGGCACGTGGGGGTTCGGCCTTGGCACGATGCGCGCGCGTTTTCTTCGAGCGTTGACCCCGAGTTCGTCCGCTTCAGCGCCGACCCCTCCAACGCGCCTCCACTTCACGCGCACAACACTCGCCTTGACAAAATTATTGAATTTCCACCCTCTCTTTCTCTCGTGTGGGTCTTCCCTTGCAATTTTTCTTTTCCCATTTGTGACGCCATTTTGCTCCCTACAAATTCTGGAAAATAAGACGAAATGATAAAATTTATTAATTAATGGGCATGTCGCATAGCCTTTCGCCTCCAATAATATCGAATCAGCTTTTCTGTATTTTCTCGATATTTTTTACCAAACTAATTCGATAACTGGAAAGACAAAAAAAATCAATAGAAGATCGAAAGAATCACATATTCCTCAATCTTTAATTGGAATTTCTGGTCATGTCTTCGCTTAGTGGATTGTAAGCGTGGACATATGACACATTTTCAAATGTAATTAAGTTTCAAATGTGTGTGAAGCTCATTATGTGTAGCCAACTAATTAAAGCATGGTTGGACGAAAATTTTCTCTTGTTGGCATCTAAATTCTGACAATTCATTTAGTTATCGACCCCAACTTCTAGATAAAAACTATTATTAATTCAATATTAGGAGCATTTTCCTTTAGTTGGATAGTAATAGGCCCACATGAATTGCATTTATTGGAAATCTCTAGTCCCCTATATGGATGACTTCTTCTTGTAGATATCCTCAAGACGTGAACTCAAACTGGTATGTGATATCAAGCTCATTATAACCTTTAAAAAAAAAGAGGGACTTGAATGAATGAAGAATTGCACACTCGTTATATTGATATCAATTGAAAAGAATGCATAATTTGAAGTTAAGAATGGTAGGGAGAAATTTATTTTTCTTGTAAAATATGCGAGGAAATCATTATTGACTCTCGAGAAATTCACATGAGGTTCGAAGATATTAGACATATGTGAGTTTCTGTTGAATGAATAGTCATGTATTTTGTCGATAGTCGTTAATTTTTTTTTGGGAAAAATAAATAAATAAAATGAATCTCTATGTTCCATCCATGCAAATTGACTGACGAAGACTAGAGAAGGGGAAAATGTTATTCAAATTGATATCCAATTCTATAGTTCGTTCGGTCAATTGTTGACTTTTAGTCTCGCATGATTTGTCGCCTTCACACGTGCTGGTCACCATAGCCTAATTAATTCGCAAGAGTCGTCCGCTTCAGTGATGTGCATGCATCATGTGATTTTTATTTAATTTTATATATAAGTGATTATTGGAGACCGCTTGTTTTATTGTCATACGCAATTTCAAGACGTGCATGATCTTATCTAGTATTGTTCACATTCATTCTAAGGGAATAATCAAACTGCTCATATCATGTATTATTTTGGGTTCAGACGATCGTTTCTTAATCAAGGGAATTAGTTTTTTCAATGTCTAAATATTAGTTTTA
This sequence comes from Melaleuca alternifolia, assembly GCA_019926035.1. Lineage (NCBI taxonomy): Eukaryota > Viridiplantae > Streptophyta > Magnoliopsida > Myrtales > Myrtaceae > Melaleuca > Melaleuca alternifolia. Next base: position 28,076 of record JAGKPW010000032.1, on the reverse strand, counting down.
TATAGCTTGAAGAGATAAATCAGTAAAAACTATTTCAGTTACCGATAATAATTTGTATCGAAATATTATTGCAAACAATGAGAATATTTTTAATTGTTCATCTTTATAAGCAGTTAATTTTTGAAAAATGTTTTTTAATTTATTAATATTCCATAAGATAAACGCATTAATTTGGTAGAAAGAATAGCAAATAGCTAAGGACCGACCGAGCTGATTTGGGACAATTGCCAAATGAGTCCTAAACCTTTTGCTACTTTGCCGATTGAGTCCTAAACCTTTTTTTTTAATACCAAATAAGTCCTAAACCTTTTGCAACTTTGCCAAATAAGTCATTCCAGTGGATTTTGACCGGAAAAAGCTGACGTGGCGGCGACGTAGCGCGCCGGCGACGACGTGGCAATATATTTATTTTTTCTTCTTTTTTTTTTCTCTTTTTTTTCCTTAAACACACTTGGCCAGTGAGCTCCGGCGGCTGGCGGAGCTCGTCGGCCACTCCAGACGGCGGCCCCGCCATCGCCGGCCGGGGGCGAGGGCCGACCTGGGTGGAGCTCGCCCCCCTATGTTTGAAGATCTGCAGGGAGGGCAAGCTCTTGCAGATCTTGAGTTTGCAGATCTGCCAAACTGCAGATCTGGAAACACGGAGGGGGGGTTGGGGGTTGGGGGGGGGGGGTGGGCGAGCTCCCCTGCAGATCTGCATTTGCAAACGCAGGGGGGGTGAGCTCGAGCTCGCCCCCGCCCAGGTCGGCGAAGCCACTGGCGAGGGCGGTGGGGGAGGCCCTCGCCAGTGGTCGGCCTGGGCGAGGCTCGCCTCGCCCTGAAGCCACTGCTTGCAGATCTGCAAGGTCCAGGCGGGGTGAGCTAAGCTCGCCCCGCCCAGGCCGCCCTCGCCGGCCACGGGTGCCCGGCCGGCGATGGCGGGGCCGCCTTTTGGAGTGACTGGCAAGCTCCGCCGGCCGCCGGAGCTCGCCGGCCAAGTGTGTTTAAGGAAAAAACAGAAAAAGAAAAGAGGAAAAAAAAGAAAAAATAAATATATTGCCACGTCGTTGCCGGCGAGCTTCGGCACGCCATGTCGTCGCCACGTCAGCTTTTTCCGGTCAAAATCCGCCGAAAGGACTTATTTGGCAAAGTTGCAAAAGGTTTAAGACTTATTTGGCATAAAAAAAAGGTTTATGACTCAATCGGCAAAGTAGCAAAAGGTTTATGACTCATTTGGCAATTGTCCCAGCTGATCTTGGACTTGGACATCAAGCTCCCCCTTTTATACCCACATACTTAATTGCACAAAAAATTTCTAAAGTGATTAACGGCAAATTCATCCCATTCAGAATGCGTGATTTCTTCATACTAATGCTGTTATATTATAATTACGATTATATAAATACATCACCGTGCATAGACATAGATTTTGTAAGACTCATAAGTTACAAAGAATCGAATGCGCTGCGAAAATGATGAAAAGGATTCGTGATTATTAGACGGTAAGCGATCAACGCGATCGGATTAGGGAATGGTAAGGTGTTTGCACATCAAAAGATTCGTGATCATTTGATCACATCAAATGATTGTGATCCATTCGATTTATTAGACACATGTTGAAGAAAGTGTTAGCCATTGTGGTCCGGGGCACATCGGCAGCAAAATTTCTGAATTATTGTCGCATGGTTCGGTGGACTTGGTTCATGGCCAGGCACGATTCGTAGGAAAAGTCTCCAGCTGCTGACGTTCGTCCTAAGGTCGAGCCCCATTTTTTTTTTCACCCACTGCACCGACAGCTTTCCCTGTTCCTTTGCTGCCAAACACACCCCTGCATCATTCGATTCAGGATAAGATAAGATAAGAAAGGACTGCTATCGGACGAATGACAATGTCGTTTTGTGATCATTTGTTGATTCTCTTCTCCCTAGCCAAAGGGAATCATAATCTCACTTCTCAAGGAATATTATCAAAACACTCGTTAAATTATATCTAAAAAAGTTACGTTCGACTTCCAAAATATTAATTTTACGTGTCATGAGATCGGTTAATGCATTAAAAATTGTGTTATCCTCATGTTTAGTTATTTAACAAGCGCCACATATGCATTATTCTTAACGAAATTTATAATGCATAAGCGACTTTTACTAGTTCACGAGCATGTTAAAACACTTATGGCCTAAACGCATCTTATTTATTCATTACATGCTTTCGATTTATAAATGTTGGGTCAGTCACTCGAAACTCGAGGTAAAACTTTGGTTGATATTTTATCAATTAGCGAATGCATCCTTAGTCGTGGATTTATCTAAAAATTCCTCTTCACGAGAAAAGCATCTCCCATGCAAATAATTTTTACACACCTAATCATGGTGGGCAATTTCTATCTCGGCTTGTATAGAACATCATGATTTCGACCGTAAAAGATCAAATCATTTAATTCACAATGAACACGTGCTGATTGGAACCAACGTACAAATTATGTGCGTATCTCCTCCCACTATATCCATCTCTTTTCCCTTTCCAAATTCGTTTCTTGTCTGCAAAGGTGGTCATATCATGCAAATTGACTCGTGTTGAAATCCACGAGCCACGAGGCCTTTCAAAGGAGTCTGGACGTCCCGTCATTGGAGGCAAGAACATAGAACTTTGGAGCAAGAAACGAAAACATTGAGAGAGAGTTTGATTCTTGCTGGGTCTTCCCTTTTGACTCTCCCATGTATGCCAGCTAATGAAACCATTGGATGTATTATGAGAACCCCATGACGTACTGCACACTCTTTTCTCCTTCATCCCCATAATTCTCTTCTTGCCCCCCTGATCTCTGAGCTCACCCTCCCCCTCCATCAATGCAAACATGAATAGAGCTCTCCCTTTGTGGTCCTCAAACTTTCCCCCTTCTTTCCGGACCTTTGATTGAGATGGACTTCTTAGCTTGCCACTCCGAAACAAGAAATGGGAAGCGGGTCTCTTTCTCTTTCGTATTTTTCTCTTTTTTTCAAAGATTTTACCGGATGATCCGGTTTTGACGATGAGCGTCTCGAGGCACTGGCGAGTCATTTATACGAAAGAGCTGTACTGAATTCTCAACAAGCTGATTTTACCACAAGAAAGGTGCGCATCGGGAATGGGAGTCTTTCCTTATTTTGATATTCAATGAGTGCCCCTTGGATATCCTTGATGAAATCTCGATATAGAATGATTTTGATTTCTAATATATGTAGCGTCTTCGACGACAATATGCACAATCGATAATTTACTTATTTAATACTTTTTCATGAACCATGTTACCAAATGTTTGGACATTTAATAACTATGTTCTTTATGGGCATTATCAGAAGATTCAGAACTTTCATATCCCAAGAGTTGTCTTTTATGTATGTATGTATTTAATGATTTGAAAGACTTTTGAATGTTTGTCAGATAAAGATTAAATCAAACCCTTACTAAGCATTTTGAAGATGTACCCGCAGATGTTTGATAATATTAATTCATTATATTCTCAAACTTGAAGTTTCTATTTATTCCTTCATAAAAAGAGAATGAATTTTCGCTTCTCAATGTTTTCAAAATAGGCGCAAAAATTAAGTTAAACATGTCTTTTTTCTGATAATTGATCTCTCCAATTTGAGAGTCTTTTCAAGAGACCTTCAAGGCACTTATGAATCAAGACTCTTTTTGCAAAGCGATTTAGAAGACAAAATGTGTCTTGTCATGGAGCACTTTTTATGGCGCTTATTACTTAACAAGAAAACATTTCAACTTTAGTAAATTGATAACACAAGATGCAAGAGCAATGATACATGGCCAATTCTAGGAAAAAAGGGGTGAGGCTTTTGTGAAGGTGGAATATTGCACACATCTTTGTTGACTCTCCCATGTATGCCAGCTATCCCAAGAGTTGGATGCATTCGAAATCCCCATGACCTACCACACACTCTTCACCTTTATCCCCATAATTTTCTTGTTGTCACCGCCTAATATATGTAAGCTCACCAGCCTTCTCCATCAATACGACATCAATAGCTCCTTCGTGGTCCTCAAAATACCCTCCTTCCCTTAGTTTGATAAAAATGGAATGCTTATCTTGTCACTCCCAAACAAGAAATGGAAATTGGATCTCTTATCGGATGGTCGGGTCTTGTCAATGAATGTCTTGAGACACTGATTAATTTTTCTAGTAAAAAGCTATATCGATTTTTAAAGTTCCAATTTCATGTCATATGAGAAAGATGTGCATTGAAAATGGGAGCCTTACCTTATTTGAGTATCTAGTAAGTGCCCTTGGACATCGTTAATATTCTCTCGATATGGAATAATTCATCTTTCTAATGTATATAGTGTCCTTGATGGTAATATGCACAATGGATATATTAAGGATTATTTACTTCATCATGAACCATGTTTAACAAAATGTTTAGATGGGTATGTTTTGTAACATTTCCGTTCCCGTGAAAAATTTCTATTCAAGAATTTTTTTTATTTGTATTCTTTCAATGAGTTTCTAAGGATGCGGTTGGTAACTACACAAAATATGTATTCTTTAAACAGTAAATGAACAAAATTGCATTAGGTACGACTCTAAAAAGTCCTATTCCCATTTTTTTTTTCTTTTAACTATAAAGATATTAGTGGAGATTTAACAATTCACATTTGGATATGGACTTCATTGATTAAGATATTCTAAGATGACTTCAGAAAATCCAATGTAATAGTTAATATGGATAGCTAGAAGTGGCAGCAGAGAGTTTCATTAACTCACAATATTGATGAGGTTGACAGTAAATCTTTTGGCATTATAGTACACACGTGCATTGACCTTTTAAGCTTTTTCAATTGCAAGAAGAAGAACCAACATTGCTTGGTGGAATGGGCAACTGCGAAACAAATGAGGATGGAGGTGATCCTAAATTTGGCGTACTTATTAGCACAAACTCATAAAACCTTCAAGCAAATGACATTGAAAAATTATGAAGCACAAGCTTATTTGACTGCTATGAACACACAACAAATGGTAATAGCATTAATCGGTTCCAATTAGTAAAATCCATACCTAATTCATAAACTCTAGCATATCTTCAATAGCTTAACTCATTGCCAAAAGTCTTTGGAGAAGGCAAATTCTCTAGTGTATTTTAAGTACTTCAACATTCATGTTCCACATTCATTCTAAAAGGTGGATACATGATGTTTGGAATTTCCACTTTCACTCTTAACTTGATAATGAGGCAGATAGAGGTATAAAAGGAGCTCAACTTATAATTTAGGAGACAAAGAAGTCGGATGTACTCTAATATACCACGCACTTTTCAACTCTAATCCTCCATGATTTTTTTTGTTGTTGGCCGCCTAATATGTGAGCTATGAGCTCACTATCCCTGTCCATTGATACAACATGAATAGCTTCATTTTTGGTCCTCAAACTCCCCCCCTACCCCTTCTTTCCTAACTTAGATTATGATGGAATTATTAGCTTGCAACTCCCAAAGAAGAAATGGGAATTGGGTCTTCCTCTTTCGCTATTTCTCTTTTCCAAAGATTATACCAGATCACGATGACATAATATGCAATATCATTTTTCATTTTTTTCAATATTAAACTTAAACTTTTAACTTATTTAATATGATATATAAATTTTATCACATACTTGCATATTATTATATAAATTAAAAGTTTAAGAATGATGTTATATATCGAGTCAAATTTTAGAAATTATAAAAGTGCTTTCTCTCGAGTTAAAATAAGAGTTAAAACTTGAACTCTTAACTTATTTGATATGATATATAAAATTCTGTTATATATTGAAAGATAATTGATTAAACTAAAAGTTTGACAATAATATAACATCTTGAAGCAAAATTTAGAAATTGTACCGAGTGCTTTATCTTTCTCTTGATGTTTTATTTTATTTGCGTTAGAAAAGTCGGTGCCTCTTTCAACGGCGGAGGAGGCGAAGGCTGCTCTCTCTCTCTCTCCATTGGGGACGCATCTGGTCATCAATGCGTTTCGTGGGGCTTGAGGCTTCCGCAGAGAAAGCAGATGACAAAAGAAACAGGTGTGAGTGATGACGATGATGATGATGATGATAAGACAAGAGAGAGAGAGAGAGAGGAAGAGGGAGTCAGTGCAGTGCAGAATTCAGAGCGGGGCTGTGCAAATTAAATGACGTGGGATCATCCAATCAAGAGCAAAGGTAAGGTAGGGGTCTATAAATCTGAGTCTCTGACCTTCTCTATTCTGACTCGTCCTTGATCAAAATCGATACGCCATTCAGGGAACTGTCACTTTGAATCAAGGCCCGCGTACGATCCGTTCCGCACGATCATGAGTGGAAATCTGTCTGAAGCTCGTGGTTGGATTCCAGGAGAAGAAGATAAGGAACTGAAGAGATGGCGAAAGAAATGGGTGGAGTATTATTGAGAGAGAAGGGGAGGAATTGGAGCGAAATGACGATTTTGCCCCTGGCTTTGGCTATAGATTGCAAATTCGAAAAGAAAAATATGTTGTTTCTTCCACCTTTTTGTCTTTATGACAGGTTAAATTTCTTTTTTACAAATCCAATCAACAATGTTCTAATAGGGATGATCAATTCCATGAATGGTCCTAATTCCTCACTGGAATCGAGAATCGGATCGGACCAATGAGACCAGTCCTAGATTTTTAGGACTAGTCTCTAGTTTGTGGGCGGTCAGAGAGAGAGAGAGAGAGAGAGAGAGATGAGAGGCGTACCGGCGTAGACTTACTTGGAGCAATAAAGTCTTAACTCTCGATTGATTGAGGAGTGAGATCCGAGTGAGGAAATAAGAAAGATATTGAGATGGAAAGAACTCATAGAAAATAAATTTGGGCCGATTCTAATTTTGGTTCAAGTGACCTAGTTCGATTATACCTTCCTAAAAACCGAAAACCGGACCATTCAAGAGAACTTGTGAATTGGACCAAAATTTCGAAGAATCGGACCTACCCGGTCGGACGAGTCTAGGCGATTCTTGAGTTAAACGATCTATTGTGCTCAGCCCTAGATTCCAAGGCCTAAAAGCTTTAAGGTATCGATTAATGGTATTTGGAGAGTAAAATGCAACCCCTTTAGCCCGAGGATAGGGTCGTACTTCGAGATACCATACCTATCTCTAATTTCTATTAATCCTTGGCATATCTAAATTTGCAAATAGTAGCAAATAAATATTGATTGTGTTGATATATTAATTAATTAACATATCGAGCATGACGAGAGCCGTCTGCGGAAAAATCCCATTCCATTGGGACTTAAGAAGAGTCCACAATAATAATCCACAAATTAATAGTCAGCATTTTTTTTTTCGTCTTTTCCTTTATTTTGGTATCTAATAATCAAACATAATATCCACTAATTTATTATTATTATTAATTTTCTTTTGCCGGGGTTCCCTTCCAAATTGGCGTGCATTGGGCGGGTCTAGAACCCCTTAAAGAGTCATAGGGGTCGCCATCGAGAAGCTGCTACTACAAGCCTGCCCCCGCTTACAGCTCAGACCGCCACGTCATCCCTAAGACCCCCCTCACAAGGACAGCCTGTCGGAGATCCAGTCCCCACATCCCCCAGCCAATTGCTTCCCTCCACGTGGCACTCCTTTGACGTTGACCCCAATTCTCTCTCTCTCTCTTTCTCTCTCTCTCTCACGAGACTGTATTGCGTACGCTAATTATTGCGCTCACGAGTATCCTACGTACCGGATACCTTAAAAAAACAAGAACAAAAGATGAAGAAGAGCACGGACTTCCAAAATGGTGCAAAAACAAAGACATTAAAAAAATGGTCATTGTCATTATCATTTTCCTTTTCTTCTTTTCTTTCTTTTCAATTTATAAAAAAAAAAGAGAATCGAAGTTTCAAATATAAAAAGTAATGATTCAATCCAAAATAATCTATCATGAAAGGAGAAAAGAAATTAAAATTCTCGACCCATCTTCGTCCTTGATCTAGTAAATTCATCTCTCCATCTCTTTTCCCGGATTATTGCCCTCGACCATATATGATCCAAGCGATCGGTTCGTCGCCGACTAGGGTGCCAAAAATTTGGGCCATGGGGAGGGGTTGAAGGGAGAAGCGTCAACTGATTTGAGGGGGTGGAGACATGTGAGGAATTTTTACTTTTTCCGTGATGCCAAAATTATTGATCACTTTTCTCATTTTTTTGGTCATGATAAATGTCGCGGTCATTAATCACGTCAACTACCATCTGGAGTCTTTGATGGAAAGTACATTTACGTCCAATTTAGTGCAAAGGGTAAGAGTTAACTTGTTCTTGGATTTTTGGAAAAAGCAAAGGGTAGTTCTGTTCTTTTGATTATTTCTCCTTTGACGTGTGGAATATATCTCCCAATTAATTGCAATCAATCCGATTAGCGAAGGCTATAAAGTCCAATTACAAAAATTACATTCGATTTGTAAATAAAAGTTTAAATAGAAAACCCTTTTTCTGATGACACAAGAAGTAATCAAAATTTAAGTGAATTTACGGATTGACCGATTAAAAATGACATTTGATTTAACTACAACATCACATACGGACACTAAATTGTCTGAATTGGTCATATCTATGTGCACTGAAAAAAAATTGATTGCCAAACTTCATCAACAATGAAACTAAGAGGATGGATATGAAAAATACTTAGGATTTGATCATCATTAAAATCACAAAAGTCACAAAGATGCATATTTAAGAATACTCTCTCACAGCTGTATCCCTCTCCTCCTCTTCACAAAATATAAATACCCTCTCCTTTCATATTTTTTCCCACTCCTCTTCCTCTCCTCTCCCTCTCTATCTCTCAAAGCTTCGAGGCTACGTCAATGGCTTCTCACTCTCTCGCTCTCTCTTTCTTCTTCTTCCTCTTCGTCTTCGCCAGCTCCTTCTCCCCCTCCACCGCCGCCCTCGTCCAGCAACAACCCCTCGTCCTCAAGTACCACAACGGAGCTCTCCTGAAGGGCAACATCACCGTCGACCTCGTCTGGTACGGCCGCTTCACCCCCACTCAGCGCTCCGTCATCGTCGACTTCATCCGATCCCTGGGCTCAGCCCGCTTGCCTCCCCCCTCCGCCGCCTCCTGGTGGCGTACCACCGAGAAGTACAAGGGCGGCAGCTCCAACCTCGTCGTCGGAAGGCAGGCCCTCCACGGGGCGTACACCCTGGGAAAGTCCCTCAAGAACCGCCACCTCCGTGCCCTTGCCGGTAAGTTCAACGCCGTCCCCGGCACCATCACCGTCGTCCTCACGGCGGCGGACGTCGCCGTGGAAGGGTTCTGCATGCGGTGCGGGACGCACGGGTCGTCCCGGCCCGGGTCCGCGTTCGTGTGGGTCGGGAACTCGGAGACGCAGTGCCCGGGGCAGTGCGCTTGGCCGTTCCACCAGCCCATGTACGGCCCCCAGACTCCGCCGCTGGTGGCACCGAGCGGCGACGTCGGGGCCGACGGGATGGTGATCAACCTGGCGACCCTCCTCGCCGGTGCCGTCACCAACCCATTCGGGAGCGGGTACTTCCAGGGCCCTGCGAACGCTCCGCTCGAGGCGGTGTCGGCGTGCACGGGGCTGTACGGGTCGGGCGCGTACCCAGGCTACCCGGGCCGGCTGCTGGTGGACAAGGTGACCGGGGCGAGCTACAACGCCCACGGGATCGGCGGCCGGAAGTTCCTGCTGCCGGCGATGTGGGACCCGGAGACGTCGGCGTGCAAGACCCTCGTGTGATCGCGCCACGTGGACGGAGGAGACTTTCACCATCCCAATCACTACCGTCTGTAGATATCGTGGGGGTTGTTCGATGTTGCTATTGTATTAATTAAAACTCTGTTTAGAATTGGTTCGTGGTTGGACCGGGTGGCCCCCGGCTCGGTTCAATTTGGACCGGGTTCAGGCCTGTAGTCAGCGACGGTCAGCGTTAAGGGTCGCGAGTTTCGAGGGATGTGGGATAAGGATGAGTCCTCTTTAGTTTTCTTTGAAGTTTCTTCTTCCTTTTGGCTTTTTGAGTTTCTCTTTGGCATCTCTTGCGCTAGACATAATGTAAATTGGTTTTGGAAAGAAAAAGGGGGAAAGAAGATGTATATAAATAATATATGAATGGAGGAAATGATGAAAATGTGTTGAAAATAAAGCGACTTCTACTGCTTTTTGGTGGGTCCTTTGTCATGGTAATGATGCTGTGGCTGGAGAGAACAATAATGTGACACACCCCTTTTTGGGGAAAAGGTTTGATTTTTCTATTTGCATGGCTGATCATCAATTGTATTTTAAATGGGATTTCTTCAACTTGCCCTTTTCTTTATTATTATGTTTAATCCTCTGTGGTTCTCATACCTTATGAAGTTGACATTGTTTAATAGGTCTCGTTTGGACCACAAGAAATGCATGCATTCGGGGGGATTGTGTGGGATAGACTTGAACTTTGGTCCGATTGTATTCTTGCCCCCTCCATTTCCTAAAAAGAGATTGAATTAGTCTAAAGCTTTTAGATTTACGTTAGGTTAATCTTTTGCCTAAAACATTGAACTTTTTCCCGCGTTACAATTCTCCCTCACAAAAAATTTGATGGTGCTTTGATGAACGATTCAAGAATCATGGGAAAAAGTGTAATAACTTACGAATGAATGGAAACCCTAAATAATGTTAAGACTTATCTTAAGTTTTTCTAGCGTAAATGTACAGTATCAAGAGCTCAAGATAATTTTCTTGGCATCTTTTGAGCTTTGGATTTTTAACATAATGCTCAAAATCCAAATGGGGGCATACGCTGCTCATGCTCCTGTCCTTTCTCGTTTTACACGTTTTCCTTTTGGGCAGATGCTCATGTTCTCCGTTTGCTCTCACTTTCCACATCGTCCCCGGAAAATCAACGTATTTGCAGTTGCCAGGACCTCAATTTTACAGAATTTACATCGGGGGAGGGGACTGATTTCTGATTTTTCTTATCTGGGTCATTCCTTTTCGGCTCTGATTATAAATAATAAGAAGGGCCATATATGCTTTCAGAATATGCCTTAGAATCTGCAAAAGAACTTTTCCATCCATTGGTTTTTGGTTGTATGCAATAATTGCAGCCTTCACCTATCACAAACACCCAGAAAAATTTGCTGAAAAAGAAACCAATCTTTATGAAAAGCTAAGTGCTGGACTCCAGGGTTTCCAAACCATTTTCTAACTCACAGAAACAATCTCTCCATCGAATTGCAGGTACCTGAATTAATTACAATTGGCATGAGATGACTATCTGGTTCGCAGACACAAGATGTTGGTGCATCAGCGATTACAAGCTTATATTAGTTATCACTCTCAATCGAGTAAGGACCTTAGTGATTCCTTGCAATGTCAAGAAATCGGTTCAGCATTCATTCCGACCAAACGGGAAATGCCCATTGTCAAGACATTTTCAGAAACGGGTCATCCCTGTACTTTGCGTACAATGGCAAATCGAGAGCTTTCTCCGCAGTTTCCCCATCCTCATGGATCTTGGCTATTAGGCTCTCGAGTGACGAGAAATTTACCTGAATGTTTCCACAATGGATTCATGTGAGCCTTATCAGTCAAATAAGAGCACCATCTCGATTCGACTTGCTTAAAACAGAAGAAACGCCAAAGTGAGAAAGATGCAAAGATTAAATGGTACCTCTGGTCGTATATAGCCAACAATGACAAGACGCAGTTCTGCTCCATAGAATTCCTCATTGAACTTGTGCAACAACCAGGGTTCCTGAACGGAAAAAAACATTAAACGAGCTGCACAAGGAGAAAGTGCTTGCAGATTACACCGTCTGTTGGGTACACTTACGATTGTCTTTTCCTTGTTGTCAAAGTATGGATTCCAACCGATGCTCATGACCATTTTGTAGATGCCTCTGGCTGATAGTCCAGCCCAACCGAAATACACCCCAGAGGGATGCTCTGAGAGTAGATCAGAATACCCTTCCGTCGATAGATTTGCTGGAAAAGAAAACAAAGTTTTATAAGGGGAAAAAACGCCATGGCTGGTCTAAGTAACAAACTATTGAAGCTATAAAAAATACGACACAGAATTAGCAATCACAAACAATTGAGCAGAAAAATAAGAAACTAAAGCAGCAATAAAAATGCACTTGGGGATTCATTTGTTACTACTCTAACAGTAGCCAACAATATCTCAAATAAGACCAACCTCGCATTTTCCTGTCTGGAAATCAAGAGAGGATCTAAAACATAGCTACTAGATTTAGTTTTTATTTAGCGAGATGGGCAATTCAGAGCTTGCGTATCCAATATCACAGGAGACAGTGAAATGATAACAGCTGACAAAGAATTATATCATTATACCAGCGAAAAGGGGGGTGGGGGGGGGGGGGGAGATATCTGACAGAACCTGTTGGAATCCCAAGAACTTTGGAGCCACGACCAAATCCCTTGATGACAGGGCCACCAATATGCCATGGTTCTATTGGCAAAGTACCCTCGATCCCTGCCATTGAAACCATATCATGAATAACAATCTGATAAGAAAAAGCTAGCTATATGAAGCATGATTGTGAGTGAAGGTCTAGGTTTTTACAATCTTGAAATGGAGGCAAACCCCACTTTTCAGGTCTCAGATCAAGTAATGAGTTGATGACCTCATCAGCTGAAGCAAAAAGGTGATTCTTCTTGGGAAGGGATGGCACAGCAACTACTTCCATTCCAGCAGCCTTGCCAGCAGAAACACCGGGCCTGACATTGGTAACAAGTAAATTTGGGAAAATAATGTCCAGACATGAAAAAGAGTCCAATGTGAATGGAAGATGGTCGACTCATTCCAGGATGACATATGTATGATGGACAAAGGAAGACCCCCCACAATGCTACCTTTTCGGAGCCTCCTTCAGATGACAAAGTCAAGGAAAAACAGAATAGGAAGATGAGATCCTACCAAAAAAATTCCAGAAGGGAAACTCACTGGTAACATGCACCTAGCAGACAAATAGCAACCTCTGATCTATTCAATAGGACATGAGATGGCCTGTTACAAGCATTACGTAAACTACCTTTGACAGACTCTACCTTCTAAAGAGCTATGGATTTAAATGACATGCGATTGTATAACTATACGTAGATTATAGTGCACTAGCAAGCAGACTCTAATAGCACGAATCATTTGAGGAAAGAACTCCTCATGTGAAACATGAATTGCACAATATAAAGAATTTACATATAATCAAGTCGAACAAAACATGCCGAAAATGTCAACAAGGACATTTTTTTTTGACAGGAACACATTATTAGCACGAATCATTTCATGTGAAACATGAATTGCACAATATAAAGAATTTACATATAATCAAGTCGAACAAAACATGCCGAAAATGTCAACAAGGACATTTTTTTTTGACAGGAACACATTATCAAGGACCAAGTAACACTTTCTAAAGACAGTTCTCTTTCAAGTTTCAACCTATAGTACTTCATGAAAATTAGCTACACTGGGCAGAAAAGTGTATTATAAAATTGTTGCATCTATTTATACCTCGCACCAATTGAATGAATGGACCGGTCAATTTGAATATATAGTTTAGACACAGAAAGAAGAAAAAAGACCCAAAGTTTGTGCTGATAGAAACTATTTTGACAAATGATAGCAATACCAAGTAATTCGTGACTTCAATGCAACGTCAATTGTGGGAAAGATCGATCTAATTTTCTGATGAATCACACCATAAAGTAGAAGTGATAAGGGAGCATGATGACAACCTCATGATACTCACGAAGCAGAAGATTCATAATGCCAAAGCAAAGGACAAAATTGTCACTGATGTTGATATAAATCACTTACAAAGAATCTTCAATAACCAGCAAGTTAGAAGGCTCAATCTTCAATCTATTAGCTGCTTCTAGGAAGCTGGAATTCAAAGCAAAGCCTACAGTTTAGAATAAATACTCCAAAACTAGTAATGCAAATGGAGCGAAGATGACTATACAATATAAATATCTCTTACATTTCAGGAGATGGTTTTCCAATCCTCACTTCATCGCCCCCAATGATGACAGAAAATGACTCCTTCCAACCTATGTTTTAATGTATAGTTGATTTAGCAGTCACAGCTGCGAGTCAAAGGACTTAAAGGATTATGAAGAACCTACCCTGATGAAAAGATATTTTCGTTTCGATGTTTGCTTTTGGAGAATTAGATGCCAGTGCCATTGGTACTTCATGACGTCTCAAATGCTTTATTAGCCGGTTGGCACCTGGTAGGGCCTTGATTTTACCCCATCTGCACCAAAACCAAATGGCCGTGCAATTAAAAAATCTACGACTTGTATTACCACGCATACGAGGCAAGCTGCTAATGACTTCTCTACGCACCAAACAACTGTCTGATATTGCAAGTGGAGTGATTGTCAAGAAAACATAATAACTTTATGCATGAATTGCTAGTCTTAATCAAATACATTTCACAGCTCTCAATGGAGAAACTTATCACCACACTTTACAGATGAACACAAAGAAAGTTAGATCAGATATGATCTGACAGATTATCATTGAGAAAAAGGGAAATGTCACTATTCGATAAAACACAAATTATGACAAAAGGTGGGTCTTAAGAATCTCTGAATACAAAGGTTTAAATAAGTATGCAATGAAATTAAGCAAGGTTTATGGCTCAATTACTGATTACTAAACATCGGAGTGATTTCAGAGATGAATTCTTCCGTTGCACAATGAAGCCCATAGTCTTCAATTATAACAGCCGCACACTCGAATGGTGTCTTCCCTGCTATTTTGAGAGCTTCTCTACCATCCCACTGTTTTCCATATTTAACCAAGAACACTTTTAAAATCTCGCTTACAATGCCATCTGCAATGAGTGAAAAATAACAAATTCGTCAAAAACATGGACTTTAACATAGGTGAAGATGCTAGATCATTTAGATGCTCATAAACATAGGAGTCTTCATTAAACTATGAATTCAACCATAGTTTTTCTACACACTTCAAAGTACGCTTTTCGTCCAAAAGGTTCTTGGATTCACCAACTGCATCAAATTTTGAGGAAAAATATGGTCCTCTAACTTAAATAGATCCTGTTAAAATTGCATCTTGACCAATATAAAAACACATACAAATGCACAGATGACAAACATGGTTCGTTTCTTGAATAAAGTGTAGATGAAGAGAGTAAAGCCAGGTAGAAGAACGACAAGATCATGGAACAATTTGCAGACACGACGTAGCAAAAATACAAAAAAATAAAATAAAACCGACCTGTGTTCAAAAGAGTACCATCCAAATCAAGGACAACACCCGAGACCAACTTTTTCAGAGGCTGTGCAGTAGACATTCGAGCAATCCTGGGCAGATTACGATTCAGTTGCAATGCTCTGGTTCCTGGATCATACCTAAAACAGACATACATGTCCTGTCAGTCCAAGAGCTAATAAGCAGAAGAACTCTGCACGACATCAATTATTCATCAGATTCAAAATCACCCTTTACCCAAGAACTGACGTGTTTTCACAAAGATCAGACTACAAAATAACCAAAATCAAAAAGCAACTCGACCACGTAGAAACGAGCTGAAGTCCCGACATTTATTCTCTCCCTTACGACATCGTTGAGCCCGTCGGTAGGGAATTGTGAACAGAAACCTTATCTCAAAAGCAATCAAATTCCTCCTCCTAGGATTGACAATCAAGGGTTTGGTGGTGGTCGCTCATAGCCGCTCGCAATCATCGCTTCAACTAGATTACTAGGCCATAATATATCCTACACGCCGCAGTTCTCACGGAAGCATTGAATCGAACACATCAGACGCAATCGAAGGCGAACTAGCTTTCCATAGCGACATCCGTGAGAGAGAGAGAGAGAGAGAGAGAGTACCGTCGACGGCGGAGGGACGCCGGCGCGGGGACGGAGAAGGGAGCGGAGCGGAACCTGCACGACCAATGTTTTGTAGCTTGTCACCTTCTGTTTGGCAATCCTCGGATCTCACCAACGGAATATACTGACTCCATCTCTTTTTCCAACTTAAACAATTACTTTTTTGAATAATTTTTTTGACAGGTCATCAATTTTTTTTAAAAAAAACCTATCTCCCTTAACAAAGCACAAGCTTTTACTTTTTTTTTTTTGATTTCATGAAAAATAATAATTTTAGCCCTACCTATCCACATATTGTTGTACTGGTGTAGATGTTCCTTTCCCACAATTGGGTTTAGAGTTCGATTCTCAAGAGGTGACTGGGTTCATGATTTGAATCCTAGATATGATTCTGTGATTTAAATTCTTCGATTACATAAGTTTAAAGGATTGATGGAAAGTGAGGATACTCGGTGATCCTCGATCATTAAAATAAAATAATTTTAGCCCACATTCCAATTCTAATATGTACTTTTTATTTTGTAAAAGAAATCACAAACTCGACATTGATTTTAATTTTTATAAAAGATCAAAAATTTTAAATCAATGCCAATTTTGATCCAATTTTTTTTCTTCTCATAAATTTAAAATAAGGATTCGAAAAAATATAAGGTTATTTTCCTAAATCTCTCTACTACGTCTGGAAAAAATTTACAGAGGTTTGGGACCAGGGGCGGCCACCTAGCCAGTGGATGAGTTTACAGTGGTTTGGGACCAGGTGCGGCCACCTAGCCGGTGGGCCCCAAGGTCAGCCCCCCTAGTGGCCAGGACCATTGGTCTCGGACCACCTAATTTTGCTACTACGTTTAGATCTGATTGTCTCACTTTTTTTATTAAAAGTATTATTTGGAAAACATAACGTTTACTAATTTCCCAACAATATATAAAATGAAAGTTTTATTAAAACAGCATAAAAACACTCACATTACTCCTCAATAATTCCATTAGAGTAGTGATTTGGATTATCACTGCAATTGGAGGTGTTCTAAACTATTTCCTTTCCAAATTTGTGCAGTCAAATTCTCCTCAAGGATCAAGCAGAAATTGACACGTGGCTGTCCAAGTGGCACTAATTTCTTTACAAAAACGAAATACAATATCCGAGTCTCTGTATGTATTAGCATCCAGTCATGTTCACATTTCAATACTAAACTCAGCAGTTCACACACCACCTACTGTATTCTGCATCCGTAACTGGACAGGAGCATGGAACCAAGTTGCATTCGCCAACTGGATCGAGGAGAGCCTCCTAGAGCTTGAAAGAAGATGGGCGGTTCCGAGGTCCAAGCCTTCTTTTCCTCAACCGCTCGGCGATGATGAATGCGAGCTCCAGCGATTGGGAAGCATTCAGCCTCGGGTCGCAGTGGGTGTGGTAACGCGAACTGAGGTCGTTGTAGGTTATAGTACGGGAGCCTCCCACGCATTCCGTGACGTTTTGCCCCGTCATCTCCAGATGAACTCCACCCGGGTAGCTTCCTTCTTGATCATGAACGTCGAAAAATGCTCTTACCTCGGCCTACAAGAATAGCTCATATCAGAGGCAACTTTACAGAAACAAGAAATGAACATAACTCCACACAAACCATTGATGATCTAGAACGACAATGTGGAAATGAACCAGTAAGTTTACAATCCGACAAGGTGAATAGATGGCTTCTCTTTCTTATCAACCTTACTTCTACGTGCATCAAGCATGATGAACTCCATTAAGAGGCTAATAGGACAAAAAGAACCTCAATTCCATTCGGAGTTTTATTAAGCAGCAATTAAAATGAAATTTGTAAAAGATCTTACCCTGATTGCATCGAAAGATCGAGTCTTGAGTCCACAAGGAGCTTTCATGGTGTTTCCATGCATGGGATCACTAACCCAAGTGACAATTTGACCAGCACTGCGAACTGCTCTTATCAGATGAGGAAGCTTGACTCTCAGGTTCTCTGCTCCCATTCTCACGATCACCGTTATCCGACCGGGCTTATTCCTAGGATTTAAAATGTCTATGAGCCTAACAAGCTCGTTTGGGTCCATCTTATCACTCACCTGCATCACAATTCAGAAATGATGCGTAGTAAGTATATAAGACATTTAAAACATATAGGTCATGATTTCAGAGCTGAAGTGCTGACTTCAAAGTAAGAAAGATCTACAAAGATTTACCATGTTTCAAACAGAAAAGCTTTACAGGGATTTTTCTTTGCCATTCAAAAGACTCCAGGATTAATCTTGTCTACACTGTGCTGACTTTTTGTTCCAACAATGCCAATTGTTGAAAGTCAGATTCATTAATAAATTAGAGGGGGAGATTCAAATTTAGATCAATATCCTTTTAGTAAAACTCTAGAAGTAAAAGTAGAAGTGATGTTAGAAGCATAAATCATCCCAAACGTACATTAGAGACAGATTAATACCTTAATACCGAGGGGATTAGAAACACCTCGCAGGAACTCCACATGAGCACCATTGAGTTGACGGGTACGTTCCCCAACCCAAAGCATATGTGCAGAGCAGTCGTAGTAAAGTCCAGAAGTTGAGTCCTCCCTGGTTAGAGCTTGCTCATAGGGCAAAAGCAAGCACTCATGGGAAGTCCAGAATTCAGTCGTAGTCATTATTGGGTGATTGGCTGTGAGACCAGCAGTGGCCATGAAACCTAGGGCTTCGTCCACCCTATGAGCCAGTTCACGATACCTGGCAAAATGCAAACCAACAAACTCAACTCTCAGCATTTACTGACCCACTAAATTTCATTGTTATATGAACTATTCACAGTTCAGATTTGGCCTAGAAATGTTCAAATTTTTTATTAAAAAAGAAAAGATTTTCATGTTCTCTTTGTTTTGGCTTTGAATAAAAGCATCAAATAAACTAAGGGTCCTGTAGCCTTGTCGCACTGCTCAAAGTAATAACGTAAAAATCAAAACTTTTTAGAGCCAATAATATATGCGCAAGTTCCATAAATAGAGACTGAGATCACTTAACCTCTCTTGAGATCTCAGCTCTGTTAACCAGACTCTGCTTTTTAAAGGCATTTAGATCAGATATGCATCACCACAAGGAAGACCAATCAGAAAGCAAATTTTCTTTTGCATTTTTTCTAGTAACGTTCAATCTTGGATGTTCAAATCTTATCTTAAGTAAAATGATCAGGAAAATATATCTGCAGAGCTATATTGTTCAAAAGATTAATAGCAAAAGCAATTAGCTGCCAACACCAAGTGGAAATAATAGATGAACATGTCACAGCATTACACCACAATAGTGAACTTATCCGACCATTAAACTTTTCCAAGAGCAGCATTCTAAAGGGCACTGAAATTGTTAGGATCTCAGGAACTAATCTGGAAAACATCACGCATACTGTCGCCCTATTTTGACCTAACATAGCATCATCACAGCAAGTGGAAATAATAGATGAATGTGTTGCAGCATTTCACCACAATAGTGAACTTAACCAAGCCTTCAATTTTTCCAACAGCAGCATTTTAAAGGACACTGAAATTATTAGGATTTCAGGAAGTAATCTGGAAGACATCACCCAAATTGTTGGCTTCTTTTGACACTAAAATAGCATCATCAGAAGAGATAGGGATTTAAGAAGCATAATGATACAGCATCAATTTGTCTAAATCACGCCTCAATAAAATCATCAAAGTTCCACCCGTGGGTTGACAAAGGAGAGCCACTCATTCTACTTTAAAATGGCAGGGCCCCATCATTTTGAGGAACAACAAAAGGAGAAATAGAAAGAGCGATCTACTATTAGAAATGGAAGCATAAAAGCCTGTAAGCCAAAATGGATCATTTGGGCTTGAAACTTAAGGGGGAGCAAAAAGTACCTGTCACCTTGCTCACTGTGCTCAGTGAAATCCAAATTCCAGTGTGTGACTCGCTGCATGGCTGCATATCCTCCAGTTGCAAAAGCCCTCAGCAGGTTCAGAGTAGCCACAGACTGAGTGTAGGCCCGAATCATTCTCTGGGGATCTGGGACTCTTGAGACTTCATCAAATGCATCGCCATTTATATTGTCACCTCTGTAACTAGGCAGATTCATTCCATCTTTCTCTTCAAATGATTCAGATCTGGGCTTTGCAAATTGTCCAGCCATTCTCCCTACCTGAAAAACAATAACAATGATCTCTGGTCCTCCTTCAAGGCAGCCATGAGAAAAGAGAACCCATCCAATTATCATCCAATGCATCACTGAAGGGGGAATGGGAAACAAAAAGGCAACTTTACGGCAGAACATGGTAAGCAAATCGTAGTACATAATGATTCACCCCTCGCATTGAAAGGATAAGATATCAGTTCATCAAATCATCAGGCACGAAGTGAACAGAAAAGAATATGTGACCCTAGCCTTGACCCGCACTTGCAAAGTCAACCTCTCAGTTCCAAATGCTACGATTGAACCCAATTATATGCAAAGAAGATTTTGAAGTTCTTGTTGTTACAATACTCAGCCTCCGGAAACTTGACACACTTAAGACCCAAAAAGGCTGAGGGAAGTGCAGAAAACTACAAGTATGTATAAAGCAAAGCCTTCACCCATTTTTTCGGATTCGGTAGTTCGATCTTCAGTTTCTTTTCCTAGTTAAAATAACAAAACACTGTTGGACTCTGATAGCATAACGACATGCACCCAGTTCACCTCAACTAGGGTCGAACAATGTTTTCTCTCAGGAATTAGTAAACCAATTAAATTTTCCCAAATCTACAGAGTACAAGATAATCAGTATAGTCAACATGAGAAGATCTCATAATAAACAAAGAATCCGAATCCCCAGTAACCGTGGAATCAACAGGGTTCACCAAACGAACCACCGAACTCAAGCCCAAGGCAGAGGTTCTCAAATTCAGCTGCACATTCAGACACATTTGGTTTTCATAAAAGGAACCAAAATAGTCCAAAATATCAATCAGTCTCAGACAAGCAAAAGTCTCTATTCATCAAATCGCCCAGTTCGATTTGCTGTAAGACATTAACAAATCGAGGAGGTGAAATTGGAGTCAACAATATAACACAGCATTTAGTTCTTGCCAGGGAAACAGGATTTATCCATGCATAGCAGGTAACTAAATGCACAGTTTCCATTGAACCCGCGAAATTCAGCACAATATTAATCACCAACTCCTAGATTTCCAATACCAAACAACGCAAGCAAGCCAAGAGAAACCCAAGAAAATCAATTTTTTTTTTCACGCAATTCAACACATACAACACTACCATTGACGATCACGGCTCTTGTACCAACCTTGATAACGGGCATTTGGCCGCCAAACATTAGCACGACGCCCATCTGGAGGATCACCCGGAAGGTGTCGCGGATGTTATTGGCGTTGAACTCCTTGAAGCTCTCGGCACAGTCGCCGCCCTGGAGCAAGAAAGCGTCGCCCGTGGCTGCCCGGCCGAGCCTCTCCTCCAGGCTCCGCGCCTCTCCAGCGAAGACGATGGGCGGGAACGACTCGAGGGTCCCGAGCACGGACTCGAGCGCGACCGGGTCCGGATACTCTGGAAGCTGGAGGGCGTCCTTGGTCTTCCAGCTCTCGAGGGTCCATTTTGTGGGGACCGCGGAGGCCGAAGATGAAGAAGGCGGGTCCGTCGCGTGGACGGCCGAGATGGGTTTCGCGGCGGGAAGCTGGATGATAGAGCGGCGGGGGTGGAAGGAGAGACGGTAGAGGAGGGGCTTGGAGGAGAGGGAAGATGGGGTTGTGAGGAGAGCCATGAAGGAGGAGGAGATGAGGAGAGATGGAGTGGGAAGTTTCCAAAGAAGACAAAGGAAGGGCCTCTCTCTATCGGGAACGTGCTCTTCCGAGAGAGGAAACGACGGGCGGAGAGATACTTCACAGCTCCACCTCCATCATCTGATTCTTACGTATGCATGATGCAGTGAACAGATCATCGCCTACTAAACTCATTCGGATAATCTCTCACGTTCGTTGACCAAATCTGTCCACTGAATATGCATGGCGGGCCTAGATCAGGCTCCATCTGACCTCTGACATAACTGGCTTGGGAGCACTTGATGAGCATATAAATGCCTACAATCAAGTCTATTGAATCCGGGATCCGGTGGCTCGGGGAGTGCGTTTGTCCCTTATTTCGTGACTTCAAACACCATATGGAGAGAGGCCCGACGTATGTACCAGAAAGAGCATCCGCATCGTCAATGCGATCGAAGTCATTTCTTTATTGCTATGAGCATCTAAACTTCAGGCGATGACACGAGGTAGAAAAAAAGAAAAAAGCACTCGCCGTTTAAATCGGGCTCGGCCCCAGAACGGAGGAGAGTATGCCGGGCCTATCTCCTACACAGAGCCCCCGAGCACCAAATCTGTCCACAGGGTCTAGCCCTCAATGGAATGCTAAGGTGTGCTCGTTCCCGAAGGTGCAATTGGTTTAAAGGGAAGACTTGGCCCACTTGAGGAGCGAGCCGCTCCGCATGCACTCCAAAATTTTCTTTTGTCCCACTTGCTGTACGGCAGTGAGACCAGAATTCGGGGTCATAGGAATGTTCTTAAGAGGATCATAGCGTATCCGACGCCCACACCCAATACGATCAGCAATGAATACGAATTTTCATGGTAAGGTGATGACCAATCTCAAGAATGATGCTTTTACCAAGGGAGATCGTCAAGATAAAGTTTAAATTTGATCTTGTTAATATATCTATTTGAGCTCATTTTCATTGAAAACTTAAGCCAATGAGTTATATGCCGACTAAAATATATGAATAAGGCTCATCAATGGTTTAGTTTGATTTAGGTTTCCATGATACTCAAACAAAATCGGACTGCATAGGATATTCGCAAGCTTTGATCCGAACTGAACCGAAATTTTAATATGACCCGAATTGAAAATGTGGTTCTGTTCGGCTCTTGGATTTGCATTATTATTAATTTTTTTGAGTAATTTCCAAACATATGCCTCGTTTGAGCGTGAAGTTCCTCTGGTTCGTCTAAATCTTGAGATCTCTACGTAAATGGGACGACAGGGACCCTGCGCTGAGGAAATGAGCCCACGCCCACCCTATGCAATGAACAAAGTCAGGGGAAAAAGTAAGAAATGAAAAATCAACAGAAGAAATAACTCGGAAGTGGAATTAGTATCTTTTCACGAACTTAACGATGCAGCGTGAGAATCATTAAATTATTTTTTCCTTCTATCTGAACTAAGCTGAGAACATTTGAATTTTTCAGTTTGGTTCGATTTTGATACTCTTATTATCAATTACTTCACACTACGCCATTATTTAATATGAGACTCTTTCTAATAGAACACGTGCATATCAACAATTTTTTCTCCTCATATTTGAGCTTATTATCAAATCTGCCCCATTTTAACTTTAGTATTCTCTGCACAGATATTATCTCCACTCAAATCTCCAGGCTAATTGGTGCAAAATACCTTTCACTCATGGTCTCCTCTTGGACCGAATTGTGACGGTGAACCGCACTAACAATAGCAAACATTCGCACGATTCTTTATTGAGCCAAACCCATCAATCAACCATCTGTTTTAATATTAACTATTGTAAAGCTAATGCAAAAAGCTAATTGAATCTTCCAATTGTGCCAATGCTCGGGTCGAACAATGTAACTATCTTATGCGTTCTCTATTGTCTCTCGTTTTATTTCTCTGGTGATTTGGTTCTCTCGTATTAATTGAATTGCTAGGTCCTCTTTGTTTTCTGACTAAATTTTACAATAGATACCTTGTCGTTCGCTAGCTGGGAGCCTTTGAGATCGACATTCTCCAACCAAAATCCAGATAAGTGCAGCTTGGCTGTCACTTGATTGAATCGAGGATACTCTCCATCGCCTTGGGTAATAAAATTACAACACAGTGCGTGATGTCTACACGTCCTAGAGAAACTGCAATTACTCAATAGGTCCACGATTCTTTATTGTCATCTACTTAATGGAGCAATCCAGTCCTATAAAAATTTCACATGATATCATAACACGAGATCCTAAATTCAAATATGCCTCTATTCTGCCTCCCCAAAAAG
This sequence comes from Melaleuca alternifolia, assembly GCA_019926035.1. Classification (NCBI taxonomy): domain Eukaryota; kingdom Viridiplantae; phylum Streptophyta; class Magnoliopsida; order Myrtales; family Myrtaceae; genus Melaleuca; species Melaleuca alternifolia. The sequence goes on along the minus strand of JAGKPW010000032.1, from coordinate 4,210 downwards.
TATTTCCACGCTTAGTACTAATAAAAAGATCAGACTAAGCGTGTGGGGAGTGTGAAAGTACTTGAAATATAAATCAACGCATCCACTTAACGGCTTAAGCTTTTAGGTATGTTTATTCATTGCATCCTTGATTGATACTTATTATTGGATTTAATATGTTGAACGTAGTTACCGAAGTTGAGTTATGTCTGATTATACTTTAGTCTTAATTGCCGAGGATGGAGCTGTACGTCGTTTTGTATTCGTTTTCGAAAGTTGTTGCCCTAGCGTCTTTCAATTTCATTTGCATTCTTCTTTTGTACTTTAATTGCCGACAGATGGAACTGGAGCACAACCTACCTTCACGGCTTTGACCATTAAAACAAACCCGAGAATATGTTTTTACTCTGAAGTAAGATATTCTATTTACTTATTTTTTTTGGGGGCTTTTCTTTTGGTTAACCATTATTTGGTTCGGTTGATCCATATTTGTTGATATTACACTGATGAAAACAAAATATTACAAAGAATTACATGCTTTTGCTATCTATTAGTGCTTTAGTACGTGCAAATCACCATATATGGAAATCTTTTACCCTGTAATAGACACATTTATTAATCACAAGTAGCATTTCTTAACGTGTAGTCTAATAGATAGGTTAAAAAATGAATGGTATGGATTGCCTGTAAATATTTCGACGGTAAGAGATTTAACTCTATAATTAGGTTATTTGACAATTAAATCCTAAATTAAAGTATATAAACAATTTTATTGTGAATGAACTGGCCATACACGAAGGAGTATTGTTTTCTTAAAATGCCATGAGAAAATGAAATTTTATACGCGATACTTTGTTAGGGTTGTTCCCAAATTCGTAACCATGTAATAATTCCCCAAGAGACCAAAAGAGGGCAAAAATGCTAAAATACCCAACCTTTTATGCCTATCTCCCCCACATTCCACATTTTTAACTTAAGGTTGCCTTTCTTTTGTCTTCTTCATTTTCCCCATTTTCACCTTCAGTATTTCTCAGCCTGGATAGGGCTCTGAATTTGATCAAGCTCATCACTGGGTTTGTTGGGTGTAAATTTCCTTCTTGAGAAAATTGTATTCCTTGATACAAAATTAAGCACTAACTTCACAAGCAAAATCAATTTGAGAATCTATAACTATATAATAATAACAGTCTCTTTACCTGGGGCTATCCGTAAGATCGACGCATCGCACTCTAGATAGCTCGAAAGCATCTCCTTTTAATTGAAAATTATATCTGTTATATTCTCCAGAAGAAGAATGTGGCTCCTAGACACTACCTAAGCTAGTATTTGCCGTTCCAAGCGGGGAAGCAGGGAGGACACACACTTTGACCATCATTCATGGGGATCTTAGAAAATAAAACAAAAGCGAAGTGAGGGCGCAAGAGAGGCAAATGAGGGCTAGTGATGGAGGGGAAGAAGTGGGGACTACAACGACTATTTAGCACCAACTCAAGAAAGTCAGCAGATCCGTCAATTGGATTGGGCCGGGTGGATTATGAGTTGGTTTTAGTGCTTTGGAGCTCTTTGAATCGGATTCCAAATTAAATGCAAAAAGCACAAACGAGAAGAGGGGCACTCCCAGAATTGTTCATGTACTAACTATTTTTTTTCCCTTAAAGTATTAGCCTCACTGCTTTAGCATCCGCACTGAAACAAATTATCTCATTTAAGATCAAGACATTCATTCGAAGTGACCCTGTACCTAATATAAGGATTCTCCCAAATAAAGTCTTAACTTCTTTATTAACTCAGACTAATTTTTCGAAATGCTTCTCTAGGGAGACCACACGAGTCTAGAGCAAAAGTGACAATGGATGTCGAGATCGACTTTTTTTTGGTAGGAAATAAATATGCATTTGCTTTGGTGACATATTGCCAAAGGCATAAGGCACGTTCATCAATTTATGGCATTTGGTCCTTTGGCTATCCCAACCTGGATGTCTCCACCAATAAAACTTGCAAAGCCTCATTGGTAATGACTTAAATGGGCATGGCTAAGATACTGAACAATCTGAAACATATGACTACCCACAAATTTTTTTCGATGGTCACACAATACCTGATTAAAATTTGAGAGCAAACATTACTTCTATTGATAAAGTCTCAAGAGATTTTGGGGATTCTACTTCAATAAAAGCAAAAGCGAAGCATGAACATCAAGACAATGTTTCATCTTTCAATTGAAAATCAACACCGTCCAAGAATTTGGGGGGGGGGGGAGTGAATTACCTTAGCTCAATTGAACATCAACACCTCATTCCATCACTAACCACTTCCGGGAACAATTATTCCTATACTAACTATTTTTTCCCTTAAAATATTAGCCCCTGCTTTAGCATCTATACTGAAACAAGTTATCTCATTTAAGACCAAGGCATTCATTCGGAGTGACCCTGTACCTAATTTAAGGAGTCCCCCAAATAAAGTCTTAATTTCCTTATGAATTCAGACTAATTTTTCGAAATGCTTCTCTGTGGAGACCACTTGAGTCTAGACCAAAAGTGACAATGGATGGCGAGATTGACTTTTTTTAGTAAGAAATAAATATGCATTTGTTTTGGTGAAATATTGCCAAAGGCATAAGGCAGGTTCATCAATTTATGGCATTTGGTCCTTTGGCTAACCCAAGGTGGATGTCTCCATCGATAAAACTTGCAAAGCCTCATTGGTAACGACTCAAATGGGCATGGCTAAGATTCTAAACAATCTGAAATATATGACTATCCATAAATTTTTTCGATCCCACAAATTTTTTCAATGGTTACACAATTCCTGGTTAAAAATAGAGAGCAAACATGACTTCTATTGATAAGGTTTCAAGAAATTTTGGGTATTCTACTTCTATAAACACAAAAGCGAAGCATGAATATCAAGACAATATTTCATCTTTCAATTGAAAATCAACACCGTCCAAGAATTTGGGGGGGGGGGGAGTGAATTACCTTAGCTCAATTGAACATCAACACCTCATTCCATCACTAACCACTTCCAGGAACAATTGTTCCTGTACTAACTATTTTTTTCCCTTTAAGTATTAGCCCCACTGCTTTAGCATCCACACTAAAACAAGTCATCTCATTTAATATCAAGACATTCATTTGGAGTGACCCTGTACCTAAATTAAGGATTTTCCCAAATAAAGTCTTAACTTCTTTATCAACTCAGACTAATTTTTTGAAATGCTTCTTTATGGAGACCACGTGAGTCTAGAGCAAAAGTGACAATGGATGTCGAGATTGACTTTTTTAGTAGGAAATAAATATGCATTTGTTTTGGTGAAATATTACCAAAGGCATAAGTCAGGTTCATCAATTTATGGCATTTGGTCCTTTGGCTAACCCAAGGTGGATGTTTCCATCGATAAAACTTGCAAAGCCTCATTGGTAACGACTCAAATGGGCATGGGTAAGATAGTGAACAATCTGAAACATATGATTACCCACAAATTTTTTCAATGGTTACAAAATTTCTGATTAAAATTAGAGAGCAAACATGACTTCTATTGATAAGGTCTCAAGAGATTTTGAGGATTCTACTCCTATAAAAGTAAAAGCAAAGCATGGACATCAAGACAATCTTTCAATTGAAAATCAACACCGTCCAAGAATGGGGGGTGAATTACCTTAGATCAATTGAACGTCAACACCTCATTCCATCACTAAGAACTTCCAGGAACAATTGTTTCTGTACTAACTATTTTTTCCCTTAAAGTATTAGCCCCACTACTTTAGCATCTGCACTAAAACAAGTTATCTCATTTATGATCAAGACATTCATTCGGAGTGACCCTGTACCTAAATTAAGGATTCCCCCAATTAAAGTCTTAACTTCTTTATCAACTCAAACTAATTTTTCGAAATGCTTCCCAGTGGAGACCACGTGAGTTTAGAGCAAAAGTGACAATGGATGTTGAGATCGACTTTTTTCAGTAGGAAATAAATATGCATTTGTTTTGGTGAAATATTGCCAAAGGCATAAGGCAGGTTCATCAATTCATGGCATTTGGTCCTTTGGCTAACCCAAGGTGGATGTCTCCATCGATAAAACTTGCAAAGCCTCATTGGTAACGACTCAAATGGGCATGGCTAGGATAGTGAACAATATAAAACATATGACTACCCACAACTTTTTTTGATGGTTACACAATTCCTAATTAAAATTAGAGAGCAAACATAACTTCTATTGATAAGGT